>CAJQZJ010034344.1:671360-731154 GCA_907164525.1 Lophiomys imhausi
CACACACACACACACACACACACACACACACACACACACACACACACGCTTTAAAATAAACAAACTTAAATATTAAACTACATATTATTAATAGGCAGTTTCCCTGGTAATAAATTAGAATCACTATTTTAAAACTCAGTTACAGTAGTGAATAGATACATAAACCATAGTACAAACATAGAATTGAGCTAGAAGGCTGAGGCGGGAAAGAGGGAGAAAGGGAAGGGAAAGGAAAGGAAACAGAGAGAGAAAAGAGAAAAATGAGATGTCAAGCTGTGAAGAGACATGAAGGAATCCTGAATTCATCTTACTAAGTGTCAGCAGCCAGTTTGGGGAGACGGCAGACTGCAGTGCAACTTTTGCACATTCTGGAGAACAGAAAGCAATGGGCAGCTGCAGGTGGATGCAGGAAGGGACAGGCAGGCAGAGGCTTTTCAGGGCTGTGAAGCTGCCCTGAAAAGACATCATAGTGACAGACACATGTCATTTGTGCATTTGTCTAAACCCCCAGAATGCATAACCCCAAAATGGACCCAAGTATCAACAATGGAAGCGGGATGGCAACGGTGTGTCAGCGTAGGCTCATTTACAGTAACAAGCAAACCACTTCAGGAGAGATACTAGCAAAAGCTGGGGCTTGGAAATGACAGGATATGGGATTCTCCATATTTCTACTCAGCTTTGCTTTGGCCTGCTCCACAACACACGGTGTATTTTCAAAATTGCAGACTTTGTCTGTAGAAAGACTAGTAAAGCAAGCTGGCTTCCTGGCAAGATTGGTCCAGGAAAAAAAAAGTTTTTAATAACTATGAAGAATTAAGACATAAGGACAGAGGAAGTTGAGGGTTTTTTTTAACAGCATGTGTAAGCTTTGTACAGCAATAAATGTAAAGTTTTACATAAAATGATAATTTCAAAGAAAAGATAATTTCCTAGAAAAATTTAATTTGCTAAAACTAATTCAAGAACAAGGTTTTAAAACCCTAAATTCACCAGTGTTGTGGGTTGATTCCTCTTCCCTTAAAAGGACATGTTAAGGTCCTAACCACCCAAGTCATAGAGTACAGCCTCATCTGGAAAGAGCATCCTTAGGGATGTAATCAGTCAAAGATGAAGGCATACTGAGGAAGGAAATGGTAAAATAGGACCCTACCCACTTACAAGCCATGAAAGAACACAGACTACTGCATGGGAACAGAGGCAGAGACTGGGGGGATGTGCACCAGGGATGGCGGCCTATCACCAAGCACTCACAAGGAAACAAGAGGAGCCTTCCCTTCAGGTTTGAGAGACCTAACCCAGCACACAGCTTCATTTCTTACAAGTCACCTTTCCAACGGTGGGAAAATATTCCTTTTTTTTTTTTAAAGATTTATTTTTGTGTATGAATGCTTTGCCTGCATGTACATATGTGTACCATATGCATGTCTGGTACCTGTGGAGGTTAAAAGAGGGCATCGGACCCCCTGGGATCAGAGATACAAACAGTGTGAGCCATCATGTGGGTGCTGGGAATGAGCCTGGCCCTCTGCAAGAACAACTAGTGCTCTTAACCGCTAAGGCACCTTTCCAGCCCCAAGAATACAGTTCTCCAGGATTAGATGTCTTAGGTGATTAAAATAATATTCTATATCTACCAATGCACACTCCAGCCACTCACACACATGCCATGGATCCAGTTCAGCCTCCTCCTCGTGTGAACAAATCAGCTGAGACCATGAGTGCTCCCAGGGAGCTGGTCGGAGAAATAGGCAAGGTAGCATATGGGTACTCAGAGCAAGCAGGTGCAGGAGCTGAGCAGGCTTTGGTAACACCTTTCCTTGAAGGACAGCCATCACCTTCCTGCTTTCCTGTCTCTTCCTCCCAGGCACATGAAGGTCTTGGAGAATTAATTACCTACAGCAGTGGGAAGATCTTCCATATTCTTTTTCCTGATGCTACAGGCCAGATATAGTATCTATGGGGAAGAGGGATGGTCATGTTGATGCCTAAAATGTCTGTGATTCTGGCCTAGGGTGAGGGTTTTGACTGAGGGCTGTGTCCTCTTGGGACCTAGCCTTTCTCTGGGGAAGAGGGTCTGTCCCCAGAAACTTCTTGTGCCTTAACCAGCTCCTCGCAGCTACCCATCAGGGAACCTGGCTCTGCTCATCTCCTCTAAAGAAGTCGCAAAGATTATGTATATTGTTCTGGAAGACTGTGAAGAAACAAAGGTTCGAGGCTTTGTCAACAACTCTGGCCATGCCACCTTCTACAATGAGGATGGGCAGTTCTGGTAGGTTCGAGTCCTGGTAAGTTTGTGACCAACACCTGGGCCAGGCAGAAGCTGTATGGTAGAAGTCTGGTCCCTGTCTCCTAATTTGTGTGTTGGTAACATGAGAAGGGGTACCACCTAGGACTAGTGCAGACCTTGCCCCTCACAGAAGGTACATAGCGTCTCCCAGAGTAAAAGAGCAGTCATGACTTCTACGAGCACAGGCCACTGGCTAACACCTCTCAAGAGTGCAACCTTGTGAGAACTTAATCCAGAAAGCCCTGGGTCCCACTATTCTAGGAGCCTGGGAGTTGGGCTTTAGAGACACACCTATCATACACAGAATCCAGACTAAAAAGGCGTATTCTAAATATTTCATTAAAATCAAACCTGCTTCTTAAGTCTCCTGTGGGTCCCCCAACCCTGACTGGCCATTGTGCACTGGTAGTCTCAGGGTTCAGAGGAGCTGAGGAGCAGAGTCTGGGGCAGTTGTAAGTACAATGGGCTTAAACCACCCAGGAGACTGTGGGAGAACAACTCATTTATTGACATAGTGTGGCTAGTTTATATAGCTCCAGTCAAGGGGAAGGGCTGGAAAAAGAACAAAGGAGGAAATGCAACTAATTTGCATATGCAGGCCTGATTGAAGACACACCAATTCAAATACCAAAGCCTGCTAAGGGGAGGAGGCATGCACTTTCCAAGCCCATCAGTGAGATTAGCAGTCTGCCAGATTGCTGAGAAGCTAGTTGGGGGGGGGGGGGGGGGCAGAAACTCAACTGGCTTTATCATGACATGGCCTTTGTCTCTATGGAGTTGAGTAGGTCCAAGCCTGATTTGGTGATTTGGGTTGGGAGTGGCCTCACTCCTACTGTGCTCTCTGAGAGCTGTCCTAGGTTTGAGCAGTACTCCATCATCCCTCCTATGGGAGCCCACAGGCTCTAGTTCTGGTATTGGTGAAAGCTCTCTCTTTCTAGATCAAGGTTACCAGGTCCCCTGAAACCATCCCTCAGCCTTTCTTAGGTGCTCAGTACTTCTTGTTCCAGCAGAAGTGGTTACAGTGGGGAAAACATATTATCTTGGATTAACTTAATTTCATCATAACGAAATTCATTTTTAATTCTAAATTAATTCTCTCATCCACCTGACCTTGGCTTTCAGACACCATTTCTGAGCTGGCTTCTTTTCTCTGAGTACTACCTGTTCTCCCCTGAAGGTCATATGAGTAGAACATGCTGTCTCCAAAGTCAGATCCCAGACACAGGAAGCACAGGGCCTTGAGATAAGAAATGCAATTAATGATCACACATCTTGTCTGGTGACATGCAGTGGACTCTCTTCTCTATAAAGTTTTAAGACCAGAAGAGAACTTGGAAAAATCTAGGACCTGGCCTCTGTAGGTGAAGAAACTTGGACTCAAAAGGTGACAGTCACTTGCCCTGAGTTGTGCATAAAATTAGAGGCATGAGACCTTAGGGCATTTTCTCTCCCTGCTGTAAAGTTAGTCTAAAAGTCATCAAATAGCGGCCATAACCCCAAGGTCTGTCAATACCCAGAGGTCAGAGCAAGGGTGAGACCTGACTACATTCTTAAGGTTCTGCTATGTGGGTCTGGTTTCCATAAGGTATAGAAGGCCACAGCAAAGCTTTGAAGTGAACCATAGGAGCAGAGAGGATGTTTCCTGAAGCTAAGGGAGGCCATGACTCAGTCTGAAGACAGAGCGTGGACATGGATGGACATTCCTTGTTGGAATCACTCTATCCTACTGTCTTAGTTAGGATTTCTACTGCTACAATGAAACACCATGGCCAAAAAAAGCAAGTTGGGGAGGAAAGGGTTTATTAGGGTTACACTTCCACAGCACTGTTTATTATGGAAGGAAGTCAGGACAGAAACTCAAACTGGGAAGGAACTTGGAGGCAGGAGCAGATGCAGAGAGGCCATGGAGGGAGGAGTGCTGCTTACTGGCTTGCTCCTCGTGGCTTGTTCAGCCTGCTTTCTTATAGAACTCAGGACTACCAGCCCAGGGGTGGCACCGCCCACAACAGGCTGCCCCTCCCCATCATCTCCTGAGGTTCCCTCCCCTCAGATGACTTTAGCTTGTGTGAAGGTGACCTAAAACACTCCCACCAAAACTTTGTGGACCCAGGAGGAAAAGGGGAAGTAGGAGTGTCAGAGGGGATCAGGAGGGCTGCACCCTGGCCCCAGCACTGTGGTGTCTGACACATCTCCTTCCCCCAGGTTGAGCCTGAGCAAACTCCTGGGCTATTACTTCCCAAAAGGCAAGCACCAAAAGGTCTGGAACTGGTGGGACATGAGCTTGCACGTGCATGCACCCCCCGTCAAGCACATCACTTTGAAACTCAACAAGTACATTCGTGTACAAATACAGAGCCAGGATAAGATCATCTTCTGCTTCTCTGCCCCCCCAAAAGAAGCGGATTTGTATAAACATGGGCACCAAATTCAAGGTAAAGTCTCCACTCCCCTGATCACAAATCAGAGAAACAGAATATATGAAGGGGATGGAGGAGACTATATAGCCCAAAGGAACCACTTCACATGACTGACTTCCTCCAGCTAGGCTGCAACCTCCTGCATTCCATCACCCCCAATAATGATGCCATCATATTCAGAATCCATCAAGGGGTGAATCCACATCTAAAAATACGGCCACACAGAAGGGTGCCTCAGTAACCTCCAAGATGATTCTCACTCTCATCAAGATTGACAATTGTCTTAGTTAGAATTTCTGTTGCTAGAACAAAACACCATGACCAAAGCAAGCTGGGGAGGAAAAGGTTTATTCGGCTTGCACTATCATATCAACAGTGATAACTATTGATCATCATAGGAAGCAAAGGTAGGAACTCAAACCGGAAAGGAACTTGGAGGCAGGAGCTGATGCTTACTGGCTTGTTCCCCCTCCCTTGTTCAGCCTGCCGCCTTATAAAACCCAGGACCACCAGCTCAGGGATGGCCCCACCTACAATGGGCTGGGCCCTCCCCATCAATCACTAATTAAGAAAACGTCCTACTACAGGCTTGCCTACAGCCAAATCTTATGGAGGTTATTTTCTCATTTGAGGTTCCCTTTTCTCAAATGACATTAGCCTGTGTGTTGACACAAAACCACCCAACCCAATAGTCAAGGTTAACCTTTGTCTTAGTTAGGGTTTTTACTGCTGTGAAGAGACACCATGACCAGGGCAACTCTTTTTTTTTTTTTTTAATAATTTATTTTTTATTTCTTCAAGTTACATCTCAATCACAATCCCCTCCCTACTCCCCCCTCCAGTCCCACCCTTCCACCCTCCTCCCCCTCAACCCCCCATCCTCTTCCCTTCTTTTTTAGCTTAAGGTATTTCTTTTTTCCCCCCCAACAGCTCTCCCTTTCAGTCCAAAAAATGGTTCTTTTTCTTATAACTATAAATACAAAACAACAGAAATAAATAGGCCACAATTATAAGAGTTATATGGCTTAGCATACATTCCCAATGTCCAGGCCATATGTATTTGGCACCTGACTTTAACATTCTACTATCTAACCATCTCCATGTGTTTAAAGTTCTATATCTAACTCAGCTTTCATACTAACTTGCCTCATAACTTTAAAAATATCTTCTTAGATCCAGAACGCCCTCTTGATTCCTAAACAACTCAAAATTTAACTATGAGACTCCAGCTATAGGGCAACTCTTATAAAGAAGAACATTTAATGGGGGCTGGCTTACAGTTTCAGAGGTTTAGTCTACTGTCACCATGGCAGGAAGCACCGCAACACAACAGGCAGACATGATGCTGGAGAAGGAGCCAAGAGTTCTACATCTGGATCAGCAGGCAGCAGGAAGAGAATGAGCCACTGGACCCAGCTTGAGCATCTGAGACCTCAAAGTCCATCCCTAGTGACACACCTCCTCCAACAAGGCCACACCTCCTAATAGTGCCACTTAGGAGCCTATGAGGGTCATTTCTATTCAAACCACCATAATCATATTGTCTTCATATTCCTCACACACATTTGTGTAACATGCCAGTACCTCAGGCTTGCACACCAAGAAAACCAATGCCCCTAAAAGTTTCACTTGTTCATGGTAACCCTGTCAGAAGTCAAGGCCAGAAGATACAAGGTCCTCCCCAAATGCACTATTCTCACATACACACCCCAAAATGGTACAAAACAGCAGACACAAGGGCTAGCTCACCTCTAGTTTTGCTGGAAAGCAGTGTCAGCCTGTATCCGCAGGGTCATGTGACCACAGGAGAAGGACAGGTGGGCATCTGGGACACAGCCAGAAGGCTGCAGGTAGCAGAGCTGGTGAATCAGATCTGACCTTGAGAGTGAAGGTTCTAGACACACTGAACATGGCCACAGTGGGGTTAAGTCCTGGGTGGGGCCCAGCATCTAAGCAGTGTTGATCCTCATCCAGCCATCTATGTACCCCACAGATTACAAACTTGAAACTCCTTCAAGACATGAAGAATAAGGTAGTCCTGGAGATGGATCCCTGCCCAATAACATGGAAGATCCAAGCCCTTCTGGGAAAAATAAGTAGGAATCTGTGTCTTCTGACCCTGTCTGATTTGGAAGGCTTCACATCAGTTGCCCAGGTGGCACTCAAGAACCTCAGTGCAATGAAATCTCGAATCTGGTATTAGGGCAACCACCAAATTGTCTTGGGCCTCCACTGCATGTCTTGGGAAAGGAGAGACTTCGGGAGCCACAGGGAACCCACAAAGAATTGTTTATTTCTTTGAGATTCCGTTTATAGTTCAGGACCTGTTGTATAGCTCATTCATTGGGGGTAAAAAATAGGGTTGGGGGGGGGTTAAACTGAATCTTTGGCTATGGACAGAGAAGGCTTAGTGGTCATCCCTGACCTAACCACTTGGAGACACATTATTATCTCAGTAACACTTGCCACCATCTGTCCCCTTGCTCCTGACCCTGCTGTACAGAAATTCTTCCATGACTGTCAGTACTTGACTTTCACTCAAGACATATAGACCACCAAGCTCTGTCCTTCATTATCTATGTGTCTCTGGGAAAGCAGCTTTATGCTTCAGTTTCTCCATCTGTAAAATGGGCCTAGGAATAGTTCCTGCCCCGACAGAGTCAAAAGTATTGAATTCATTGTGCAGGTAGTATCCTTAAACAGTGAACCCACATGTCGAGCATCACTGCAGTTACTGGTAGCTCAGCCCCTCCACAAATGTGCACCTCTAAGTTAAGGCTGGGTGCCTGCATCTGCCTTGGTTTACAGGATCAGGCCTATCCTCATGTCTTTTTTGTCATGACCCTAACTACCATTTACCAAGCCTAGGCCATGAGCTAGCTTGGTCTTGTACTAAGTGGTACTCAAGCTCCATCTCATGTGGTTCTGTGACACAGGTAGTATGTTTCTTGAAAACATGGAGGCCAAGAGAGTCACAATGACCTCCTTTACATCCTATAAGCTACCTTTCTGCTATGTGACATCTCTGTCATAACTACATGGTTATTTGTATGATTCCCCACCTCAGAGACTCTCCACACCTCAAGGTTATCCCCAAACACTTCATCCACTTTATCACAGGACCCATACTTATCCTAGTCCATCCTGGGGCTCTCTAGAAGACTGTCCCAGCCACCAAGCTGCTGCTGACATTGTACAAGTCATACCCGACTCTAAGCTTTGGCATATTTGAAGTACAGAACACTGTTGCTCATGGCTGAGAATGCAACAGAAAACCCTCACTCTAGGACTCCACTGTTTCTGCACTGCCTTCAAGGCTGCCACTAACAATGAGCCTACCACAGATGGCCAACTGTTTGCCCAGCTCTGTCACAGCAAAGGAAAACCTAGACAGAAAACCAACACCAGCGTGCACTTAGTTCCCTAAACTAGAAGCGGAACTAAAGGCCCAAAAGTTCCAAGGCTCTCTCCTCAGGGAGCTGGAGGTCTTTGAGTCACTTGTAACAATCATCAACACGGTGCTGAACCAAAGCAGGAAATGGGTGGGCACCTGGCTAGTTTACAGGCGAAGAAGTGGCAGTGACCTCTGGTGACCTCTGGTTCAGATCCCAGGAGCCCAGAGCCCACAAGGCCCTGTCCTGGGAGGCCAAGCTTGTTCTAGAGAGGCCATGAACCAAGCACACCTCATTCATAAGCGTCTGTCTCCTGAGCACTCTTGAAGACCCCAGTGGTCTCTAATTCACCCTGCTTACATCAGACACTTTGGTCCAATGCAGTGTGGGTAGAGTTATGTACTACACAAAGCTCCATGACATCTAGGCACGGGGTGGAGTAGTTTGTAGAAAGAGTTGAGCTTGGTACCCCCACAACTGGCAAAGTGCCTTTTATATAGGCATAGGGTGCCTATTCTTTCCCAAATGACCTTAACCCCAGCCTCAACAGAGAAAAAACAGACTTCTCAGCCCAGACCAGCAGCAAGCCATTCTCATCAGCTAGCGTGAACAGTGACACCAAGCGCCACCTCTGTGGCCTACTTCCCTGATGATTTAGCACTGGATGCCACCCACCTTCAGCAAATGTCACCACCCCCAAACCATCACCTGAGTGGCTGAAGTGGAACTAGAGAAAGAAGGCTCTGACAGGTGCCACACAGTCACTTCTGTGGGACTGTCACACCTTACGATGAGTGGCGTCACTGTAGAAGCAGAACGATGTTGCAAGGCAATGTGGTGTGACAAATACAGCACTGTGTTGACAACCCTCTGCACAGCAACATCAAGGTTCTAGTGACCTCTTAGCACTACATGTATGCTCTGTGTATGCACAGCCCCTTTTCCTTACAGCTGTGCTGTGGGTCTTCAATGTCTCCCTTGTCCCACTGTATCAAAGGGTTGGTCCCCAGCCTGATGCACTGCTGGAAGGTACAGGAACTTTTCAGAGGTGGGGCCCAGTGCAAGGAAGTTGGGTAAGTGGGACGTGTCCTCTAAAAGATATCGGGATGCTGGCTCCTCCTCTCCTTACTTCCCTGATGCATAAAATAAGCAGCTATGTTCCAATGTTCATCTCCCCCATGATACTCAGCTCACCATAGGAGCAAACAAGAATGGGCTAAAGCCATGAACCGAAATAATGCCTCCTTTTATTGTCTCAGGGCCCCACACCCTCGTCAAGACAACCCAAAGCTATTCAGGCACTGCTGCTGTCCTTGGTAAAGATGATGGCATGGAGCCATCACCAGCCGTCAGGCTACTACTGTATATCACCTTGGCAACTTCTGTTGGAGAAGTGGGTATTTTGTTTGCTATGGCCAAGTTCACATCTCCCTTGACAAACATTTTCCATGGATTTGGGAAGACCATATATACTACAACTTTAGAGTATCTAATTTACTCATAGGAACACTAAGGCTTTGGTTCATTAGAGCTAGCTTCTTTAAAACAAAATCTTTCAAAAGAAAAGAGAGTTGGTCATCAAAAAAAAAAATTGAGGATGGTCAAGTCAAAAGGAACTGGAGAGGGCATGAGAAATGGTTCAGTAGGTGAAGTGTGCCCAGGCAAGCATGAGGAGCCAAACTCTGATACCCCCCACTCAAAGAAATGCTGTGCAGATGTGGCCCAGCTATAATCCCAGCACTCAGGAGGCAAGGAGGGAGACTCCTAAAGCAAGCTGGATGGCTAGACTTCCCAAATCAGAGAGCTCTGGGTTCAAGAAGGAGACCCTGCCTCAATATTTAAGATGGAGAGTGATCAAGGCAGGCTTCTGGGATCAAGTTTGGGCCTCCATACACATATGCAAGCGCACACACGCACAAAATGAGGAGCCGGGCACTGAAGAGATATGGCAACCACGTAAAATGTATAAACACAGACTGAAAAATCTGTAAGATAGTAGAGGGGCAGTAAGTAAGTTGACAAATAGACTACATATTAGACGGTGAATGCTTTTTAGATGTGATAATGGGACGTGAAAAAGAATATTATTCTTTAAGAGATTGATGCTAAAATATTTAGGAGCACAATGTTTTAAGTACAACTTGAAAACACCTCAGTAAACAAATGTGTGGTTCTACACACTAACTAAAACTCAATTAAGTGGGTAAAAGAGCCCAATCTGGGACGAAAAACTGTCTTAAGATATACACAGAAAAACCTGGAAGCTATATGCCAAACACTTAATGGTTGGCTTTGGGAAGAAGAGCTCATTTATGAGACTTTCATGTTTTGTATCAGAATTCAAACACTACAGTTGACTAGTAATGAGTATATTTGTATAACTAGAAAACCTCTCTTTTCTTAACTTGTATTTTAAAAGGGAAAACAGACATTTGTTGGGTGACTGTATAAACAGATACCACTGGTTTCTACCAGCCCCACCTTCTTGAGAAGGGCCCCCACTAAATCAAGGTATGGAAGCAAGCACCTACAATACCACCTCTATGTAAGCTAAAGAGGGATGATCGCGAGATGGAGGCCAGTCTAGATGTACAGTGAAATGCTGTCTCAACCAAAGACAAAGACAAACTAGAAAATAGAAAGCACCGCAAAGGGAAAAATTCAAATCCCTTTGTCCTGAGTAGGGTCTATCAGCAACACCTCCAGGTTCCTTTAACCTAGTGGTTCTCAACCTTCCTAGTCTGTGACCCTTTAATGCAGTTCCTCATGTAGTGGTAACTCCCAACCATGAAATTATTTTTGTTGCTACTTCATAACTGTAATTTGCTATAGCTATGAATTGTAATGTAAATATTTTTGGAGAGAGAAGTTTGCCAAAGGGGTCACGACCCACAGGTTGAGAACCACTGCTTTAATTGACAATCCCTTTTAAAAGACTGACTGTGAGTCCTGTTTATAAAGTACCAGCATGGGAGAATTTAAAGATCAGGGGTTGTTATGTCAGGGGGAACATACAAATGTTTGTATTATTATAACACTACTTAACTTCAATGAAACCATCTGTGCTGACAGTACTCACTCTAGTATAGATCTAGAATGTCTCCAAATGTCCATGTATTAAAGATTTGTTCTCCTGCCCAAGGTGCTACTCAAAGGTAGTGGAGCTGTTCATAAGGAAGGCCTTCTAGTCAGAGGTGGGCCCGCACATCTTGTCTTCCTTTTCTGATTCCCAGCTGTGCAAGGGGCAGCTTTGTTGTACCATGCTCCCCTGCCAATGCATGTGGCTTTACCACAGGCTGCAAAGCAATGGGACAGAAATATACATTATAATGGTACATTGTCACGTGCTGTGCAAGCTGGCCCTCAGACTCATGTTTATGTCAAGAGTCCCTCAAGGCCCTGTCCTAGGTCAGGCTGGCCCACTCAGGTTGACCCCTCTGGCTCTGTGACAAGGACAGGGAACAACAGCAAGAGGGTGAACCATTTCCAGGAGAGGTTACTATCACTTATCCCATGTATAAAAATGTTACCTGGGACGGGGAAGTTGAGAGCTCATCCATGAAAAGAAAGTTCAGATTAGCATCCCTACTTGATTTCTGTTGGATGTTGAAGGCCCAATTTGATGATGTTCCCTTTGTTTGCTCTCAACCAAGCCGATCTAGTTTGTGCTGGATATTATGAATGCCTGATCTGATGATGCTCTGCTATTGTCAGAAGCTCCTACTCTGCTACTTGCTATTTATTCTACTGTGTTTGCTTTATAATTAATAAACTCATCACTCAAAACCAAGAATGGCTATGGTAGATTGTTCTCCAGACTACAAAACAGGGCCAGTCTCCAATAAATCATTTTGAGAGCCAAAACAAGCTTTTTGTGTTTGTAAGTTGGTTTATCTCAGGTATTTGTTACAGTAACACAAAAGTAACAGCCTTTTAACTAGTGAAACATTAAGATATCTCAAAAACGGGATGTGGTGGCACACAATTCCCAGCATTTGGGAGACCAAGGCAGGCAGACCTGAGTTCAAGATCAGCCTTGTTCACAAAGCATGTTCCAGGACTACCAGGGCTACATAGAGAAAACTTGTCTCAAAAAAACTGCAGAGAGAGATCAAAAATGTCCTTTCACAGTTAATTACTACACAATAAAGCTAAGATTAGCAATATACTGATGTCAAAATTCTGTTTAGAGTAAACACCACAACTTGTCAGATGTTTGCACTAAGCAGAACTGGATAAAGGAAACTCAGGAACTAGTTCTGATAAATACTCAACTTGTCTACAACTTGTCCCAATAAAGTTTTCAATTAAAATGTTTTTAGAGTCCACATACATAACAAACACATGACAACAAAGTAGGAAGCAAAGATCTTTATTTTTTTAAAAAACATATTTATTAAAAACAGCATTTTCTAGGTAAATAATATAAAGCATTTTAAATTAATTATTTCAAAGTATGTACACTCTGTATAAGTAAACACTTGAAACTGTACAGATTTAAACAAATCTTCATTCAGCAAACAAATTGGATCAGTACCTCCTTCCCAGCACTTGGTAAGGTGAGTGTTTTCAGAAAGAAACAAATCAAAACCCAAGAACAAGAGCCTCCTGAAGAACACATCCTGCTCTGCACATCAGACTACTGAGGCACCGTGCTGTACAACGATTATGCCCTCATTTCTTTGGAAAGGCTATTTGAACACCAAATGTACATATGATACACAGAACTGGATATTACACTTTATCACATTAGACATGTATTTAAAATAGTAAGTACAATCTTCCTAACTCATTCATTTCATAGCAAAGAGAAAATATGGACCCTCTTACCTTCGAGTTTCCCAAAATATAGAGTAATATGCTCTACCAAGCAACATCCACCACCAATATAAACCAGGTTGAAAAACAAGTGGCCTGTTGCATCAGGATGGGTCACCCACATGCACACTGTGCACTGCTCCTGCCCCTTCACCTGCACCAGGAGGTCACCTGCCCTATTTCAGAGTCCTCAGCACTGTCCTGTTCTTCAAACTGCGGTCTGAGTAACTGAACAAAGAAGCGGGCTACATTTATTGTAACACCAGGGTCAAGGCCAATAAAACCCCAAATTCAAAGAAGAACTTGTAGAAAAATCCAGGGATGCTATGTCCCTTTAACCCTGACTGGTGTCGTGTTAAAGGCATAGGCAGTGCTTGCCACACTTAGGTGTTCACCTGTGGCACGACGGGGACCTCAGAAGGCTGGTGTCTAGTGCAACATCGACAACCCAAGAGTACTCACTATATAAAGAACGACTGCAACCAAGGCCAGCAGAAAGCCAGCAACTGAGACTCCATTCACAAGACCCACGCCCCACAGGCTTCTCTCCAAGATGTGCCAGGCTTAAGACACCCTCAGCATTACTTCCCTACTCACAGACTGGTGCTGCTGAGACTGCATTACCGAGACACATCTACCTAGTAGGAGGATGCAGTCCAAGGGCCTAACATGAGGCTGTGGCTTCTTGCAACTGCCTCACACCAGCCCGTGGGAAGATGAGAGCCTGAGTCCAGGAAAACTAAGATAGATGCCTTCTTGGAAGCAATCAATCTACTCCCCGCTCAAGCTCAGAATGGCAGGGAGAAACCCTGCATTGGGATATAGAAGTAAGACTTCTCTAAGTAACAGTCTCTGTGGAATGCCCGGTGGATAAATGCCTTGCAGTGTGTACAGGGGCAACAGTGACCCAGCAGCTTTCTAGTCAGCTGAGTTCCTAGGAAGTCCTTTACACTACTTACTGTAACCTACTTTTATTGCACAATGTGTGTGAAGGTGCGTGTCACTGTGAACCTGTGACCACCAATCTCATGCCTCTCCATTTCTGGAGACCATTTCAACGAGGCAGCGACCCTGCTGTCGATCTTTGGCATTTTGATCTTCTACTGTTTCACTCAGCTTTCCTTCTGCAGGCAGCACTGAGCAGCACACCTGTGTTCCTCAGGAGCCATCCCGCATAGGGATCTTGGGCATCCTGCGTGCTGCAGGACTCCTCAGGCCTCTCCCATGGGACAGACCGTTGACACTCATGGTCCAATGGGACTATTTAGAAACTGATAACAGGAGGTTCAGCTGAAAAGCAACAGGGAGGCCTGTGTTAGTTATACTGTGGATTTTCACTCTCAGAAGTCTCCAGACCCAAAAGCTTGAGGAAAGAAAAAGCCTGAAATTTTTATAGCTAGGCCCTGCACAGAGCTGTACTCTACTGCCAAATCCAATTACACACAATGATGATTCGTGATGGCAAAGCAATACACAGATGCAAAGATGGCAGAAGAGTGCACCACACAACCCATGCCACCTTTTCCTACCCAGTGCTTTAGAAAGCACCAATGTAAGATGAGCTCTTTAAATGATGTTTTTATTTGTTGTGTTTGTTTATTTGTTTAAGGTACAGCCCACACCAGCCCTAAACTCAACACCCCCCTACCTCAGCTTCCTTAGTGCTGGAACTTAAATGGAATTTTTGTTTTGTTTTTAAAAAGACAGATTCCTGTTGTTTAAGCTAGACTCAAACTCACTATTTGGCTGAAGGTGTCCTCCTTGACTTTCTGATCCTCACACTCTCTCCCAGGTGATCAGGCTACAGGCCTGAATCCAAGAAATCCTGCACTTGAGGAAAGTACTCTACCAACTGAGTTTCCCCCCAGCCCTCAAAGGGCTTTTAAATGCCCAGAGCAGGTGTGCTAGGTGAGTTTTGGCTTGCATACTAACTCTTCCCCTCACAGGCACGAAGCTGACTTGTCAGTCAGGTAATATGCCAACAATATCGGGAGGCCTGAGACTCCAGAGCCAAGTCCCTGTGGCAACTCAAGAGGAGTGGCTACTCAGGCCTTGGAGATGTGTGGTAAGTGACTGAGCCCCTTCTCCGCAGTACAGCTGCTCTGGTTTCCGTAGTCACCTCATCTTCTCTGTGACTGTGTGCTTAATAGGAGAAAGGGGACAGTCACCTGTGCTGCTCCAGCCAGGGATGCAAACCCAGTCTTTAGAGAACTTCTGCAAAGTGACAGGAAACGTGGCCTAAGAGGGATTCCAGCAGGCACTGCCCAACTTCCTCTCAAAGATGAGAGGTTGAAACCAACAAAGAAGTCAGGAATGGAGTAAAAAATGCAAAGGAGTGTCTTCCATCATTCCCGAATCTTTTCTGTTATATACTGGAGGTGTCATTTAGTGCTAGAATGCTCCCCAAAGGCCCATGTGTTCAAAGCTTGGTCCCAGCCCCTTGGTGTTGAGAAGTGGTGGAATTTACAAGGTAAGGAGCCCAGAAGGTCTTGGGTCTCTAGGAAGGGAGACCAGCTCCGTCCTCTACCTTTTTGCTTCTTGGCCACAAGGAGAGTAGTTGAACTGCAACACATGCTTCCACCACAATTGCCCCAGGCAGCCCAAAAGCAATGAGGCTAGCCAACCACGGACTGGAGCCCACAAACTATGACAAACAGGCTTTTCTTTGTCAAAGCAATGGAGGGCTGATTAATAGAACTCACTCTTAGGATCTAGCTACTCCACACCTATTTTCATACAATCAACCATGACTACAGAATAAACATAATTAGAGGGCTATGATTCCCATTCCTAACCACTCTAGTTAACTGAACCTTGATCCTGAAATCCCTCATACCATCCCCATCACTATCACTGCTTCTCTCACTCAGAACAGAGAACCCTGACATGAGCACCTCCATAAGCCCAATCAGCCCAGTGCCCCACCTCTGTGCCGCACACTCTGATTTCCATCCTGTGTGGTCTACAACTTCAACTACTCAGATTGCTTCCAAGACACATTATCTATGCAACATTCTCCGGACAGTGATAGAAAACAGAATGAGGACTCTACACATTTACCATGTTCTACAGTTCTGACTTGAAAAGCACAAGATATTTTATATAATTCAAAGTCAAAATTAAGGCCAACGAGATGGCTCAGTAAGCAAAAGGTGCCTTCACCAAACCGCAATGACCTAGGTTTGATCCCTGAGACCACACAATAAAAGAGTCAACTTGCCTAAGTTGTCCTCTGACCTCCACACACATGCTATGGCAGACTCCCACACATATAATAAATAAATGTAATAAAAAACAAAATTAAATCAAAGTAGGGAAACTGTTAAATATTACAAGTAAGTCTAACTATATATTTAGTGGTATAATCACATAGAAAATGGTCACTTCAAATGACTTCTTTAAAAAGTTTATTTTATTTATTTATTTATCTATCTATTTATTTAGGTTTTTCCGAGACAGGGGTTTTCTGTGTATCTCTGGCTGTCCTGGAACTCATTTTGTAGACCAGGCTGGCCTCGAACTCAAAGAGATCCGCCTGCCTCTGCCTCCCAAGTGCTAGGATTAAAGGCGTGTGCCACCACACCTGGCTTTTTTAAAGTCTAGAGGTTAGAGAGAACCCTTCGTGGCTAATCAACACACATTGCTCTTCCAGAAAACCCGAGCTCCATTCCTAGCACCCACATCAGGTGGCTCACAACCACTTATAACTCCAGCTCCAACATATGGCCTCTAGAGGCACTCATGTGCGCGCGCGCGCACACACACACACACACACACACACACACACAATTTAAAATAAGTTTTAAAAGTTTGAAGTTTGCCGGGCGGTGGTGGCGCATGCCTTTAATCCCAGCACTTGGGAGGCAGAGGCAGGCGGATCTCTGTGAGTTCAAGGCCAGCCTGGTCTACAAAGCGAGTCCAGGACAGCCAGAGCTACACAGAGAAACCCTGTCTCGAAAAAAACAAAAAAAAAAAAGTTTGAAGTTTTAGCTTGGGTATTGGTGGCACTGGCCTTTAATCCCAGCACTCGGGAGGCAAAGACAGGCAGATCTCTGAGTTACAGGTCAACCTGGTCTACAGAGCAAGTTCTAGGACAGCCAAGAGAAATCCTATCTTCAAAAATAAAACAACAACAAAAAAGTTTAAAGTTTTGACTGTAGAACACCAGAAGTCTTTTTTCCAATAACCCCCAAACAATCCACATATACACCTATGAGATAGATAGAGAGATAGAGAGACATAGAATGAAAGAAAGGAAGGATAGACGGAGAGACAGACAGACCTACTGGAGAGATGGTTCAGTAGTTAAGAGTACTTTTCATTCCAGTAGAGGACCCAAACTCAGTTCCCAGCACCCTTATCCTGCAGCTCACAGCCACCACTTCAGCTCTAGGGTATCAGACCACCCTCTTCTGGCCTCCAGAGACACTTACACATGCCCAGACATATACAAATGATTTAAATTTTAAAAAATAAATAAATCTAAAAAAAAAAGTTTAAAAAGCACATGCTATAATATGGGTGAGACCTGAGTGACAGGCACCAGTTAGGAAAGACAGTGCATGACTCCACATGATGAAATGCCCAGAATAAGCAAATCCATAAAGACTAAGGGGAGACTGGGGGGAGGCTGGGGATGCTGTTAACTGTGAGGATTCTTTAAGGGAGCAATGAAAATGTCAGAGAATCAGATGATAGCGATGGCTTCACCATCTTTAAATATACTGAACACTATTGAGCTCTGAGTTTTAACAGAACTTTGTGGTATATGAATTGCACCTCACTACAGAAGAGCGAGATTCTCCCTCCAGCCTTCTCCTCCCTGCTACAGCAATCTTCCTAAACTATCTATACTGCAGTGTCATGTCCTCTCCTCCCAGTCTCCACTCACACTTCATTCACTAAGGCTCAACCACCTGACCCACTTCCAAGATTCTCTAGTCCTAAAGGCAAGAAATAAGTCACTCTCCAAAGCACCAGACTAGCCCTAATCAGACACCTAATAACAGGGATCTAATACAAATTCCCTGACTGGGAGAAGGACAGGGGAGGAAGAGGGAGGGCAAACTGTGGTCAGGACACAATGTAGATAAGTAAATTAATCAATTTAAAAATAAAAAATAAAATAAAATGTCCTGACTGAATTGAATAATGAAATAAATCTAGAAAGAAGAAACAACACATAGACAAGGCAAGCATTGATTCTTATTCCTAAAATAACTCCTACTTCAGGCATCTGTGTGTTGGTGTATGTTTTGAACAGGATGATTCAGCAAGCGATGCACTGAGTCTTTCAGAAGGTGGTCATTCACTATCAGAATGGATTGCACAAGCAACTAAAACTCTAAAACCATCCCCCAGAGTTAGAGATAGAAATTCGAAGTTTGAATTCTTACCCATCAAAATAAAACAACATGGAAGTTTTCAAATTAAAAGTAGAAGCATGCTTGCTGAAACACATCTGCTCAAGGAAAATAAGCAAGGGCCTCACGCATGGACACTTTGCTGTGAGGATACCTGTTCCACGGAAGGACAAGCAATGATCTGGATGTCTTCAGGGCTGAACTCCTCCTTTAGCAGGGCATGAAACTTCTGCAAGACTTGCTGGATGTTATTCTTAGAAAGGAGGAGAGATCATATCAGACAACCCAGGGGTTGTATGCACACGTTTTAAACAAGAAATGCTAAGAGTGTTAAATCATCATGGTTCTTGCCAAAATGAGTAGAGAGAATACGGTTTTATGAGATTACCAAAGTCATATAATTTGTACTTTAATATTTTACATGCTAGCACAACCTGATGAAGACTTACCAGATAATTCTTGGAAACATTAAACTCCCATATATCTTATCCCCTCAGAGAATAATAAGTCTTTAGCAATTTCTTACACAAAAGATAATAAAGTTTCAAGACACATAAAATGCACTTAAAAAAAAAAATCAACCAATGCCTTGGGTAAAGCCATGAACGCGACACAACTGGAAGCTACAAGTCTTAAATCTGCCCTGACACTTAGTCCCTTGGTGGCTGCTGCAAGCCATTTATTTCCTCTACTCACAGTAAAACGGGGCATAAATTCTGAAATGCTGCTCTCCCAAGTGCTGGGCCACAGCACAATGTGTAGATTTAATTTTTTTGCTTATGTATTAATTTCTACTTTTCAAATGAACAAAAATGTTAAGACAAAGTGAATAAGGAATAAGATCTAAGCAGACACATGCAGGCTCTGAAGCCTCTAAGAGCAGAGACTACTCACATCACTAACACTCTTAATGTCTACAGGACGGGAGAGTTACAGTGGGGAAAGCACACTGTAAGTCACCAGGAACCAAACTGCCACCTACTCACCCTAACAGGCTTGAACAAGATGAACTCCGTGTCCTTATTGGACAAGTACAGCGACATGCTTCTCAATGTCAGCGGCAGCTTCGTTTTCATTGTCTTGTAAGCAGTGGCCACAAGGTCACTGACCTTTGCTGCAACAAAATTACCCTTGTTAGTGTCACAAAGAAAAAGAAAAAGAAAAATTTCCATTTTAATTCAGGAGAATACTGAAAAATAAAAAAAAAGAAAAAAAAAAGACTATTTCCCCCAAAGAATCTCTTCCCTACTCTGATTATTTATCAAGCTTACCAGAAGCCTCTAAACATTCATTACGTATATGCTAATACAAACTCTAAGCCCAAGGGTAATGTAGCCAAAACTCCCCAGCATGATTCAGGATGTTCAAAGGGCTGGAATTTGTGCCTTTGGAATGTAGAGGTTAAAAAATAAGGTTTAAAAACATTTTAAAGTTATTTTTCAAGGAACAATAGGAGGTAATTAATAAGAAACAAGCTGATGTACAGAACAGACTCCCAGGCAGATGCCTCTGACTGGTTTGCTTGGATCATTCAGAAGATTTTTATCTATACATGTTGAAGCATAACTATGTATCCATTTATTATATTCTTACTCTTCCTTACCAGACAGGGAATAAAATTCAAATGTTTGTAAGTAAAGCATCTATGCAACCCAAGTGTAGCATCTGAAAGTGCTACATGGAAGTAAGTGTAGTCAGCCATCTGAATAAAATATTCAAGAGGAAGTTACCTAGAAAGCCACAAAGGAAAAGATCCATAATTTCTAAAATACTCGGTCTCACTCAAAATTCAAAATAAATTAAACCAGTGGAATACTGGCAAAAGGATTCAGATTTCCATGTTTGACAAGGTATAGAGAAATAGGAAAACAGCCTTCTGCATCCTTTGGTTAAGATAAAAAAATATTCAAAGAAAAAAATAAGAAAACAAAAACCTACAAGCCAGGCATGATGGTGCATCCTCGAAATGCCAGCTTAAGAAAGGAAGATGGTGAGCTTGAAACCAGCCTGGGTGACACAGAGACCCTGTCTCAAAAACAAAGATAAAATGGAAACCGACGGGTGCTAATGGACAGTGTATTTTCATCAGTTGTTAATGGGAGTATAAAATGGTTCAACTTAAGCCGGGCGTGGTGGCGCACGCCTTTAATCCCAGCACTTGGGAGGCAGAGGCAGGCGGATCTCTGTGAGTTCGAGGCCAGCCTGGTCTACAAAGCAAGTCCAGGACAGCCAGGGCTGTTACACAGAGAAACCCTGTCTCGAAAAACCAAAAAAAAAAATGGTTCAACTTGGGGGCGTTTCACAATATCCTGCAAAATAGAAAATAAATGCTTTCATTTAACAACTGAAATTTACCTACATTTGAGCATTCCCAAAATACTAAGACATATAGAAACAAATAACTTACTAAAGAGTATATGGAAAACCGAAGTAAAGCTTCAAATATACTTGTTAGTAAAATAAGTGAAAGAATCATGGTGTGCTGAAGTGTTCTATGTACCCACTGCACCAAATGAACAGGTGGGGTGCAGAACACACAGGAAGCGATGATAATGGGTGATGATCCACTCTTCCCTGGATAACTGAAGTCAATGTGTGCTAGTGAACGTATGAACAATGTGGGGGAAGATGCTATCTATAATCATGGTTATCTTCAAGAGTACTAGTTTGCTGATGCAGAAAAATAATAATTTTTTGTTTTATACCTTAGCACAGGTTAATTTATATCATGTAAAAAAGATTAACTGAGGGAAGTCTGGGCAAAAATATGGTAGGAAAGTACCAATGCTCTCAGGAATTGCTGAGACTTTTTCATTAAATAAATGAAGGCTTCCAGGTATTCCCCCTGGGTTCCAGTTCCATCATCATTAATATACTTTAGTGATCACTAAAAGAGACTTGGATGCTCTCAGTAACCACAAAGTGGGTGCACAGGTTAGTGAACACAGTGCCCACCAACTCCTAAACAAATTTATTTGCTAGCTAAGTTAACAAATTGACATCTTAATTTGCACCTCATTGTCCTGGAGTGTGGTTATCATGACATGATCTCTGCAGAACCTGAGCTGAGGGCAGAGGGCCCAGTGATTTCTAGACCACTCTCCTTGACCACCTCAAAAGGCCCATAAATCTCTCTGACATCCAAGTAAGGGCTTTACTCATTACAGACTGTGAAAAACCAATTCCACACTTCCAAGATGGCCAAAGGGGCAGAAGATATATTTGCAAAATGGTTAAAGATCCCACTGAGATAAAACAAAACAAATAAGTTAAATGATAAAACAGAAAGCCTCATTCTAATGTGTCTTTTTATTTACTGTTTTCCCAATGGCAATTTAAGTAAAACTAAAACACAGACACCCCTGACACAGAAGTTAGGATGCTTTTTGAGAAAAAAAAAAAATCACAGGCCCTACTTAAGAGAAAGGATCTTTCAGAAAGGAAAGAACAACAGCGAGCTATGCATTGAGTAGGCTTGGATGTATTAGCATTATGTCTACTTGCCAGTGTTATCTATTCTAAGAAAGATGTGTTGCACCTCAGAGTTCCACTCACATAAATGTTCAGATTACAAACCAACTCCTTCTTCTAAAGCACTGTGAAAGACTAAAACCTTAAGCCAAAAGCTCAGATTAATTCAAGATCAAGAGAACATACTCATACTCAGATGGGCATGGTGGCACACACCTTTAATCCCAGCACTAGAGGCAGGCGGATCTCTGTGAATTCGAGGCCAGCCTAGTCTACAAAGTAAGCTCAGCACGGCCAGAGCTGTTACACAGAGAAACCCTGTCTCAAAAACCTAGAGAGAGAGAGAGAGAGAGAGAGAGAGAGAGAGAGAGAGAGAGAGAGAGAATGTCCCCAAGAACAGTACTGGCCAGGGACTGCCGAGTGTCGTGACTGTGAGGACCATAGTCAGGACAATGGTGGCCAGTCCTTTGTTTTTAAAAAATGTTGCAGATGTCAATCTCAAATACAAGATAGATATCTGAAATAATGGAGAGAGTACAAGATTCACTGTGCCCACTACAGTCACCAAACAAGTGGAAGCACATCTTCAATGAACACACAAGGAACTTTTGAAATAAACTGTCTCCTTCCAAAACCAGCTGCTATCTGTCTGTATTTATGTCTTCCTAAGAGACAGCAGTAGCCACTTCTTCAACTTCAGTTTAACCCAAGGCATTCACGGCTGTAAACTGTGGAGACAGGACAGCTTCAATCAAAAATTTTATATGGTATTACAATTTGACCTAGGAAAAATTGTAAAATGAAAAATACTTATTTTCCACCTAACTTGTCCTTCTCCCCAAGACCTTGTAACTTCTTCCCCAAAACTGTGCATAACCATGCTCTGTAAACTTTAAAAGTTACCTACATAAGAGTGTATCATCTCCTTATTTAAAGGAAACGCATACCTAACAGATATGGCTTTCTCTCACCATGGAAAACCAACAGGATTATAACACTGATTCCAGGTTAGATATCTATAGCTGCCAGTCTTCATGGACAAGAAGCCAGTGGGACTCTTTGGTTCTCTCACTATGAACAAGAAGCAGGCCTCTAACTCAGAAACAGCTTTTCCATGACTAAGACACTGTTCCTTCATCATTGTCTTCAGTTTCAAAATATGGGTCATGGGAAGGCCAGAAATACGAATGTAACAAAATTTATTCTGGTTAAGAGTAACTGAAAATGCCATTTTGAAAATGTGCCAAAAATAACCCAAAGGAGTGTGAGTCTAAATGTCAAATACCCAACAATGAAGACTCCTTTCACCTGCCAAAAAATAAATAAGTAAGTCTTTACCATAAAAACTTTCCATTTATGGAAGAGAGTAGCTGGAAACATCTCAACTGAATGTGCCTGCCAAATCCAACTGACTCCTTCATTTTGACACGTTTTTCTCGAACATTCTAAATTGTCAACAGAGGACGTAACTTGGAGAAAAGTATGTAAGAAAATAGTGGCTCAACATTTCTTTGTGTGCTGAAAATAAGTGTATTCCTTCCATCATTTCATTCTGTGTAGCAGTGTTCCCATTAAATCCTGAAGCCAAGGAATAGCAGGTACACAGAAGCCTGTAGGCACTGAGCCTTTAAATGTAAGACATGCTTTATTTTTTTTTTTTTTGGTTTTTTGAGACAGGGTTTCTCTGTGTGTCTCTGGCTGTCCTGGACTCACTCTGTAGACCAGGCTGACCTCGAACTCACAGATATCCGCCTGCCTCTGCCTCCCAAGTGCTGGGATTAAAGGCGTGCGCCACCACCGCCCGGCTTTATTTTTTTTTTTTTATAAGTACTTTACTTTTTTTTCTTCAAGTTACATCTCAGTCACAAACCCTTCCCTATTCCCCCTTCCTGTCCCACCCTTCCACCCTCTTCCCCCCCTTCAACAGCTTCTCTTTTCATTCCAACAAATGGTTTTTTCTCTTATAACAGTAAATTCTATACAAAACAGCAGAATTAAATATGCCACATTTATGAGAGTTAAATGGCCCAGTATACCTTCCCAATGTCCAGTTCATACATATTTGGCCCCTGACTTTAACCTTCTACCTTCTAACCATCTCCATGAGTTTAAAGTTCTATAACTGGCTTAGTTTTCATACTAACTTGCATCACTATTATAACCATCTTCTTAGATCTAGAACGCCCTCTTGATTCCTAAACAACTCAAAATTTAGCTATGAGACTCAAGCTGTCTATTCTTTAACCACCTAAGAGAGCTGAGAAGGATAAATATATCTGATTATATAGGAAGTATTTTTAATTGAGTGAACTTCCAAAAGTTCTTCCCTCTTTAGAATGAAGGCTTCTCAGATGCAAGTAGTGCTGGCCAAGAGCACCTGTCAGCCCCAAGATGGATCTTGCTTTAACCCACATCTAGTAACCAAATCAAGCAGGAAACCAAGTCCCAGATGTCACAGTGAGAAATGCGCAGATACAGACGAATAACATCCTAAAAAGAGAATTCCGAGAGAGTAAAGTCCCCATACCTGGCTGTGCCCAAGGCTGCTGGGAGAGGGTGTACTTGGGGCCTCCCTGACTGGCCATGGTTTTTAATGCTGATACCTGGAAGAGGAGACAAAAGCAGAGGCTTCATTTTACAATCAGCAAAGAAACAGGGGCTACTCTCAAGACGCACAGCACCACGTAAGCCTATTACATAAGATGCACTGGTAGTCACACACAATTCGGGCAAAACTAAGCCTATTAATAAGATGCACTGGTGGTCACACACAATTCGGGCAAAACCACAGCTTTCACAGCTAGACATTTTTTTGACATAACTTCTTTTGTGAGTTCAAGGCATGTATTACTCTGAGAAGAAAGAAAAACAAAAACCAGGGATCCCAGATGGTGGTGGCCTGTGCGGACGTATTTTGATTTCGGGGTTAATAGTCACAGGGCAGCGAGTGTTGCAGGACGCTGTACAAACGGCTCGACCCCTTCTAAATCTCACCCATCTACCCAGAGACCACTGAGGGTGCCTGGGCAAGACGCTCCTTCCCACTCTCGGACACGCAAGGAAGCCGCTGGACCCGGGAATCGGGATACCCGCATCCCCCACCAGGAGAGACTCCGGGTAAATTCCAATCTAATACCCAGCAGGCAGATTCAGATCCCACGCAGAGTTAATCCCCACCCTGCTGGGCACTCCCAGGTCTCGCACAGACGATCCAGCTATCTGGCGAAAGGTTGCCACCCTTGGAAGTGAGCGCAGCTCGGCTGCAAAGTGCCTTCAGACTGCAGATCTCAACCCACTGCTGTGACATCACTGGCCAGTTTCCAAGCTACTGGAGCTGAAAGGCTATTGGGGGTGAAGGGCAGATTTACCCACCACAGGAACCAACCACGGGCAAACTGCAAGATATTTGAAACTGTTGTATATCAGACTTTCGTACTACTACTGGCCCTTCCAGCGGGGAACCAGAGCTTACTTGTACGCAGCTCCACCACCTGGATTAGTTAGGTCTCCACCTAGGAGGCAGGACTGAATGACTAACCTTATAGGGGTGGAGTAAGGCAACGCTACTCCTACACCAAAGCGCCCCCTTTGGACCCAAGTCCAGAAGACAGCTAAAAAATTCCACATGGCCAGAGGCCCCAGACAAGAAAAAAAACAGAGCGAAATGACTCCAACAAAAGAAAGCAAGGCTATTCCATCCAGCCCGAACCACCTCATCACAGCTGAAACACATGAAAACGATGACAATTCTACATTATGGAAAATGATAGAGTCCCTTCAAGAAGAACTTAAATCTATGAAGGAATTCAAAGAAGCCACAATTTTACAAGTCAAAACAACGAATAACACCATTAAAGAGCTCCAAGCCAAGGTGACTCAGCTTGAACAGGAAAAGGACAAAGCAATGAAAGATTTCCAGGCAAAAAAAAAGCAAACTGGAGAAGGATATGTACAAAACGAACGATACCATTCAAGACATGAAAATAGAAATGGAAACAATAAAGAAAACACAGTCAGAGTTAAAAGAGGAAATGGAAAATCAAGGGAAGAGAACAGAAACTACGGATGTGAGTATCAAAAATATGATGCAAGAGATGGAAGACAGGATCTCAGGCATGGAAGATTCGATGGAAGAAATTAGTACAACATCCAAAGAAAATGAGAAGGCTAAAAAAATCTCTCACCCACAACATCCAAGAAATCAAGGACTCAATGAAAAGACGGAACCTAAAAATTATAGGCATAGAGAAAAGAGAAGACTCCCGACTCCATGGTCCAGGAAATATCTTCAACAAAATCATAGAAGAAAACTTCCCAAACCTAAAGAAAGAGATGCCAGTAAAAATCCAAGAGGCTTACAGAACACCAAACAGATTAGATCAGAAAAGAAACTCCTCTCGCCACATAATAATAGAAACTCCAAATGTAGAGAACAAAGAAAGGATATTAAAAGCTGTAAGAGAAAAAGGCCAAGTCACATACAATGGCAGACACATCAGAATCACACCTGACTTCTCCTCAGAAACTTTAAAAGCTACAAGGGCGTGGACAGATTTCCTACAAGCCCTGACAGAACATAGGTGCACAGCCAGACTACAATACCCACCAAAACTCTCTATCAACATAGATGGAAAAAACAAGATATTCCATGACAAAATCAAATTCAAATAATATCTTCCCACAAACCCAACCCTACAGAAGATCCTAGAAGGAAAATTCCAACACAGAGAAGATAACTACACCCAAGAAAACAGAGGAAATAGAAACCTCCACAGCAACTAAACAAAAAGAAACACAAGACAACCAGTTATACCAAAATAATGGGAAATAACAACCCCTGGTCACTAATATCCATTAACATCAATGGACTCAACTCGCCAATAAAAAGACACAGACTTACAGACTGGATCCGTAAACAAGACCTATCTTTTTGCTGTATACAAGAAACACATCTAACTATTGAAGATAAACACTATCTCAGAGTAAAGGGCTGGGAAAAGGTTTTCCAAGCAAATGGACCCAGGAAACAAGCTGGAGTAGCCACCCTAATATCAAACAAAATAGACTTCCAATTGAAGTTAATAAAAAAACACAGAGAAGGGCATTACATACTCGTTAAAGGAAATATCCAACAAGAGGACATCTCAATATTGAACATCTATGCCCTAAATACAAAGGCACCTACATTTATAAAAGAAACGCTTCTAAAACTTAAATCACACATCGATACAAACACTTTAATACTGGGAGACTTCAACACCCCACTCACAACTATGGACAGATCATCAAGACAGAAGCCGAACAGAGAAATGAGTCTAATAGAGATCATGAACCAAATGGATCTAACAGATATCTACAGAACGTTTCACCCAAACACAAAAGAATACACCTTCTTCTCAGCACCTCATGGAACCTTCTCCAAAATCAACCATATAGTTGGACACAAAGATAGCCCAAAAGATACAAGAAAACTGAAATAACCCCTTGTATCTTATCAGACCACCATGGAATAAAGCTGGACTTCAATAGCAAAAGAATCAACAGAAACTCTACACTCACATGGAAATTGAACAACTCTTTACTAGAGGACCACTGGGTCAGGGAAGAAATAAAGGAGGAACTCAAAGACTTCTTAAAATCCAACGAAAATGAAGACACAACATACCCAAACCTATGGGACACAATGAAAGCTGTGCTACAAGGAAAGTTCATAGCACTAAGTGCCTTCAAAAAGAAAATTGTGACAGCTCACATTAGCGAATTAACAGCTAAACTGGGTGAATTGGAAAAAAAAGAAGCAAACACTCCCAAGAGGAGCAGAAGGCAGGAGATCATCAAACTTAGGGCTGAAATCAACAACTTAGAAACAAAAAGAACTATACAAAGAATCAATGAAACCAAGAGTTGGTTCTTCGAGAAAATCAACAAAATAGACAGACTCTTAGCCAAATTAACTAAAAGACAGAGGTAGAAAACACAAATCAACAAAATCATAAATGAAAAGGGAGAAATAACAACAGACATTGAGGAAATCCAGAGAATATTTGGATCCTACTTTAAAAATCTATACTCCACCAAATTTGAAAACTTAAGTGAAATGGACAATTTTCTTGATAGATTCCACCTACCGAAGCTAAATCAAGATCAGATAAACAGATTAAACAGCCCTATAACCCCTAAGGAGATAGAAACAGTCATTAAAAATCTCCCAACCAAAAAAAGCCCAGGGCCAGATGGCTTATAGCACAGAATTCTACCGGACCTTCAAAGAGGAGCTAACACCAATACTTTTCAAACTCTTTCACATAATAGAATCTGAAAGAACATTGCCAAACTCATTCTACGGGGCCACAATCACCCTGATTCCTAAACCACACAAAGACCCAACAAAGAAAGAGAACTTCAGACCAATCTCCCTCATGAACATAGATGCAAAAATACTTAATAAAATACTAGCAAAACGAATTCAAGAACACATCAAAAGTATCATACACCATGATCAAGTAGGCTTCATCCCAGGGATGCAGGGATGGTTCAACATACGAAAGTCTATCAACATCATTCACCATATAAACAAGATGAAAGAAAAAAACCACATGATAATCTCGCTAGATGCAGAAAAAGCATTTGACAAAATCCAACACCCCTTCATGCTAAAAGCATTTCCTCTAAACTCAGGGACAAGTCAAGGATGTCCACTTTCACCATATCTCTTCAATATAGTACTTGAAGTTCTTGCTAGAACAATAAGACAACTAAAGGACCTCAAGGGGATAAACATCAGAAACGAAGAAGTCAAATTATCCCTATTTGCAGATGATATGATAGTATACAAAAGCGACCCCAAAAATTCCACCAGAGAACTCTTACAGCTGATAAACACCTTCAGCAAAGTGGCTGGATACAAAATTAATTCAAAAAATCAGAAGCCCTTCTTTATACAATAAACAAATGGGCTGAGAAAGAAATAAGGGAAACAACCCCCTTCACAATAGCCACAAACAACATAAAATACCTGGGGGTAACTCTAACCAAGCAAGTAAAGGACCTGTACAACAAGAACTTCAAGCCCTTGAAGAAAGAAATGGAAGAGGCCTTTAGACGACGGAAAGATCTCCCATGCTCATGGATAGGTAGGATCAACATAATAAAAATGGCCATCCTACCAAAGGCAATATATAGATTCAATGCAATTCCTATCAAAATACCAACACAATTTTTATAGACTTGGAAAGAACTATTCTCGATTTCATATGGAACAACAAAAAGCCCAGAATAGCTAAATCAATCCTGTACAATAAAAAAAAAAAAACATCTGGAGGTATCACCATCCCAGATTTCAAGCTGTACTACAGAGCAATAGTTGTAAAAACAGCATGGTATTGGCATAGAAACAGACCAGTAGATCAATGGAATCGAATTGAAGATCCAGAAATAGACCCACACACTTATGGCCACCTAATTTTTGACAAAGAAACCAAAACGGCACAATGGAAGAAGGACAGCATCTTCAACAAATGGTGCTGGTCCAACTGGATGTCCACTTGTAAAAGAATGAAATTAGACCCATATTTATCACCTTGTACAAAACTTAAGTCCAAGTGGATCAAAGACCTTAACATAAGGCCGGTCACACTAAATCTACTAGAAGAAAAAGTGGGAGAAACCCTCTAACTAATTGGCACAGGCGACAACTTCCTGAACAGAACACCAACAGCTCAGGACCTGAGATCAACAATCAATAAATGGGACCTCATGAAACTGAAAAGCTTCTGTAAGGCAAAAGACACTGTCATTCGAACAAAATGGCAGCCTACAGACTGGAAGAAAATCTTCACCAACCCCACATCTGACAGAGGGCTAATATCCAAAATCTACAAAGAAATCAAGAAATTAAATGCCAAGAAACCAAATAATCCAACCAAAAAAATGGGGGACAGAGCTAAATAGAGAATTCACAAAGGAGGAATCCCTAATGGCTGAGAGACACTTGAAGAAATGCTTAACATCCTTAATCATCAGAGAAATGCAACTCAAGACGACTCTGAGATTCCATCTCACACCTGTCAAAATGGCTAAGATCAAAAGCTCAAATGACAGCACATGCTGGCAAGGGTGTGGAGAAAGAGGTACCCTACTCCACTGCTGGTGGGAGTGCAGGCTTGTGCAACCACTATGGAGGTCAGTCTGGCGATATCTTAGAAAACTTGGAATAGCTTTGCCTCAGGACCCAGCCATACCACTTCTAGGTATAAACCCAAATGCCTCTTCACGGAATCATAAGGAAGTTTCCTCATCTATGTTCATAGCAGCCTTATTTGTAATAGCTAGAAACTGGAAACAACCCAGATGTCCCTCAAACGAAGAATGGGTTAAAAAAACTGTGGTACATCTACACAATGGAATACTATTCAGCTATCAGGAACAATGAAATTATGCAATTTGCAGCCAAATGGATGGAACTATAAAAGCTCATCCTGAGTGAGCTAACCCAGACTCAGAAGTATGCATATGGCATCTATTCACTTACAGTAGGATTAGCTATATAGTAGAAGGTATCGATATTACAACTAGCACACCAAAGGGAACTTGGACATAGACTTTTTACTTTTTATTTTTATTTATTTTTTTATATTTTTTCTATTTTTTAGTCCTTTATCTATTTGTCTGCTTATTTGTTTGTTTGTTTTTTAGTTCTCTCTCCTGGGCAATGAGACACTTTTCACTGATGGTACTGCCTCGTAGACCCCCAATGAATGAGGAAGCTCTTGGCCCTCATACAACCTCTCAGCTGAGATGAGGGACTGTTATATAAGGAGACCCCACCCCAGAGAAATGGGATGGAAGGGATAGGAGGTAAAGAAAAAAAAAAAAGAAATGTGATGTTTCGGCCTTTTACTGCTAATTGTCATAAACTCTTTAGGATAATTAAGAAATGCAAACTAATAATTATGCAAGCCGGTCATTTTGTTAGGTACTATGACAGCCTATTATAGTTATTTTCTAAGCTAATCAGAAATAAAGCTGCTAAGAGACAAGCAACATCTGCTTACCCTAATATAAGAGATAGATAGGGCCTCTTCAAAAACCTCAAGAGATCTGCAGAATATGACATTCAAAGATGTTTTCGTAACTTTAGATTTTTTTATATCGAGACATATCAACTCCTGACAGCACCCCCTATTCTACCCCAAGTAGACGATGAGCATCGAAGAATCTCCAGTGGGAGATGACTGAATTAGTCACAAGCCTATCTCTTGGTAGGAAAAGCCCCTTGCCCCAACTGTAGACAGAATGCTGTCCAAAAAGGACAAAACCTGGAAGCCTAGGTAAGTCGACAGCCTAGCTCTGCCAAGAGAGGGTAGGCAAGTCCTTCATAACCCCTGCTCTACAATCAATGTCTGTCAGAGAAACAGGGCCAAACGACTGAAGATTGATGCTGTAATGTATGGAGAGAAAATGGGAACTGTCCAGGCAGCCACTGGTATGTCATTTCTTAGTTTTGGAAGCTGCAGGCCCTGTAGTTCCTATAAAATCAGATATATATATCCCTCTCAGGTCTCTGAGGTGGTTGAAGAATAGATAGCTAGAGTCTCATAATTAAATTTTGAGTTGCTTAGGAGTCAAGAGAGTGTTATAGATCTAAGAAGATGCTTTTAAAATTGTGTTGCAAGTTAGTATGAATGTTGAGTTAGATATAGAACTTGAAACTCATGGAGAGGGTTGGTTAGATAGTAGAATGTTAAAGTCAGGTGCCAAATACATATGGACTGGACACTGGGAATGTACGCTAAGCCATATAACCCTCATAACTGTGGCCTAATTACCTCTGTTGTTTTGTATTGTATTTATTATTATAAGAGAAGGAGCCATTTGTTGAACTGAAAGGGGAAACTGTAGGGGGAAGTAAGATATACTTTAAACTTAAAAAAAAAAAAAGGGAAGAGGATGGGGGGTTGAGGGTGGGAGGGTGGGACTGGAGGGGGGAATAGGGAGGGGACTGCGATTGAGATGTAACTTGAAGAAATAAAAAATAAAGGGAAAACAAAAAACAAAAAACAAATAGCCACAGCCTTGTCAGGCATTCTTCCTGAGACCTTTCAGGACAGGAATCTCTGAAGAAATTTCACAGAAAAAAACTGGTCATTCCTGAAAAGACTGAGTTAATACTGAGTTATTATCATTTGAAAAATGTCACTCACAATTGCACAAAAGGTTCCTCGTATACTGTAAGGATTTTTCCCTTCTTTTTTAACCATATCACAGGCATAGAAAATGTCATCAAAACAGCAGTTAGGATAGAGAGATCACAGGACCGAAGTTTAGACCCTGACACTAGTAACTCCAACTCCTGGGGACAGGATGTCCTCTTCAGGACTCCACAGGATACACACAAATGACACACAGTCACACAGGAGCATAGACACACACACACACACACACACACACACACACACACAGAAATACAGGTGAGCACAGTAGATGCTCCTGCAGAGTCAGCCTCTGGGAAGTTAAGGAATAAAGCACTAGAGCCTGAGGCCAGCCCCCACTACAGAGTCAGACCCTAGCTCAACAAACAACAAAAAACAAATAGTATTTTCAAATATCATTACAAAGCACATTAGGCCAACAAGTGCTGAAGAAACAGACTTGGAAGCCAATCTGTATTATTCATTCTGCTACAGCAGCATAAGAAATAAATACATTCTACCAAATACATATGGACTGGACATTGGGAATGTATGCTAAGCCAAAAAACTCTTATAATTGTGGCCTATTTATTTCTGTTGTTTTGTATTGTATTTATAGTTATAAGAAAAAGAACCATTTTTTGGACTGAAAGGGAGAGCTGTTGGGGGGGAAAAAGAAATACCTTAAACTAAAAAAAAAAAGAAGGGAAGAGGATGGGGGGGTTGAGGGGGAGGAGGGTGGAAGGGTGGGACTGGCGTGGGGAGTAGGGAGGGGATTGTGATTGAGATGTAACTTGAAGAAATAAAAAATAAATTATTAAAAAAAAGAAATAAATACAAATATGTCAACTTTGCTGTTCAGATAGGAAACTTGATGGGAATAAACATGAACTACTTTTTAATGGAAAGGCATGGAGCAAAGTCCATGTCATTAGACACACTGACACATCAACTCCAGCTTTCCCACACAGGCAAAACGTTCAGACAAAGGCTAGGCAGTCCACACACAGACTAGGGTTAACTATGGTCTCTCTCATCTTCTTACTACCCTAACCTAGACCTTTGCTCATACTGACCACTGCAGACTTCACCTCACCTCCTCACTCTGTTTCTTTCATGTTATTATTTTTATTGTGGAGAAGGAATATATGGGTACATTTAACTTTTTAATTTTTGAAGACAGCATTTCTCTGTGTAATAGCACTGGCTGCCCTAGACTTGCTTTATAGACCAGGCTGGCCTCAAACTCACAGAGATCCACCTGCCTCTGCCTCCCAAGTTCTTGGATTAAAGGTATACACTATTACGTCCAGATGCACATTTAATTTTTAATCCCAGCACTCAGGAGACAGAGGCAGGCAGATCTCTGTGAATTCTAGGCCAGCCTGGTGTACTAGTGAGTCCTAGACTAGCCAGGGCTACAGAGTGAGACCTTGTCTCAAATAAGTACATACATAAATTAATTAAATTACATATATTATTATAAATTAGACAATGCTAAAAGAAAAATAAATTTACCTGTAGCATATATTACCCCAATATTTTCCAGTATAGATATACTCTTTTTTTTAGTAAGTATTCATTTATAAAAAAGCAAACACAATGCTAATTAACCTTTTTAGTAGCTACATTTTAAACCTTTTTCTAGCCCTGAAAGTTTTATTTTAATAATAACCACTGCCTATTACTCCACTGATTGTTCTAGGATCTCACTAATTCACTAATTCCCTAATAACATAACTTGGGCTTTAAAGAAAAGAAAAGAAGGGAGGGAGGGAGGGAAGGAAGGAAGGAACAACAGTGTCACGTTATATAGCCCAGGCTGGCCTAGAACTCACTCTGTAGCCCAGGATGGCACTGAATTCAATCGTCCTCAGTTTTAGTCACTGTTCTGTTGCTATGAAGGGAAACCATGACCAAGGCAACTAATAAAACAAAGCATTTAACTAGGGCTGGCTTACAGTTTCAGAGGGCTAGTCAATTATCATCATGGTGGGGAGCATGGCAGTGTGCAGGCAGACATGGTGCTGGAGCAGTAGCTGAGAGCTACATCCTGATCCACAGGTAGCAGGCCAAGAGAACAAGACACTGGGACTGGTGTGAGCTTTTGGAACCTCAAAGCTCACCCCCAGTGACACACCTACTCAACAAGGTCACACTTCCTAATCCTTCTAATCCTTTCAAATAGTACCATTCCCTGATGACTAATTATTCAAATATATGAGCTTCTAGTGGGGGGGCATTCTCATTCAAACTACCATATCCTCCCTCAATGTATGCCACCATGCCTGGAAAAACTGTTTGTTTAAAAAACACAAAGACAGCTGGGTGTGGTGGTGCACGCCTTTAATCCCAGCACTTGCACTCAGGAGGGAGAGGCAGGCAGATCTCTGTGAGTTCGAGGCCATCTTGGTCTACAAAGTGAGTCCAGGACAGCTAGTAATGTTACACAGAGAAACCCTGTCTTGAAAAAAAAAAGAATTCACAGAGATTTCTATATTCATCCTGTTTACTATCTGAATAATTTACTTCTCTTTAAGTCAAACCACAGATTATTTCTTCGAAAGTTCTCCTAGAGCTAAAGAGGTAAGCTGTCTTAACAAAGAAGTCCAGAGAGAGAAAGGGAAAAACAGCTTTCCTCACCTGGTCCCATCCCTTTCAGAGTCTACAGATCATGCATATCCATGCTCTCCCTGTCTTCCTGCTCTAAGCACATTAATACTGATGTCCTTTCTATTTTGATTTCACTACCAGGTTACAATTCCTTGAATGCAAAAATTACATTTATATGGTCAAATTCTACTACATGCACTGCATCAAGAAAAATTTCAATTTATATATAAACTAACAACACTTCAAAGGTAATGATAAAAATAAATTTCCAAAATTTCATCAAACAAAAAAACAAAAAGCTTTTACACATAAGTGAGTTTTTAGCACAGACAGGCCCAGAAGAGAATACTATATAGCTCAGCCATAACCTAAAATATGCTTCCTCCAAAATGCCCTGATTCAAACACTGCTGCAACAAAATCTTCAGTTCTTTTACTATAGCTACTCTGAGGAGTAGTGACCACGAAGTCCTCACACAACGTCTTATGTGTGACGTAAGAGCCTCAGCCAATGGCAGATAGATGCTGTAGCTTTCAACAAAGACATTCAAAAAGGAGACTGGAAGACCCTGAACTGCTGGTTATTTCAGTAAGGATGGGCAGACAATAGTCCAGACCTACCTTGCTGAACTCCAAGATATGTGCTTTTTCTACACCTACTCTGACTCAAAGGCCCATTTAATAGTTTCAGGCAACATATACACTGTGGTATTCTAGAACAAGAAAGATGTATTACAGTTCTTAAAGCCTCAAAGAAAATAATCTGAGCCAAATGCTTTCATATATATGTGTATCTCAACATTTTCTATAACATTGTATTCTCTTGGGTCATCTACGTTTTTTGAGAAAAGGTTGCTTTTCCAGGGGCAATGTGATGGTTATTTTCACTTGTCAACTTGACGAAGTCTACAATCACCTGGGAGACTGACCTCTGGATATCCCTGTGAGGGGTTATCTTGATTGGGTTAACTGATGTGGAAAGACACACTCACTGTGGATGGTGCATTCCCCAGATTGGGATCCTAGGCTATATAAGAAAAGAAAATGAGAGCTGAGCACACAAGCATTCATTACTCACTCTCTGCTTCTTGACTGCAGATACAATGTGACCAGCTGCCTCGAGCTCCTGGTGGGATAACTTCCCTATTGTAATGGACTGTGACCTTGAACTCCCTCCCTTAATTTGCTTTTTTGAGGGTATTCTATCACATCAACAGGAAAGATAGCTAATACAGGTAGAAATGAACCAGAAGAATATATATATATATATATATATATTCATTTATATATTTATATTAAAGATATATAAAGTGTATGTGTTCCAGTACTTTATTTTTCTCAGGAAAAACTATCAGATCAAAAAACAGGAAGGAACCAGTTGAACAAGATACAGAAATGTTTATTCCACATACAACTGGTAATTCAAAACTTCATTTCTCAGTCTGTGAATTAGAACCACATCCCTAACTCTGGATGTCAGGGATGAGTTCAAGAAAATGAAGCATCTCAACAGGGGGCTCAGGAAAGGAGTGCAGAGCCAAGGCTGATCCAGCTCATGAAGGGAACATTCAACTTGTGAAAGGAACATCTACAAAGTCAGACTCAAAAAACAACTCTCCTAGATGCTGAAAAAGACCTTTATGCACAGACACACTCTGTTGTGCCAGCCTACATTTACATTTTTTTCAAACGAACCTGAACACAGAAGGAAGCCAAGGACATATTGTTAATGATGCTTATATTCAAATGGCACATGTTCAAATCCATAAACAGATCTATGGACAGTGGCCAGTTAGTAGAGTGCTTGCCCTAGCACACACAAGGCTCCGAGTTGTATAACTGATGTGGTACTACATCCCTGCAATCTCAACTAAACTCTCGGGAGATACTGGCAGAAGGCGCAGAAATTTAAGGTCATCCTTGGCTATATCAGAAGATCAAGGCCAGCCTGATACTTGAGTCCCTATCTGAAAAAAATAGAAATAAGACAGGCATGGTGGTGCACGCCTTTAGTCCCAGCACTCAGGAGGCAGAGGCAGGCAGATCTTTGTGAGTTTGAGGCCAGCCTGTTCTACAGAGCTAATTCCAGGACAGCCAGGGATGTACAAAGAAACCTTGTCTCAGAAAAAAGAAAGAAAGAAAGAAGCTGTGAAATTGTGACTGCTGCCACACAGAAGCCCGGAGACATTTCAGCAGACTGAGAGTCCCAGACAGCACGGAGAAGATGTGTAGACAGCAGAACAAATCAAGCAGGCTTCAGCTATAACCAGCTCTGCTATGTTCAAAATTACACACTGTTAAGTTTACACAGAGCTGCAAACCAACTTCTGTGATAAGAGAACTTTCCTAGAAAGACACAGTAAGAGTGGACCTACTCTCCTTCTACTGTATTTTCACAACTCAGAAAAAAAGCCAGGAAAGAAAACCAGGACTCTCACAAGTCTGCACCTTTGTCATGAACTCCTCCAGCTGCTCTGTAAATAGCTTGGTCTGCTGCTGAATGAACTGCTCACAGGCTGACTTCAGGTGCCGGTCTACGTCCTTCTTAGAGTCAAGATAATGTTCTCTGATCTCAGGAGTCCCCTGGAAAAGACAGGACAATTTTCTTCTGTTTGCACGTGCCTACAAACTACCAGACATGGAAAGAATATCATTTAGCTCCCACCACCAATGAAACAGATTCTTTCTCACCTCCAACAAGAACTCTATCAAGGCATTGTTGCTATTCAGCCTAAAAAATCTCGGAACAGTCATAGGGTTCAGGATTTTAAACGCTGCATCTGTGAAACAGAATTACTTATCCAGTGAGCATGTACAGGTTCAACAGAGAAGCCCTGTGCGGCACAGCTCTCTACTGCTGCCAAGCCAGGGAGCACCCATCTCACTAGGTCCCCTCCAGGAAGGGCCGAGTGACAGGAACACCAGTGATGATATGCCCACACAGCCATTTGCAAAAGTCACACAGTTACACAGTTAACTATTAATCACGATGATCTAATTATTAAAAAAAAGATAAACAGGATAATATACAGAATTTCACTGCTTTGCCTTTAAATGTTAAGTGGAACTTTTAAAGATGCACATACTTACCCAGCTTCTTTACGATCTTGGCTGGCACAGAAATTTATTCACTTGAATGACAGTGAATAAACAAATGTGCCAGCCAAGAAGAAAACACCAAGAGGACATATTTACCCCTTAACCTCCAGACTAACTAGAATCTCTGAAAGTACTGAGGTCTCATTGATGTTCAAATGCAATAATATATACCGTTAGTCATGAGGGGTTAGAGGCTTAACAGTGAAGACAGAGAGCATTATCAATGACAGTTTTTAAGACTTTGCTCCTTCAGACTGGAGAGGGCAAAGCACACACTGCTCCCAGCCCTGCTCTGCAAGCACATGCCAGTCATAAGTACTGCTAAAACTGGGTCTTAATGGAAAGGAACCCCTACCAGATTCAGTACTCAGGAGAGACTGTCTGAAGAGAACCACAAGGTAGGTGTATGACCTTCATAATATGGTAGGAAAGAAATCCTACCAAAATCTTAGTCTGTTTAATTTTCTCAAATCTCAGCAGACTTAGAGCAGAACCAAGTGGCAGCAACAAACAGACTAGAAAGAAATGAAAGTGAACAACCATGCTGTATCCTGTCACTCAAATGAAGGCCATCAGCAGTCATAAGCTGCAAGTGATTAGAAGCACCATCCTCAAACCTCCCAGCAATAGAAGGGAATCAACCAGGGAGCTGGGGACACAAGTTCCTTGTGCAAATATGCTTTTAAAAACCTTGGACTTTCTTTACAAGCTAAGCCCAGAAAACCTGGATCTTATTTAAAAATGAAAATGGCAAATGATATTAAAAATATCCACAGGCTATACAAAAACAAAAAGCATTTAATATGATGGTCATATGACAGCATTAGGAGAAACACAGGGCCAACTGCTTTGGTATGAGTCATCTGGAGATAAGCATGGAACTCAACTGAGTTAAATCAAGCCCTCTTGTTCAGATAAGCAGTGGCAGGGGAGCTAAGAGCCTGCTGCCTTTGGGTTCTTTATTTGGCATTTCTGAATCACAGAACACAGACAATAATTTGAATCACCATTCCTTCAGTTGCCTCAAGATCAAGAGGGAAGTTAATTCATTAAACAAATGAACGCTTATAGTATAAGAGCTTAAGTCTCTGGAAATCATTAAGAAAAAAATAGAGCTCACAAAAAACCGTAAGAGAAACAAGTGATATTTATAGTGTGTCCCTAACTATTTATAATCAAGTGTTCGAACTATATATATTTTGATCTCTTAAAAATCTGTCAATTCGCCGGGCGGTGGTGGCGCACGCCTTTAATCCCAGCACTTGGGAGGCAGAGGCAGGCGGATCTTTGTGAGTTCGAGGCCAGCCTGGTCTACAAAGCAAGTCCAGGACAGCCAGAGATATTCAGAGAAACCCTGTCTCGAAAAACCAAAAAAAAAAAAAAATCTGTCAATTCTGGCTGAGATTGGTGGTGCATGCCTTTAACCCCAACACTCAGGAGGCAGAGGCAGGTGGACCTCTGTGAACCTGAGGCCAGCCTGGCCTACAGGGTGAGTTCAAGGACAGTCAGGGCTACTCAGAGAAACCCTGTCTTGAAAAACAAAACAACAAACAAATAAACTAACAAATCTGTTAATTCAGTAACAAATAATTAGGACAAATGAATCATCTTACCCAAGATGAGCCAAAATCCTACATATTCCACATCAGCTTACTTAACAGAAAACATCTCCAACCCAATGTCATCTCAAGCACAGTGACATACCCTCCCATTTCTTTCATTCTTAGCGATCTCCATAACCAGTGAGTACCATGATGTCACTCCCTTTACATAGGAGGAAGATGGGTATGGAAGTCAGCCATCCCCCAGCTCAAGTTTACACAGAGCCAGGGGTAAAAACCTGACTCGGGCACTTAGATGAACCCCAACTTGCTGACACATGCTGTTTATCTTACATATACTTATTAGAGTGATTTTCATCTTATTCTGGCTTATGGCAAAATGTGGAAGGGCCCAGAAGAGTTACACTGTATTATATGTGGAAATGTTCAGATATAGCTCCTTTAATAAAGAAAATTCAACAAATTAAAAGTAATTAGGATGCTGACAGCTCAGTTTAGTATGAATAAGTAACATAGTTAGCAAGCAAAGCATGCAAAAGAAATTGCAGATGAACATAAAATAAACCTGTAGCCTGTGCTGACACGCCTGGACAGGTCAAACACACCCAACTGTGCCAGCCAGGACAACAAAGTACCTCTAGTTTTCTTGAGGTCCAGGGAAATTTCCTTAATGGTGAATTCAGTGTGAAATGGAGCAATTTGTTCTCGAAGAATCAAAAGGTGCTTAATTAAGAAAAGTTGTCCATCAATCTGAGTCTAAATTACAAGACAAAAAATATGGATATTATCACAGATTAAATCAAAATAGGAACATATAAAATACACTATCATTCAACATTAAATCTACACAAATTTACAGCCTCAGGGTGCTAATACTCTGCAGTACAATGAACTCTCTCTAGTTACCCATGTCAACATTCTCTGGAAAATTCCTGCTTCAGACTCTAAACATTGTCACTCGTTCTACTTAGGGAATCCAAGAGACCAAACCACACAAAAGGCTAGGAAGAGAAGTCAAGACTTTTAACTTGACACAGAGGTACAAAGTATTGCAACCTGAGAGTTGCACTGAGCACACAGAAAAGCTCAAGGGATGATCTGAATTTACTTGCTCAGGGCCTTCTAGTTCTCTTAGGAGGACGTCTTTCCCTGTCTGGCTCACATGGTTTTGATATCCAGAACATTAGACATACAAAGTAAAAAAGGAGCCCCCAAGTATACAATGGACTGGCATCCTCTGGATTACCTGCCACCAAGAGTGCTGGTTGTCCCTACACAAATCCTTCTGCTACCTCAGAACTGTCTGCAATTGCCCTGAGCCTAAAGTGGAGTTCTCAAAGCTCTGAGAAAGTCCCAGAACAACAACTGCAGTCCTCACGATAGAAGTTTATATATTAATAAAGCAAGGCTGTTCCTTAAGGGAGAATTTATTTTGAAGACATTTCTAATGAAGTTTGCATATTAAATTAGGAAAACACAAAGTTATCCTTCATAAGCAGTACAAAAGGATTCACAGACAGTGACAGCTCCTCCATCTCTCTTTCCACCAACTGCTAATAAATACCTCACTACCAGAATGCCACATGGAAGGGAAGCTCACTGGGCCTTGTGGAACACAGCAGCAGATTGATATGAAATGCTACACATTCTAAATACCTGTTCTAGTAGTGAAAGGACAACTCTGACAGAAAAACTGTGTCACTTAGACTCCATTTACTTTATTAAAGCTGCTGTCACTCAAGAAAATAGTATCATGTTAATTTACTACAGACCAAGTGTTCAATTTATGTATATAATGATAATTTACCTTGAAAAGCTAGAAAACTCTTAAGTTGAAAGGCAAAAATTACACAATCTCAGCCACAAAACCAAATAAGCTGACAATGCTTACCAAGCTAAAGGTTTCCTCAGACACAATAAACACTTATGACATGTAGGAAACAGAGTTATATAAAGGACAATGACCCACGGGTGATAAGGACATAAGGCTCAGGGGCTTAAAGGAGAAAACAGTGATATGACAGGCCACAGCTTATGACCGCCTCTTCAGTTAAGTCAGCCTTCCCTCCTAATGAGCTGAGCAGCATGCTCCCTGTATAATATGGATAATAAAGAAATGTGCAAAGATCACCCAATCACCTACTTGCTTCCTGACATTTTTGCTACATAAAGCCAGTCTGTATCTTATTTCTGTGTTATTCTTTATTTGTCTTAATACAGTTAAGTAACATTTATTGTTTCACATCTTTCAATTTAGTAGCTATATAATATTCCATCACATGGAACATACCCCAGTTTAGTTAACCATCTCTTCCAGTGATTTTAGGCATGAGTTCTAAATTTCACCAATCATAAAAATGTGAGAGATGAGTCTTGCAAATATTGTTAAAACTTCACTCTGCCTATCTATCCTGTTCTTTTAGTCCCTATGTGGAAATGCTCTCAGCAACATGCACTAAAGCTGAGACCAGACAACAGATTCTTCCACCAGGAGACTTCTCTCAAAAACAAACAAACAAACAAACAAACAAACAAACAAAAAAACCCAACTCATCTAACGTTTTTGAAGTTAGAAATCGAATTTGTAAACCTGGAATTCACAGGCTTGAACACTGCAAACAATGGGGAATTCTGGCTCCACATAACTCTCAGAGCTCTATCTCTGCAGACAGCAGGCATTCTAGGAGATCTGAGTCGGGCAACCCTGCTGGCCATGCTCTCCTTCCTGAAAAGGCCAGAGAGAAGCACAGACCAGAAGCCTCCAGTCCTGGAGCCCGTGCCGATTCCAAACCATAAGCCAATGTACTTTAAATCATGCAACACAAGGACTGTAACCGCCTACCCTCAAAGCTAACTGGCTGATTTTGTCCAGATAAGGCCATTCGACTATTTAAAACACTGTAGAGATGATGAATTACTGCTTCCTTGAACACACTTTCTTGGTATTCTGGGAAATCAGCAGTACAATTTCCACAGTCACTAACGCAGTAACAAGAAATTTTTCTCCTACAACGCTAGACCCTCAGTACCATTTTTGGTACATCAGCAAAGTTAGACTGTTTTATTGCAGTCTTCAGTGAGCACTACAATGAAATACCAGTCTCCTTCAATGAGTCTCTAAATTCTCTCCTACTAAACAAACAAATCTTACTACTAAGTCGTTTTAAATTTCTGTGACTCTAAATAAATGACATGTGGCACAATACTATTTGGGTAATAAAATTTCACCTAACACTTCATCAAACCTTGTTTTTGGTGATAGACTCTGATGCTCCTAGTAAGGACTGTATGCAGGCAGACAATGCTTCCTGTGATAATCCTTGGAACACCGCCCTCTGGTGGAAGAAGAAAGAAGCATCAGCCTGTAGTCATTCACAAAACAAATAAAGGAAACTGAAGCCATGAAGGCAGCGAACAATGTTTACTTCCATCCTTGAACCGTTCTCCCTCAGACTTTTTTAATTTCCATTCAACCTTTCTGGATTGCCACATGGCTCTGTAATGTGCACTCATGTCTAGAAATGCCCACATGTCCTTTACTAAATGCCTTAGCACCTACTCATGGCCAGCACTGTGCTGGTGACTGGAGTAAGTAGGTACAGGGATCAATTAGGCAGGCGGGGTTAACCTCACAGATTGTCCACTCCAGAACAATCTCATGTAGTGTGCTAGAACTTGCTATATAGTACATGTTGGCCTCAAACTCCAGACCCTCCTTCCTCAGCCTCCCAAGTATTGGACTCATATAAATATGTGCACCACCACATCCAGCTAATAGGCTGTTTATAAGCTCAAAATTAACTATAAACCAAACCCTCAGTGTATCTTCTAAAAATGTATTCCAGGTGATTACAGATGATGCTTTAAGATTCACATGCATGGCTCTTTACTGCAATCTTCTTTAAACAGGGAAAATGGAAACAAAGCAAACAACAGGGCAAAGTTGACAGAAACAGTAAATTATAGAAGACCTTGTAAACACAGCATTCTGAGGAATTTGGTTAAATTCTTATAAAAGAGGGCTGGAGAGATGGCTTAGTGGTTAAGAGCTCTGTTGTTTGTTAGGATGATCTGAAAGGCTTGTATTCAAATGTTAATTGTTTGCCTTCTGTCTTCCTTACCGCTACATGATGTACATGAGCAAATGTGATGCTGTGTAACTTTACCCACTAAGTCGTCTCTGATTGACTGAATAAAGCAGCCTATAGCGTGGGCTAGGCAAGGGACAGAGGCGGGGTGAAGGGTCAAAGGTTTTGGGGAAAGGAAGGCAGAGAGGATCACAGGAGGACAAGGAAGAAGAGACACCATGGGCTAACCAGGAAGGAACTCATAGCAGAGGACAGCTTGCTCTGAGAATTACCATGAAGGAGAGAAACAGCTCACCTCAAGTATACACAAGTAAAATGAGGTTTTATCTGGGGAAGTAGAAGATTAGTTTAGAGGATTAAGATTTGCCTAGCCCCAGTGTTTAGGCTATACTAAAACACATCAGGTGTCTGTGTGTGTTTATTTATGAGTGGTGGGTTCAAAGATAGCTCTGCAGCCCTAATATATGTACATATCAACTATTACCTATTGTTTACTGCAACACCTGCTAATTCAGAGGACCCAGGTCTGATTCCCAGCACCCCACACAAGCTGACAACCATGTACAAATCCAGGTTCATCTGTAATGCCTTCCTCTGCCCTCCTCTGGTACCATGCACACACAAGATGCCCAGATACACAGGCAGACAAAACACCTATACACATAAAACATGTTTTTAATTATAAAGTATAATTCAGTGGAGGCAGGCTTGGTGGCACCTGTCTATAATCCCAATGCATGTCAGTCTCAGTGACATTATCAAGGAGGAGGCCAGTCTGGACTACAAAAGACCTTGTCTAGGGGGTCAGGAAGAGACAAACAAAATAATAAAATTAAAATTTATACTTCAGAGCTAGGCACAGTGGCTCATGCCTTTAACCCTAGCACTTAGAAGGCTGGTATGGGATTGCTGAGAGTTCCAGACCAGGCTGAGCTATATAGCTCTAGTACTATATAGGCTATGAGTGAGACTCAGCCTCAAAACCATGAGGTAGGTTAAAAAGAGAACAGGTAAGCTTGAAGCATAAGGCAAGCCAGATAGAGTAACCACCTAGAACCCACCTATGACTTGGCTGACATTCCTGTCAGCATCCTCAAACGCTTTATGCACTGAGGTCTGGGGTAACAAAAGGCGTATGTGGAACATGACTCTTGTACATTTCCCTTGGGACCTTGGTTCTGTAATAGGAAGATTCAGAACCCTGGTCTCATTCATTATTCCATACTGGGAACTTGAAGAAGCAAAGATGTCAAATGTCCTCCTAGCCCACACTGGAAGAGATCCATAAACCAGAGTTTAAGTCAGAATAGTTTGGGTGACTGATGCCATGAGACAAGTGTGAGACCTTATTTAGTCCTAAGAGTCTGCAGCATGAAGTGTGTGCCCATGTGTGCGTGTGTCTGTATGTGCGTGTGTGCATCTGTATGTGCATGTGTGTGTGTGTGTGTGCGCGCGTGTGTGTGCCCATGTGTGCCCACGCTCGTACCACACACATTCACAGAGTACATGCTGATTCCTTTTGAGCCATAGTCTTAAAAAGTAGTTGGGTCTGGACAAGTCATTACTTGACTACTAGATTCTATCATTTTTCTTCACATAAAGCAGAATTACAATGAATTAAGAAATAAAGAGTTGAAACCACCAAATTTATAAAACTATTTTACTTTAAATGTAAACCAGACAGCAAATATGTAGCTAAATGGGCTATTGCAGGAAATAACAACTATATCATTGAGTATGCTTAAAATAACTGCTTCTCAAAACCAATGCATGGTCTAAAAAGGTGCTTTTAAAAAATTCTGCTAACTTCAGCAAGCACGCAAACCTACTTGTAGTTCATGGCTAGGAACATGGACAATCTCACACTTTGTTAAGGACACTGGCTGAAAGTTAAGTGCAAAATCAGACTTACAGGAATTTGGCGTGGTGGTGCCCACTTGAAGTGGCACTCACGGAGGCTGCGGCAGAGGACCTGTAGGTTCAAGGTCAGCTAGAGCTAGCTACTTAGCAAGAGCCTGCCTCAACAACAAAAGCTGATTACAGTGGCTACATTTAATACCGAATATTATGCCAATGTGCATCCCAATGTATTGTTACACATTCCTGCATCTCTTTTCTTCACATAAAAAGTAAAGCAAAGTAATCAGTAGTTTTAAACTTTTTTGTGGTCATGGACTCCATTAAAATTTGATGAAAACTACAGCATCGGTTCTCAGAAAGATAAAAATACAAACACACATTAAAAAAAACTTACCCACAGTTTCAAGAAGTCCCTAAATTAAATAAACCTTCAAGTTACTGCCATATCTAAAAATCACAACTCTAAGAATATCAACAAAATATTGCATCAAGCTCTTAAAGTAGATCGGAACTTAAAAATATTCCAAGCAAATTCTAGAATAAGCAAGTCACTGTGAAGATATAAGAATTCACACACATACATCTATGCATCTATACAATTTGGAGAGACAGACAAGCGTCCTTCGAACTGTGGGATACCACATTCCGTGAAGATCTGCTGGAGAAATCGTGGTCTGTGGTCTAGGGTTGAGGGAGTCTGTTGAACCTAAAACCCAAATGGAAAAGAACATATATTCCAGGCATGTGGGTATCTGTCATATAGTAATTTACATGGCAGGTGTTAACTATTTATTCTCATTGGTTATCAATGTCTAGAAGACATCAATTTTTCCCCACCTCGTGTTTAATAAAAAGTACCCTAGGAAGTCTTAACCAGTAACAAGTAAGGATCAAGACTAAGAAAAACTGGAGCTCATATGGGCATACACATTCCAGCCATACATATATATATGTATGATCAATACCACTCAATCCTAGCAATTTTTCACAAACTGTGATCAATAATCTTTATGGAATAAATCAACAGCATACTTATGGAACACAACCAGATTCTAGAAGTCAGATCTATATGCAGTGGGCACCAATGAAAGTAGGAGGGACAAGAAAAAAAATGGTTTTTTCAGGACAGGGACTAGACTCCAGGCCTCACACATGCTGGGTGAGCAAGCACTCTATCACTGCACAGAAGTCTCATCCCTCCCTCCTTTAAATTCTGAGATAGGATCTTGCTAAGTAATTCAAGCTGGCCTAAACTCACTTGTAGTTTAGGCAGCTAGCTCTTCAACTTGTGATCCTCCTGACTCAGCTCCAAGTACCGAGATTACAGTTACTATACCAGGCCTGGTAAAACAGGGCAACTTTAACCAGTAACATGGATCAAGGCTGGCTTGCCTGAACCATGCCTTCAGTTCTGAGCTGTACCACTTAACAGGTCTGGTTGGTATATTAGCTTCCAGATGATAAGAACTGTCCTCACCATTGGACAGGTCAGGAAAGGCACTTTTTGGGCAGTGAGGAGTATCTGAACAGAAGCACACATGAGAATCATAGTCACTTCAGTTCCAAAGCCAAATTTAAAACAGCTACAAAGGCAGAGCTTGTACACATGTCTGGGACAAGAGGTGATACTCATATATGAACTATTCAAGGACATCTTGAGAAACTTTACTACATTTTAACACAGTAATATCTTGTGGTTACATAAGAGATGTCCTCAATCTGGAGAGATCCAATCTACTCAAGAAAAAAGTGTCAATCAAGGACACTAATACTTTAAAGTGTCTGGCTGCCTGGTGTGGTGGCACATACCTTTAATGCCAGCACCTGAGGCTGATGGAGAATTGTCAAACCTTCAAGAGTAGCCCTTGGTTACACAGTAAGATCCTACCAAAAAAAGTTTGTTGGTGTTCTTTTATGATAAATGCTAAGGTAGGGCATATGTGTGTTCATTTTATCTTTCTTTTCATTTCTCTACATGTTTAGGGTTTTTTCAATAATAAAAAGTATGATGAATTGGTAATGTTAGAAAATAAATATTACTTCTATTTTAAAAATATCTAGATCTGGCTGGGCTGTGGTGGAGCACGCCTTTAGTCTCAGCATTTGGGAGGCAGAGGCAGGCAGATCTCTGAGTTCGAGGCTAGCCTGGTCATCATAGTTCCAGAACAGCCAGAGATACACAGAAAAACCCTGTCTCAAATAATAATAATAATAATAATCTAGATCTGGATTGTCCAAAAGATCTGGAGGAGAGGCTGGGGAGATGCTCAGTGGTCAAGAGCACTCACTGGTTGATCCTCCAGAGGACCTGGGTTCTATTCCCAGCACCCACATGGTAGCTCACAACCCTCTGTAACTCTAGTTCAAGGGGCTCCAATGCCTTCTTCTGGCCCCACAGGCACTGCATGCATGTGGTACACAGACATACATGTAAGCAAAATGTCCATACACATAAAATAAAAATAAAGGGGAAAACATTTTAAATAAATAATAAAATAAAAGATTTGATGGTAAGCATTTTTTCCCAAAATCGTAATACATTTGTATAATAAGTGTTAAACTTACAGGTCACTCTTCAATCTAAGATCAATTTTAAATATCTTAAAGATGGTGGAGTACTTGCCTAAAACATACAAAGACCTGGGCATGATCCCTCAGCACTCCAAATGCTGAGTACAGTGAAGCATGACAGTAATCACAGCATCCAGGAAGTGGAGGCATGAGGATCAGAAGTTCAAAGAGAGCCTAGTCTACATAAAACCCTGTCTCAAAAAAAAAAAAAAAAAAAAAAGGAAAAGAAAAATACATATATCAGGGATCATTTAGACAGAAGAGGCCATACAATTCTAAAGCTGGTCCTACAGCCAGCTTATCCGCTCGCTTTTTGCTATACTATTTAACCTGGAACTAATAGGAGGAGTGTCTCCTGGCAGAGCCAGCTTGGCAGGGCAGCACACCTCCTATGGTCCTCCTGCACTCCCTCCAACATCATTCTCTCCATCAGCCTTGGGCCCTCCCCTCATTTCTCTACATAGAGAAGTAATCCTGCACTCTTTAAGGGACTGTTAGTCTCTTCACAGAAAAGGCCCCACATCACTCTGAGAGGACACCATTCTACTTTGTGACTCCCACATTTCAAGCCTTCCTCATGGAAGGTTCTCATTCTCGCACATACAGACACTTGGGAACTAGGAGATGATTACAGTTCTGACTCCTGTCCCCATTCTCCTAATGCCAGCACCATGTGGATGACATGGATTCTTGACCCTTTTAGTCACCTACTTCCCCCAAAGACACTCTTATTTTTTTTTTTTTTTTTGGTTTTTCGAGACAGGGTTTCTCTGAATATCTCTGGCTGTCCTGGACTCGCTTTGTAGACCAGGCTGGCCTCGAACTCACAAAGATCCGCCTGCCTCTGCCTCCCAAGTGCTGGGATTAAAGGCGTGCGCCACCACCGCCCGGCGACACTCTTATTTTCATAACTATTTTTTTAAGATTTTTTATTTACTTTGTTGCTTTGGTGTTTTGCCTGTATGTATGTCTGTGTGAGGTTGTCAGATCTTAGAGTTACAGGTAGTTGTGAGCTGCCATGTGGGTACTAGGAACTGAATCTGGGTCCTCTGGGAGAGCAGTCAGTGCTCTTAACTACTGAGCCATCTCTCCGGCCCCGCAAAGACACTCTTAGTTACTTTTCACAATACTTTTTTGGAACTATATTCTTATTACTTTCTCAGGCACTCTTCTTCTTCCCATTAATCTCCCTCATTACAGCAGCATCCTCTTCTCTAACGACTTCATCGTTCTCTACTGCTGACCACCAGCTCTGCCTTCAATCACACTTCCTGGTCAAGTCAGCTCCATTCCCTCCTCTGCCCCTGCTGGCTCCTTGACCCTGGCACTGCCACTGTCCCCCAGGCTTCCATGCAATGGCTGGAGTGTGCCCTGGGGTGATCTATGGACTCTAAGCATCAGCATGCCTCAGTCTTTAAACCAGCCCTCCTAATGTAGCTCAAGAACAGTGCTTAGCCGTCAGTGGAGCACACCTTTAATCTCAGCACTTGAGAGACAGAGGCAGGCGGATCTCTGTGAGCTTGAGGCCAGCCTGGTCTACAAAAACAAAAAACAAAACAAAACAAAAACAGTGCCTTCCAAAAGAATTATAATGTAAGCCAGAAATGTGGTACATTCAAATGCCACCATTAAAAAAAAGTAAAACCAAAGGGAAATTTAGTGTCTTATTTAATCCAATAAATCTCAAATACGAAAAATCTCAAATTAAAATATACTTAATGCAAAAATTACTACCATAGTAATTTGCATTCATTAGTTCATGCTCAATCTTTGCTTCTGGTTCACATTTAACTTGTCTATGGCACAGGGTGTGCACTTGTCACACTTGGAAACATTCCACACGTTTAGTGGAGGGTGGCTGAACACTGGAGGGCACAGCTCTAGATCCCCCCCCCTGTTGGCTGGCTTCCCTGTTAATATGGTAAGACACTGACCAAAACCAACTTAGGGAAGAAGAGGCTTGTGTGATGGTATAACTCCTGGGTCCATAGTCCTTCTCTGAAGGATGTCAGGGCCAGCGCTCAAGGCAGGAAGCTGGAGGCAGGGAGTGAAGCAGAGGCATAGAGGGATGCTCTATTCCTGGCTTGCTCTCCATGGTTTCCTCAGTCAGTTCTCTTATACAACTCAGGACCATCTGTCTGGGAGTAGCACCACCAGACTTTACCTGACTCTTTCACACTCCAGCTTGCACACACCATACCTCACATAGACCTCCTCTTCTTCATTCAGTATATACCCTTCCCAACATCTATGCCCTGAAGCTCTTCATGGTCTAGAAGCATCCCGTATACCCCATTAGCATTTCACTCTGTGGAATTACATTTGGAATCTTTTAATCTGCCCCCAGAACATATGAAAGCACAAACTGTTTTTTTATGACATACAGTCCACAATAAGAGTAATTAGCTGAACAAATACATATCGAAACATGTCAAAACATCATAACATACCAGATTTTCTTAAACTGTTAGATTCGCCTTCTTCTAACCGAACATCTGAAAAGGAAGCTTCTGAGGGTGCCTTCTTTTGCTCATCTTTTAAACTCTGTGCAATTTGCTACGTAGAGAAACAAGAAAGAACATTCAAGTGTAGTTTTTCCTAGTGTCTGACAATCCGGAGCAGCTGAACTGTTATAAAATTTAAGTGTCATTACAAAGTAGAAATGCACCTTCACAATCACCACCTCAACCCTTAATAGTCAAACTTCACATTATATCCCTTTGATAGAATGAAGCTATTCAGTATTTTCACCAAACAATTAAAACAACAACAACAACAAGAAACAATATGACAAATAACTGGTCTCTTCAAAACAGCAGTCAGTGGTAAAAATAAAACAGAAAACAAAATGGAGGAGTCTTAACTTCATCCATTTTTTACATTTTTATTTATGATTTTTTTTGTGTCCACCCATAGACAAAGCTTTTATTCATAAAAAAAGTAATGTGCTTAGGAGTCAGTATCAAGAGCCCTGAGCCTGGGCTGGAGCAATGAATGAGAAGCTAGAACTCACACTTCTCTTTCCAGGGTTTCATTTGGTTCCCAGCTCCCTCATCAAGTGACTCACAACCACCTCTTACTCCAGCTCCAGGAGGAGTTCTACACCTTCTGCTGGCCTCCGTAGGCACCCACACACATGTGGACACATTTATACATAAAATGAAGAAAACCTATTTTTAGTTTTAAGTATTCAAACTACTTTCAAATGATTAAGCAACAAAACATACTGGCAAAAACATAAAGTAATGTGACAAGCATTAGCAACAGCTGATTCTCAAACACTACTTATCTGAATCCAGAATTTTAGAAACTCTGTTATTTTTAGGTGAGAAATTCTATGATGACTGGCTAAAAACAAAACCGCCCTTACCTTTCAGAGTTACCTACCAAAGTATTTACAGATTGAAACAATGCCCGAACACACTAACCCTAAAGCAACTGATGGGACCAAGGAGGTAAAAGTGAACAAGACATTGGGCTGGATTCCTGGAGACTTCGTTGCTTTATTATCTATACTATTACTTTTATTTGTAAGTTTTCACTTAAAAAGCTCTAGGTTCTAATAACTCTGTCATACCACTAATATCCTAGGCAGTCCTTGAACTCTATCCAAAGGTCACAGAAAATGAAGAAGAGTCAGTACAATAACTGGAGCCATAAATCCACAGTTGGTAAAACATAATTTTAAGAATACAGCAAAGGGACAAACCACTAACATTACATGTAGTAGCTGCGATGCTATCAGCCCTTGAAATGCCATTCCCAAAGAAGTGTGAGGAAGCAGCAACTCAATTTAAAACCTAAGAATGCATGTACCCTGGCAAAGGGCAGAGAGCTGAGTAGGACGCTCACCAAACGTAAGTTCAAACTGACTATTGGTGTTCACTTCTTTACTCTCATTTCCTATGACTTTTATGGCAAGTACATTTGACTTTACATTCTGAGTGACAGTTTAAAGAGCAATGTTCTATCTTAACTAGCACAAAACACCCATAAGCCATGTGGAGCAGCAGGTCCAGGTGAAGAAACCCACCTCCATCATGACAAGCTTATCCGGATAAGCCAGGTCTCCAGGCGCTGGTTTGTAGCCTGTGATGTCTGTCTGAATGTAGATATGGGTACGGTACACAAGCCTCTCTTGAACATCTTCCAACATCTGTTTTACTCCAGCTGCAAATGCCCCCAGTTGTTCAGCTTAAAAAAGAAAAAGGCATCATCCACTGCTTTACAGTAAGTGCTTCCTTTTAACTACTAAACTGCTCCAACATGGCATGAACATTCTGTTTCTGAGACTGTGGCTGAACTCTACTCCAGTACAACTCATGATTTTAGAAGAATTTAATAGATAGCTTTCAATTTTCTCAGGTTTAACAAGGGGAAATAAATTAACCCTTCCATCTTCTTCCCAGGACTGAAGATTCATTTCTATTATTAACATTCATAATGAATCTGGGCTTTAAGAGTGCAGTGTAGAAATGGGGCCAAATGGCTAAAGATTGATGCTGTAATGTATGGAGAGAAAATGGGAACTGTCCAGGCAGCCACTGGTATGTCATTTCTTAGTTTTGGAAGCTGCAGGCCCTGCACTTCCTATATAATCAGATATATTTATCCCTCTCAGGTCTCTGAGGTGGTTGAAGAATAGATAGCTAGAGTCTCATAGTTAAATTTTGAGTTGTTTAGGAATCAAGAGGGTGTTCTGGATCTAAGAAGATATTTTTAAAATTGTGAGGCAAGTTAGTATGAAAGCTGAGTTAGATATAGAACTTTAAACTCATGGTTAGATAGTAGAATGTTAAAGTCAGGTGCCAAATACATATGGACTGGACATTGGGAATGTATGCTAAGCCATATAACTCTTATAATTGTGGCCTATTTATTTCTGTTGTTTTGTATTGTATTTATAGTTATAAGAAAAAAGAACCATTTTTTGGACTGAAAGGGAGAGCTGTTGGGGGGAAAAAGAAATACCTTAAACTAAAAAAAAAAAAAAAGAAGGGAAGAGGATGGGGGGTTGAGGGGGAGGAGGGTGGAAGGGTGGGACTGGAGGGGGGAGTAGGGAGGGGATTGTGATTGAGATGTAACTTGAAGAAATAAAAAAATAAATTATTAAAAAAATTTAAAAAAAGAGTGCAGGGTACTAAGTTAATTCATATAGCTTTAAATCAACACTAAAAGGTAGCTAGGGTGGCTCATTAATTGGGTTGTCATTCCCCATTTTACAAATAAACTGATCCCACATTTTTACGAAGGAAAAAGTGAAATATGAATCTATGCAGTCTTTCTCCCTTTTCTACAATGCCACTGGTGTTAAAGAACCAGTAAGTAGTTCCTTTCCAAGGTCAGGGACTAGAGATACTGCATAGTGATGGAGAACATTCACAGCATTTTAATTAAAAACCAACCTAAACTAAGAAGCACTGAGCAGTGACAGATGACACCACAGAATGAACTAAATACAGAAAGAATGACTTTGACGAGCAACTTGGCACCCAGCAATTACAGCTGTGAATGCCATGTGGGTGCTGGGATTTGAACCCAGGTCCTTTGGAAGAGCAGCCAGTGCTCTTAACCCCTGAGCCATCTCTCCAACCCAATTAAAAAAAAATATTTAAAGTGATAATTTCTGTATATTTACCATTGTTCTGTACATGGTCTTCAAGCACCTCATTTTTAAGAATCCCACAAAGCTCTGATAGAGTTTCTAAGTGAATGACATGGATGATCAATGGTCGGAAGACATCATACAACGACACGCACAATTTCTCCAAAAGCTCACTAAAAGAAACGAAAAAATACAGTTGTTAATAGTAAAATTTTCAATGTTTTTCCAATGTGTTTAAAGTTCCATGTGTTTCTTCTAGCCAGTGAAAAGAATAAATATGAAAAATAGTACCTGGGCACTTTACAGAGTGAGGAGCAAGAATGAGTCTGTAAGCTGCTTTTGCTTTAAAAGCTCAGAATCTACTCATTCTGCAGCAGTTAACTCAAATTAGCATCTGCAAGTCAACTGATTACAACTTTTATTTTTACGAAAATTTTATATTCTTTCAAAATATACATTATTCCAGTAAACGTCATTACCTTTTATATTCTACATCACTGCAAATCAAACATCTCCCCCCCCCCCCCCCCAGCCACTAAACATAGGTTCAATCTTTTAAAAAAACACAGTAGCCGGGCGTGGTGGCATACACCCTTAATCCCAGCACTTGAGAGGCAGAAGGAAGTGGAACTCTGTAAATTCAAGGTCAGCCTGGTCTATATAGTAAGTTCCAGGACAGATAGGGCTACAGAGAAAGAATCTGTCTCAAAATAAAACAACAACAACAAAGTTTAAGAAAAACAAAAAAACTCAAGTACTTCAGGCCCATACCAAGTACTTTGAGAAATTTTAAATATTTGAAGAGAAAAGTTAAGTGGATATGTTTTTCAGACTGTCAACAGTACCCTTCTATGTATGGTTCTTCACCAAGGAACCACCCCAATCAAAATCAGGAAAGACATTTTTCTTTTCCTCAATGAGTCATAGTCTTGGGATCTTTCTGAGTCAAAAATAGTCAACATGAGGGAATCAAGTGACTAACAGTGGACCTGAAAATCACTTTGAAAAACAAAAACATTATCAAATAGCAACTATGTTTTTAAGTACTGTCCATTAGTTAGATGCACTAGGAACTCCATGCTTGTGTAGATAAAGGGATCCATATTCCAGGACTCAGTCCTTAGACTTCTTGTTATCATCCCATGCCTCCAAAATTTCACTACAAAAAGTATGAAAACATGCTAGTCTTTTAACTACAGACTTAAGGAAATAATCACAAGCAACAATGTTCTGTTTCTACAGACAACCAAGTTCAAACACTGCAGTTAACTATAGAATGTTTCTATAATATATCAGTCCATTATTGTCAATAGCCAGTTAAATCTTATCCACAAGAGCTAGACTCCATGTACTACTTACTCTAATTTTGATGTTGGCTTTGTGAAAAATTCATTGTAAAGTTGGTGCTCATCTTGGCATACATGGACCATAAAGGCACAGCCACTTCGAACCTGCAATAAACAAACACATCCCACCTACAAAGACGAATTCTAGCTCTTATGAAATAAAGCCTATATTTTGCTCACAAGGAGATTACACACATATATTCATAAGCAACTTTCTGGAAAAAAATGGCTAGTTCTCAATGGAATACTGCAAAATATCCAATTTTTACTTTCTCACTGTTTTATTTTTGAAACTCTTGATAATAAACATGATTTTTCAAGTTAAAAGGGAGCACTTTTAAAAAGAACTTTTATGTGTTTTTCTAAAGTGTAATTAAAAGTCACACTAAATTAAATGCCATTTTTGCATCCAAAAACTAAGCTGAAGCATGGTGGTACAAACATGTAATCCCAGCAATCAGAAGGCTGAGGCAGGGTAAGCAAATGTCAAGGCTAATTCAGGTAGGTTGCATAGTGAGGCTCTATCTTAAAACAAACCAAAAACACCTAAAAATTACATTTTCAACATAAATCCACTAACTGTGAAACTTCATCTTTCAAGGAAGAATACATACTTGTAAATCTTCATATTTCAAAAAATAATAATAATAGCTGGGTGTGGTGGAACACACTTTTAAATCCTAGCACTCAGGAGGCAGAGGCAGACTGATCTCTGTGAGTTCAAGGCCAGCCCTGTCTACAAAGTGAGTCCAGGACAGCCAGGGCTACACAGAGAAACCCTGTCTCAAAAAAAAAAAAAAACCAAATAATAATAACAACAACAACAACAACATGAGACTATTTTACAAAGCTGAAGGAATAATTTCCACTATGGAAACAAATGCTGATTTGGGTAACAAAAGGATATCAGCTTGATGAGTCCTGTCTATTTTCCCCCAAAAGCTGTGTGCTAAAAATATAAGGTTAGAGGCTAGTACTCAGAAAGCCTCAGGGACACAGCAAACTTGGAAAAGAGTGCTGTTAAGAAGAGGGTGAGTCAGCAAGTATCAAATAGCAAATAGCAAGACTTGCCCACCAGTAGGCGCTTACCAAGGCACAATGGTCTCTATTATTTTGGCTGGTTAACTCCGTGACAGTACAGGCAATACTGGGGCCCAAAAGGAGCTCCCGCTGATCAAGGTAACACTGGTGGATATCATTGAGCAGGTGCTGATATCTGATGGAAGGCAAATGAAGAACAAGACAAGAAATATTGTATAATTCCTCTCCTGTATGGAGGCCAGATTTACACATACATACACAAGACCTGAAAGTAAAGGAGCCAGCTGGGGGAAGGAGAGGACTACCAGGAATAGAGAAAGAGGAGGGGTGTGAGGAATGAATAAGGTCAAAGAACATGAGATGTTTGAATTAAAATGTCTTTATGAGTTCATCATTATAGTGAATATACAATATTTTTAATTAAAAAAAATAGTAAGACTGTAGTATACATTTTTATTTCAGATGCACAAACTATATCTCATCTTAAATTCCAGAACAGGATGCCAGGCTTCTGAAGCCATAATGGTCGCCTCTCACTTGCCCACATTAATCACTCATGAATACAGATGTAGATCAGAAACCACCATGAAGTGATCCAAAAGCATGGTCTTTAAAGAAGATTCTCTTCAACAGAGACCTCACATATGCCTGCCTGAGAAAAAAGGAAACTCTGCTGCTGTCACATGGGAAACTTGCTGAATCAAGCCTGTAACTTTGCTCTCTAAACAGACTGTGTGGCTGGGAGCGAACAGGAAGGCAGCTGCTCAGAACTGCCAGGGCATAATCAGATTGGGAAGGGCACGACAAAAAACAAGAGCTGCTGAGTACTCACTCGGGTATCTTTTCAGATCGTTGCTCTATTTGTTCAATAAGAGCCTGTGGAATAAAGAAAGACACATTACATGTCCACATGTCTTAACTGTGTTCCATTACTTACTGGTTATATTGGTATCTTGTACTTAAGTAACAATGTGAAAAAGTTAAAAATCATAAAAATGACATGTAAGAAGCAATCATGCTGAATACCACAGTATATCTTTTTCAGTTTTTTTTTTATACCCAATTAGCACTCTTTCTTTCTTTTCTTTATATGTTTGGGTGCTTTGCCTGCATGTGTGTCTGTGCACAGGAGTCCTGGTGCCCATGGAGGTCTGAAGAGGGCATCAGATCCCCTGAGACAGGAGTTATAGACGATTATAAGCACTATGTGGGTGGTGGGAATCAAACCCGGGTCCTCTGGAAGACCATCCAGTGTTCTTAACCAATAAACTATTTGACCAGCCTCATAAAAAAGCTGGAATTGTACTACATATTCAGTTCTATAATCTGTTTTTAATAACATATCATAAATATTTTTCTAGCATTAAACACTTTTCAATAATAGAATACAGAAATAAAAAGACATAGAAAGCCATATACCCCACCTTGTACCTAGTAAAAACAATAAATTATTACAAACAGCATTTAAAACATTACATAAAGCTGGGTATGGTGACATATGCCTATAATCCCAGTACTTGGGAAGGTGAAGCAAAACTGGGGAGTTCCCAGTCAGCCTGAGCTCAATGATGAGTTTGAAATTGGCATGGATTACATATATTAGCAGCATCCCATCTCAGACAACAGCAGCAACAAAAATTAAATACAAGAATATAAAATCATATGAAATAGCTATGTATTATCTATCCTGTGGGTAGATGCACTCAAAATATATTTTTTCCCCACTTTGTGAGTTATCTGGTCATTTTATAATAAATATTCATCTTTCTTAACAAACATTCCAGTTTCTAGCTTTGTTTTACTATTTAAGAGTTAGAATTTTTAATTTTTTTTCTTAAGGTTTTCCAAGACTGGGTTTCTTTGTGTATCCTTGACTGTCCTGGACTCACTTTGTAGACCAGGCTGGCCTTGAACTCACAGAGATCCGCCTGCCTCTGCCTCCCGAGTGCTGGGATTAAAGGTGTGTGTGCACCATCACACCCGGCAGAATTTTTAATTTTTGTATCCTTAATCTTTTATTCTGGTAATTTTTTTCAAACAATTCTTAGTTGTATTTTTGGGGGTCTACTTATAAATTTAATATTTGTTAGATCACTTAGGATGTATTCTCACAATGTCATAAAATAAAAAGGTTGTTTTTTTCGGCAGTTACCAATTTTTCCTAATACATGTAGAAAACTTTAGATCTTCAGTCTTATTTGAAATGTTCTAAGTTCTAGAATTTTTCATGTCAGTGATCTGTCAGTGAATTCTTAAATCAACAACACTTTTCCAAAATTTTGTTTTGTCTTGCTGATCTAAAGAAATCTTTCTGTACCTTTAAGTAACAACAGTACATTCCAAATAATAAATTGCACTGAAAAAAACTGACATTTCAAAACTTAACTCTTCCCAACTATGACCATGACAGGTTTATTGTCTTTTTATTTTTTATCATTTTATTCATCCCAGATTTCCATTAGGGTTTTATATTTTCTATTGTAAAATAAATGCAAACCCATCATGTACACTAATTGGTTGCTAAAAAAATGTGGTAAAGCCAATGATCACTAGGCAATCATTTCCATCACCCACTACACTAAGTCCTTTTGTCTATGCCATTTCCTTCTGAATCAAATATTCAATATTGGCTTTCAGCTACCAGACAAAAGAAGCCAATCAAGCACAATCCAAATCTCATCACCCTCTTCCTACACAAAACCAATTCTCTTCCATCTGAAAAACAAGACTATTCTCCTTTAACTGGCTGACTTTCAAAGAAGAGCCTGAAGTCATGTCAATAAAAGTATAAAGTTCTGGTCATATGGTGACACCTTGAATCCCAGCACTCACAAAGTAGAGACAGGTGGATTTCTGTGAGTTCGAGGCCAGTCTGGTCTACAAAGCAAGCCAGGACAGCCAGGGCTACACAGAGAAACCCTGTGTCAAAAAAATAAAAAAACAAATCAAAACAAACCAATAAAAAAAAAAAAGTATAATGTTCCTTCTAGTGACAAGAACAACACACATGTATAAGCTCCAGTTAACTATGTCACTGTATAAACAAACACTGGGTTCTGACCATTCCTCCCCACTTCTAATTTAATCAGGATAAATACACTGACCATTCCTTAAATACCCAGGCACTTGCTGGGCCTGGTGGCATACACCTTTATTTCCAGCACTCAGGAGGCAGAGGTAGGCAGGCAATCTCTGAGTGCAAGGCCAATCTGGTCTACAGAGTGAGTTCCAGGACAGCCAGGGCTGTTACTTCACAGAGAAACCCTGTCTTGAAAAACCTAAAAACAAAACAAAACAAACCAGGTGCTTCTCAGGAAGTGAGGCACATACTTCATACCTCGCCTCATTCAAAGTACTATGAGAGCCTTGCCAGCTCCTAAGCCTGTCCTGAATGGCTGCAAACCTTGCTTGTTGATGGGCCCTCTTCCCTACTTCAAGATTTGTCTTCACTAGAACCCATTTCTTTTAACTGGATCTGTGATCTATAAGACAGTAATCTGACCAAAGCATGCTCCTGCGTCAGATGAGTCACTTGCTTCCGACTTTTCATGAATCAGCCTGTCATGCAACACACCTTGTCACTTTTCCCTCCTCTTGTCCATCACACTCTAATGACATCCTATACTCCACTTATAACAAATCACAGGGAATAACCCTCAAATGAATGTCTTTCATGTCTCTAAAACCTCCCCTTAAAGGAGACAATATTGTTCCCTGTATAACACCATCAAGTCCAGTAGGAATCTGAGCTTGATTCTTTCTACATTTGTTTAGTGTATGTGCTGGACAGTTTTATCCCAACTTGACACCTGCTGAAGTCATCTGAAAGGAAGACACCTCAAATGAGAAAATGCCTCCATAAGATCAGGTTGCAGGCAAGCTTGTGGGTCATTTTCTTAATTAATAGTTGAGGGAAGGACCCAGACATTGTGGCCAGTGTCATCCCCAGGCTGGTGGCCCTGGGTTCTATAAGAAAGCAGGCTGAGCAAGCCAGTAAGCAGTGCTCCACAGCTTCTGTATGGGTGTGTGTGTGTGTGTGTGTGTGTGTGTGTGTGTGTGTGTGTGTGTG
>CAJQZJ010034344.1:731164-791194 GCA_907164525.1 Lophiomys imhausi
GTGTGTGTGTGTGTGTGTGTGTGTGTGTGTGTGTGTGTGTGTGTGTGTGTCTGTACATCCTGCAGGAGTCAGTCCTGTCCTTCATCAAGGACTGAACTCGGGTCGTCAGGCTTGCAGAAGGGTCTTTACATCTGAGCCATCTCACCAGCTCCCCAAATCTGCTTCATCTACAAACCGCCCTGAGCATCAAAGGAAGGGTGAAGAGTTTCCTGCTCTGTAGACTTTAAATGCTAAAATGTGGAAGGGACAATGCCTTCCTTTCGTTCAAGTTCATTTCCTGGGATCAGCGAAGGCTAAAGCACAGGAGGACTTCGAAAGGCTGGATGAAACGTATGTAACAATATTCAATATGTGTCGACAGACTTACTCTGACTTTAGGGGCAGCAGCTCGAAATTTCACATAAAATAGTGTGAAGGCATTGTCTGCATTAGGTACTGATGCAGGGTCCTGAAGAAACATGGGGGGATAGGGAAGAAAGATATTAGCAAATAAGTAATTACTCAGAAAAGGAACACAAACAACCTTATCCATCTACTGTGTGGCCTCCATACCTACCAAAAGCTTAGCGGAAAAAAAAAACCTCAAAGAAAGTCATCTAATTAATATTAATAGAGCCAACATCTCTCTCCCTCTATAGTTAAATTTTATTCTGTATTATTTGAATTTTGTCAGGAAGTAGAACTGAATTCAGACTTAAACTGTTACTTACTGAGTATAGGACACTAGCCAAACTTTTAACATCTATGACGGCCAATGCATGTCCTTGAGAAAATAAGGTTTTAAATTTCCTTTACCTCGTGCTAGAGAAATGGCTCAGAAGTTAAGAGCACTGGCTGCTCTTCCAGAGGTCCTGAGTTCAATTCCCAGAAACCACATAGTAGCTCACAACCATCTATAATGAGATCTGGTGCCCTCTTCTGGAATGTAGGCATATATGCACATAAAACACTATATACATAATAAATAAATAAATAAATAAATAAATCTAAAAAAGTAATGTTTAAAAAAATTTTCCCTTTACCTCTTTCCTCTGCCAGAATAGGGATTGAGTCCAAAGTCCGGTACATTCTAGGCACTGCGCTACCTCTAAGCAACATCCCAGCCTATGTTAATCTGGTTTGGTTTTACTTTACTTTGAAAAAGGTCTCATTGAGTTAGTTATACAGACTTGCCTTGAACTAATTACTTATCCTCCTACCTCCATCTCCCAAGCAACATAAGTCACAGGTATGTACAGCTAAAAAGTGAGCTTAAAAAATAAAACACAGCCTTTATGGCTTTGTTTTTTTTTTTGGCAAAGAAATATGTTCAGTGACCATCCTAGACAGCTCTACTCTTATTTTCTAACCTAGTCTGTATGTGTTAACTTTTCTACCTAGCATCTACTAATCTGTAACTAACTTTTTCATCATTTTTACTGTTATTATTTCTAAATACAAGCACTATGACCTCATGAGCTCTTTTTTTTCCACCATGTAGTTTCTAATACAATACTAAACATTAGGACACACTCAATAGAAATATGTATGTTATAGGGTATGGTGGAATATGCCTGTAATCCCAGCATACAAGAAGCAAGAGGACCACAAGTTCAAGGCCAGGCTGAGCAATAGTGACACCTTGTTTCAAAACTCTATGGGCTGAATGTATAATTCATTCGTAGAGTGCTTGCCTGATGTGACCAAGGCCCTGGGTACAATTAGAGCACTGTAATAGTTATCCATGGTCAAAGTCATGGATTCTAAGGGCTGACTTTTTTGCATACACACACATATACATAGAAAAAAGTCCAAGAAGTAGAACCCAGTACTATTTGATAAATTGTAAAATGAGATGTAAGTTATTTGTTACCTAAAACATTCTTTTTAGCTTTTTCATAAAAATATTGGCAGGAAATTAATCAAAAATAATAAAATGAGTAAGTTTAAATGGTAGATAATTTAAAAGAATTTTCTTTATTTTAATTTCTTCTCCTGGTGCTAGGGTTGAAACCAGAATACCAAGCAAGGGCTCTTCTAGGTGACCTATACAGGATATAGTCACACTTCTCTATTATTAAAAGCTGCAGCATAAAGGTAAAATTTTTAATTATACGATATTAATTCAAACAAAGATGGTGGAAGGCAAATAAATAAAAACTAAAAATGAAGCTGTCACTGGGGTCAGTTAACTCACCCTTTTTAGTAACTGACTTGTGAGGGTCTGCAGTGACGTCACAGTGTATGTCTTCATGAGGTGCAAAGCTTTAGAAAGACATTGTTTAAACTTCAGTAAGTATACAGGATAATCTTTAAAATTAGGCTGTAAAACAAAGAAATTTACAAAAGAAATAAATATTAACAGTAAGTAAACTTTCAATGAGAAGCAAGGTGTCCTCTGTACAAAACAACACAAGAGGCTCTGTAGATTAATAGCTCCATGAAGAAGACTACTTGAATGATCTGGCTGCGGCCACATCCTCTGTGCTTGGCCCAAAGCAGGAGCTCAGTCAGCATTTGCTCGCGGTTGCAAGCAAGCATCAGTGCCTCACCGACTCTGACGCTAGTGCTAAGACCCTGCTAGAAACAAGGTGGAGTTGCAAAAGTAAGAGTGTCAGTAAATCCTTGGGGGTCAAGAGGAGGGTAAAAGGAAAGGACTCATCCTTCTGGGTATCTCCTGGACCCCCATCCTCATAACTCCATTTCCAAAAGACTATCTTGCACATCTATAAATGAAAACCTTAAAATGTCACATCCTTTTAGGTAGGATAAAGCTGATTCAGTGAGGACCCTTTTCACTCCAGGAGACCCTCAAAAGCCAAAAGTACTGTGCCTACCACTAAGTGTACTCAACATAAAGTGTACTCATTTTTCTTCAGCATGTTACAGATATAGAATCACCCCTCAGTATTCAGACAGCACTAGTTCCACAACCCCAAAGGATAAGAGATACTCAAATACCTTAAATAAAATGGTGCAGAAGTTGCATATACCAAATTCACATCCTCCCTTATATTTCACATCATCTCATGTTACTTATGAGACTGATATAGAGTAAATGCTATGGAGACAGCTATTACGCTGTACCGTTCAGGGAATAAGGACAATAAGGAAAACAGGCTGCACATGTTCAGTACAAACAAAAGGTTCCTTTTCATCTTTGCGATGCACAGCTGCTTCAGTCCACACAGGAGAAGCCATACAACAAGAGCTGTCTATATTTTCCCACGGGAAAAACACTTGTGTAGCCTAAGTGATATAGTAGAAATGTTGATATTTTTAAAGCACAAAAATATTACTTACATGAGATGAAATATATGTTATACAATCATCTAACTTGGCCAGCATAGGGATAAATCCTTCACTATTCACAGACAACGTGGGAGAATTCAATTTCTTCAGGTAGAAGGAACAAAAAAGTAAACAGCAAAAATTATTAACTAGAATTAGCATATTTCTTTTGAAATATAATAGTACAGTTATAGGCTACTAAACAACCTTGAACAAAAACTAAAATATCCTCAACTGTGGTCCATGTATAACAACTACGTCAACTTAGGTTAAAAACAGAAAAAAAGGCAGAAGAGAGTCCAGAAACTGTTTTTACTGTGCCGCTGTGCAACGTTAAACTGAATTAATACCTCATGGACCCAGATGTCCCTCTTCCATTCTCTTCACAACATATAATTTGTCTGCATTTGGACACTGGCCACGGACTAATGGCTAAAGAATTAACTAGCAGTTACAGCACTTGCTGAGCATGCTCATGGGTCCTGGGTTCAATTTCCAGCATAGAAAAGCCAAATATTACTAGCCATTTATTCTTTCTTGATACAGAAGTGATTTGCCAATGAACCAATTCATACACATCTCCTGTCTAAATGGCTGCCAGCTTTACTTTACATCTTTAATATTAGGCTATAATAACCACAATTATCTTAATATTTTAATAATATGATTGATAGATAATTATGACTAACTTACAAGTCAGAATATAATTTACCCAGAAGCCCTTATTATGTGCTTTATGAGGACTATACACTTCTTTAAACTGAACATGAGAACTGGCTTAAAAATTTGTGGACAAGCTGGGCGTGGTAGCACACACTTTTAATCCCAGCACTCAGGAGGCAGAGGCAGGCAGATCTCTTTGAGTTCAAGGCTAGCCTGCTCTACAAAATGAGTCCAGGACATCCAGAGACACACAGAGAAACCTTGTCTCAAAAAACCAAAAAAAAAAAATCCTAGAACAAGTAATCAACAAAGAAAGCCAGTAACAATAACACAATTTAAGAAATCTTACTTAAATCACATATAAAAAATTCTAAACTGATAATGGTCTGCCCTCTGCTTAAATCAGAAACTCCATCTGTGAACAACTATTAAAAACAAGTATCACTTTATATGCTTGAAGATTACTACAAAAAGAGAAACATAAAGTATCACTAACTTTACAGAAAAGTACAAAGCACCTACTGTGTTAATCGTCTCCAATTCATTAAAATAAGACAGCTTCTGCTGGATGTGCTCAGCGAGATCAGCCAGTTCCGACTCACATTTTAAAGAGAGAAATCAGTTATTACTAAAATACACAGAATCGGTACCCTAATGTTAAAAATTACTTTAAATAGGTTTATATTTGACACTTAAGTTTAAATCAGATAGGGCTTCAGAATAATAATCAAGTATTTCTGCACCCATCAACAAAAAGAGACAATAGGTACCATATGGTCTTATCTAAAATAAGTGCCTACCTTTTAAAAACACACAAAATATAGAGAAGATTCTGAAAGTAACTTCAATGCTTTATCTACAACTCACGAGTTTAAGTACAGCCTCCTCAGGCAGCTGATTAAAAACAAATCCCCACCATGAATGCAATCCCTGAGCTTATCTGACAATGTCAGCAGCAGTGGACAGAACAGAACCACCCTGCAACTGTACCCTGAGATCAAAGCACCTGCCTCTGCCCTGCTCCCCTGCAGCCATCTGCATGTTTAGGGCAGTCTCATATAGAGTAACCTTCAGTATACATTGAAATTAAGGAAATTAAAATTAAAAAGCATTCATCTATATGATGAATGACCCTCTATCTCTCCCCTGATTCCCAATTACCTGTTCCTTTAGGAGCTGTTCACAGGCTTCATGAAGAGTTCCTGTCTTATTGGACACAAAAAGATACTGTTTCTGCAATGATTCCAGATGCTGAAGAGCACTGTTCACATCCTTCAGTATTGCATCACATTGTTCCTGAAACCCAGACAAGTAATCCCTCATCTGTCTAGAAAACAGAACCAAGAGGGGATTGGCAATAATATTTTCCCCCAATAAGCATCGTCAATAAACAGTAAGGTGTCATCTTCTCCAAAATCATAAATTTCAAGTGGAAATCGGACCTACTGTCCTAAAACTGTGTAATCCTGAGAACCACATCAGAAGCTAGACCATAAACTATTTCAGTGCTTAGAAGATGAGCTGCTGACACCACAAGCAATGACGGGGATCAGCCTGAGAGCCACAGCCTGATTTCTTGCATGTAAGTCAGTAGCATCAACCTTGGAAGATGGGGGCTAGGACATCCCAAGGCAGCAAGGAAGGTGACTCCTTCAGGTAACTGCCACCTCCAAAGACCACATGGTGTGAAAAGGTTTTGGGATTTGAGACTAGAAAATGCTGTTGCAAACTGCAGCTCTACCTAAGCCCAAATGGCTCTGGCAGTTAATGTGTCCAAGCCTCAGTTTGGTGACTTGTAAAATGAGAATGGTAACATTCCTGAAGAACTGCTGAGGATAAAGTGGATTTACATCCCTAACACACTGCTTAGCAATAACAGTCATGAATATGCCTGACACAGTGGCCCGTACCTTTAATCTCAGCACTCCAGTGGCAGAGACAGGAAATGTTTCTGTGAGTTCAAAGCCAGCCTGGTCTATGTAAGTGAGTTATAGGACAACCAGGACTACATAGTGAGAAAAAAACAAAAGATAACAACGGCCATAAATAAATGTTAACTGAACATGAATGCAAATCCCATAATCTAAACACAGAAAGAAACTGTCTGGTGTCATTTTTCCCCTGCTACCAGCATACACTAGCCATATTCAATCTAGATGGCCATTCCTAAGGTCTTCCTTCCACGGATGTTTTTCCTGAGACAACAAACACCTTACAGAATTCCCATACAACTTCTTCTTTTTTTTTTCAAGACAGGGTTTCTCTGTGTATCCTTAGCTGTTCTGGACTCACTTTGTAGACCAGGCTGGCTTTGAACTCACAGAGATCTGCCTGCCTCTGCCTCTTGAGTGCTGGGATTTTAAAGGTGTGTGCCACTACACCTGGCAATTACAGACAGCTGTGAACTGCCATGTAGGTGCTGGGATTTGAACCAGGGTCCTTTGGAAGAGCAGTCAGTACTGTAAACCACTGAGCCATCTCTCCAGTTCCCCATACAACTTGATCCAAGTCCTTTCTGTGGTTCTTTTTCTAAAATCACTTATAATCTCGATCCTCACCCTCACTAGTCTTAAGGAAAATGTGACTGTTAAGTTTTCTTGGTAACTTGAGATGACTGTGATGTAAAAACCAGGATACCCAACAAATAACGGACCCACACATACCTATATTTAGTTCCTTCATCCTGATCCATCTGAGTTTGCAGCTTTGCAAACCATGAGAAAAACTGGAAAATAAAGAGTATTATTCTGTCAACCAAACTAAAACGGATGAGTAGAAAGTGATTACATGGTAGAGTTCAAGTTAAAGGGCAGGATTACCTAACTGAATCTTAATTTTAGGACTCAGTCACTAATAATTGGCTTTGAGCTTTATTAAATATTTAACATCTATATGCCAGGAAAAGCAAAGGACATGAAAAGCATTGGTCATTTCCAGAGTCAAGTAAGTAGCAGTATTAAAGACACATATAGGCCGGGTGGTAGTGGCACACGCCTTTAATCCCAGCACTTGGGAGGCAAAGGCAGGCGGATCTTTTCGAGTTCAAGGCCAGCCTGGGCTACAAAGTGAGTCCAGGACAGCCAGGGCTACACAGAGAAACCCTGTCTCAAAAAAAAGAACAAAACAAAATAAAGACACATATGAAAATAAATACTTCTTCTTAAGAAACTAATCCAGATGTGGTGGCACACGCCTTTAATCCCAGCACTAGGGAGACAGAGGCAGGCGGATCTCTTCAAGCTCAAGGCCAGCCTGGTCTACAAATCGAGTCCGGGACAGCCAGGGCTACACAGAGAAACCCTGTGTCGAAAAACCAAAAAAAAAAAAGAAAGAAACTAATACCTGGCTCTTAGTTTACCAAATTTGAAGAATTAGCACAGGGCTTTGGGTAACTAATACTATGATCTAATAAGAATGGTGAGAATATAAACTTCTACTAAGCTATTAAAAACAAGGAAATCATACAATTTTCAGACAAATATATGGAACTAGAAAAGATCATCCCTGAGTGAAGTAACCCAGACCCAGAAAGATACACATGGTATGTGTACTCACTTAATAGTGGATATGAACCACATAGTACAGGATAACCATCCTACAATCCACAAACCCAAAGAAGCTACGTAACAAGGAGGACACAGGAAGGATGCTTAAATCTCATTCAGAAGGGAAATAGAATAGACATCAGAAGTGGATGAAGAGAGGGAACTGAGTGGGAGAATTGGAGGGGAGGAGAACAAGGTGGGGGAACATGTGTGGTGAGAGGCCAGAGGACTGGAAGAGAAAAGGGAAACCGATGGGGATGGCAACTCTGAAACAAGTGGGAGACCTGCCAAAGGGTATGCTCCTATATGGGGGTGACTCTAGCTGAGACTCCTAGCAGCAGAAGACATGGAGACAGGAAGTGGCCACCTTCTAGCCTGGAAGGACTTCCACTGGAGGGAGACACCAATTCACCCACAAAACCTTTGACCCATAATTTACCCTGCCTACATGATGTATTGGGATAAAGATATAGCAGTGATTAAGGGAATGGCCAACCAGTGACTGGCACAACTTGAGACCCACCCCAAGAGAGAAAGCCAAATCCTGACACTATTAATGATATTCTGCTATGCTTGCAGACAGGAACCTAGTATAACTATTCTCTGAGAGGCCCCACCCAGCAGCAGATCAAAACAGATGCTGAGACTCACAACCAAACATGTAGGTGGAGCTCAGGGAGTCTTGTAGAAAAGTGGGAAGAACAGAGGGATCTGGAGGGGACAAGAACTCCACAAGAAGACCAACAGAGTCAACCAACTTGGGCCCCTGGAGGCTTATGGAGAATGAAGCATATATAGACTGGGCCTAGGCCTCCTACACATATGTAGCTGATAGGCAGTTTGGTCTTCACGTAGCTCCCTTAAGAAGTGGGAGAGGTGAGGCTGTCTGACATACACTCTGTTGCCTGTTTGTGGAGAACTTTACCCTATCTGGGCTGCCTTGTCTGGCCTCAGTGGAAGAGGATGCTCTTACTCCTAAGAGCCAGGGTAGGCTGATACAGGGGGGCTCCCCTTATCTGAGAAGGGGAGGAAGGAAAAGGGGAAGAGAGTGGGAGGGCAGGGGCTGTGATCAGGATGTTGAGGGAGGGAGGAAGGAAGGAAGGAAAATCACATAGTCAATTAAGAATATGAACTTTGGGGAGACTGTAGAGATGGCTCAGTAGTTAAGAGCACTGGCTGCTTCCAGAGGACCCCTTCAATTTCCAGCACCCACATGACAGCTCACAACTGTCTGTAACTCTAGTTCCAGGGAATCCAACACCTTTTGGCTTCTGAGGGCACCAGGCACATAAGTGGTATACAGACATTAATGCAGGCAAAACATCCACACACATAAAATAAAAATGAAAAGTGAAACAGAGGCCAGGCATGGTGGCATATGTTTTTAATCCTAGCACTTGGAAGGCAGAGGTAGGTGGATCTCTGTGAGTTTAAGGCCAGCCTGGTCCACCAAGCAAGACCAGGACAGTCAGGGCTACAAAGAGAAACCCTGTACAGAAAAAAAGAAAAAGAAAAAGGAAGGAAGGGAGGGAGGAAGGGGGGGGATTGAGGGAAGAAAAGGAAGGAAAGAAAGAAAGATGAAACAGAATATGACTTGAGGCTATATCTGCCCCTATGCCAACATTATAGAAATCATCCTTTATTTAAACATAGATAAAATCTGGCAATGGTCATACATGCCTGCAACACCAGCACTTAGAGAGCTGAAGAGGATCACAAGTTTAAAGCCAGCTTGGGATACATAATAAAACACTGGGGAAGGGATGGGAGAGGAGGAGGGAAACAGAAAAGAAAAAACAGGTAAGAGGGTTAATTTGCTTGAGAAATTTGGGGGATGGTAAGAATGTCTCATATTCTAGCCAGATATGGTGGCACAGACCTGTAATCTCAACACCTGGGAAGTAGAAGTTGGAAGATCAGGAGTTTAGAAGCAAGCCGGGCGGTGTTGGCGCACGCCTTTAATCCCAGCACTCGGGAGGCAGAGGCAGGCGGATCTCTGTTAGTTCGAGGCCAGCCTGGTCTACAAAGTGAGTCCAGGACAGCCAGAGCTGTTATACACCTGTCTCGAAAACCAAAAAAAAAAGGAGTTTAGAAGCTAGCCTGGGCTACACTGTGAATAGAAGGCCAGCCTACACTACATGAGACCCTGTCACAAACACAAAAAGAAAAACAGGTTTATATCAGGTTCATATCTTGACAGAAGTAGTTATACCAGTATATATGCTCACCAAAATTCATTGACTGACACTTAAAGTGAGAAAAAATATATTTTATTATATATAATATACATATTATATCTAAATCATAACCCAACATATTAGATGCTTCAAACTTTTAAATAGATATGCATGTCTGGTTTTTTTGTTTGTTTGTTGTTGTTTTTGTTTTTTTGAGACAGGGTTTCTCTGTGTAACAGCCCTGGCTGTCCTGGACTCACTCTGTAGACCAGGCTGGCCTCAAACTCACAGAGATCCACCTGCCTCTGCCTTGCTGGGATTAAAGGCGTGTGCACAAGTATGTTTTGTTTTCACAGAAGGGGAACTTCTGTGCAAGACTACAGTGGCATCCCATGACAGTGCCATACTGAAATTTTGAACACTAAGCCAATGGGGGAGGGGAAAGATTATTTCAAACAGTCCAGTAATATCCACAGACATAGTACAAGATCACCTTCTCCAGCTCTCAAAGTGGGAGTCAGTGTCAAGGGTATGCAGGATAGCATTTTCTAAGCATTGACTAAGTGCTTTCTACACTCTACATTTACACGTTATTTAATTCTCATAAAATCCTATGGGAGTTCGAGGCCAGCCTGGTCTACAAAGCAAGTCCAGGACTGCCAGGGCTGTTACACAGAGAAACCCTGTCTCGAAAAACCAAAAAAAAAAAAAAAAAAAAAATTTACTATGAGATAGTACACAGTCATCCTTATTTTACAGACTCAGAAACTAAAGACCCAAAAAGGTAAGTAATTTGCTGAACCTTACAACGATGGTAAGTACTGGAGCTGATTTTCAGATGTAGGCGGCCTAGCTCCAGCAGGGGCTCTGCTCTGCTCTGCTTCACTGCCTCTCTTGACTAACAAGGCATGCAATTCAGTGTATCTGCTTTATGTTGGAAATGTCTCAGCTTTTACTCTTTTTTTATCTTGGTTTGGTTTTAAAAACAAAGCTTCACTATGAAACCCAGGATGCCCTTGAACTTGCTATATGTCCCGGCTGGCCTCAAATTGGTGATGCTACTGTCTCAGCCAGCTCTTACCCTCCCCCTCAAATACTAACCAGGCCCAGCCCTGCATAGCTCCCAAGATCAGATGAAATCCAGTGTATTCAGGCTGATATAGGCACAGACAGTTCTAACTCTCTTAAAAAGTCAGAAAGAACCAACAGGGAAGCACCTACAGAAACTACTACACATTTAGGTTTGTTATTAGCATTAAGGAAATACCAAACTGCATGTTAAATGCATACTGTAAAATAATTATAAACTTTCATCTAAAGAAAACATTTAGGATTTCAAAGAATTACCAAGCAACAAATAGAGAAGGATGTATGTATGTGTATCTAGATATATATTTTTATAAAGATTTATTATTATTATCATTTTCTGATTTTTAAAAATTATTTTATCTGTGTGAGTATTTTGCCTGTGATTATGTCTGAGTACCACGTGCATGTCTGGTGCCTACAGATGTCGAAGAATGCATCAGATCCCTGGAACTGGAGTTAAAAAACAGCTGTGTACAACCCAGTGTGTGTGATAGGAATCAAACCCAGATCCCCTGGGAGAGTAGCCAGTACTTGTAACCACTAAGCCATCTCTTCAGTCCTAGTAGGTTATTCTATTTTCTTATATTTTTATCGGTATTCCCAATATAATTGGGCAATGTGGTAGTCTGAATCTGAATGGCCCCTATAGACATAGATTTGAATGCTTGGTCACCAGGGAGTGGCACTAGTAGGAAATGTGGCCTTGTTAAAGTAGGTGTGACTTTGTTGGAGGAAGTGTGTCACTGGAGTGAGCTTTGAGGTTTTAGGTGCTCCAGCCAGGCCGTGTCCCTCTCTTCCTGTTGTCTGATGATCCAGATGTAGAACTCTCAGCTCCTTCTCCAGCGCCATGTCTGCCTGCAGACTGCCATGCTTCCCACCATGACGATGATGGACTAAGCCTCTGAAACTGTAAGCCAGTCCCAATGTTTTCTTTTGTAAGAGTTGCTGTGGTCATGGTGTCTCTTCATAGCAACAAAACCCTAACTAAGACAGGCAACAAGGTCCCTTAAAACAGGTAACAGTCAAGACTAACACAAAACCAAGACTGTTCTACAAAGACCTGATGCCAGGGTCTAACCTTTGACCCTGTGATATCATGTTGTCATCTGGCCATGTTCACAGCTACCCTAAGACACTTGTGGCCCAGGTACAAGTTAGACATGCCTATACTGTCCTCTTGTTATAGTCTGTATTGAGACACCTAGAAAAGTCCAATGTCCCTCGAAAAGATGGTATCATTTACCTGCTGTGCAGTCTCAATTCTTTCTTCTTCCATTCCTAAGGAGGTGAAGCCCTTTAAAAGGGTGTCTTCTGTAGACTCAGGCACTACAGCGGTCAGCTCAATGGGCAGCGACTGGGATGCTAAGCTGCATACATCTTCAATTGGGAGCTTGAAAAAGAAAGTCACAAGATAATTGAACTTGAAAACGCTCTTAAATCAATGCAATTGCTTCCATCTTGTTTCCAAAGAGAAAGGAATAGTTCCTTTAAATCCTCTGAGGTAAGAAAATGTTATGGAGTGGTGGCACACGCCTTTAATCCCAGCACTTGGGAGGCAGAGGCAGGCGAATCTCTAAGTTTGAAACCAGCCTGGTCTACAGAGCAAGTTCCAGGAGAGCCACGGCTCACACAGAGAAACTATCTCTTGAAAAACCAAAAAAGAAGAAAATGAAAAGAAAAGATCACACAATACTAACATTGTCCACTAAGTCTCTCCCGGACAGATGCCGATCTCAAGACATAAAGAGGACACCAGAGTCCCTTGGAAGCAAGGTCTGGTTGTGAGTCACCTTTCATCTATGTAGAACCACACACTTTTTCTTATTTGAGCCTCTGTAAACTACCATTAGACCAAAGGGAAACCTGTGTGCTCTTGCAAGTAATGTGTTCTCTTCAGGATCTAACACAAAGTCCAAGCAACCAACAGAATTAACAAATCACAATCATTAATCAACAAACTGCCTCCTCCTACCACCCTCATCCATGGTGTACCTCACCTACACTGGCATATTGTGAGATTCAACAACAAAGAAGAGACTACAATCTCAGAGTTTCTATCCGTTCCAAAAGAGCCCCGGGAATAAGGCTTCCCTGTGACGCCAACACAGCACTCTCAGTCCCCACTACTAATGCTGCTTTGACTCTGGTATTAATTTACCTGAAGTCCCGCAGCAGACAAGCTGTTTCTAGACCTAAAAGAAACTGGAAGCAGATAACAGGGGAAGCAACAGTGCCTACTGCTAGGTTCAATTCTAGTTTTAAACTCATGGCATTTAAAGTCTTCCAACTAAGACATGACTCAAGGCCTTAGGAAATTGCTTTCATCTTTCTAAATACAGATATTCCATCTGAAGTCAGGGATTCTTCTTTAAAGCTCAAATAAGCTAGATGCACAAATACCCATCACTAATCTAGAAACAGGATTCTAATGTGGGGAAGTTACATCTGTGTTCACAAGGGCTATACTCACATGGTAATACACTACAGTGAAGCCTGGTTTAAAGCTTCTTGCTGATGTACAAGCTGATGGCATTGTGGAAATTAATGATTCTATTCCTCAATTTTTTTCTCTTAAAACATACAGTTCCGGTGGTCGCACCAAAACTACTGTGGGGGCAAAGAAGAAAGTACTGGCTTCTTCCAGTGCTAGGAAACAACAGCCAACAATAGCAAACATGATCAGGAAGGTCCTTGAACACAAGTGAGTCAGAATGGATAGCCAGGAGGTCCTAGCCAAATGCAAATGTCTTCTCAGGACACCACAATGCATATAAACTCTGCCTGAAAAGTAGCAGAGGCCCTGATATAAGCACTGTGGCCCTGCAAGAATTAAGTTTCTCAAACTCTGTGAAATCTACCCTGAGTCTAAAATGTCACCAGCAACTGTGTACTGCCATTAGGGGTTCTGAACAAAGCTGTGACAAACAGAGCCTGCACCTGAACTATGGAAGCAGTACAGTAGCCAACAAGGAGATGCCTCCACAGACAGAGGACGGCACACCCCCCCCCGAGACAATGCAGCATGTACAACACTTAATATTAGACCTGACACATAGTAAATACTCACTAAGGTGAGCTACTGACATAGAAGTACTTTATTATTCCTTTTAATAACAATCATAGTTCTTTATTACTCCTACTTAGGAACAGCAACAAAAGAAATTTATTGATCTAAATCGATACTGTTTCTTGGGAACAGACTAGTAACTAAGCTGTGTTAGTAGCAAAACTGTGATCTGTTTCACTACTACTGAGGTAGGTAAGACGTAAAGAAGTAATTCATCCAGCTCAGATTTGACAAACACCACAGTAAACATGCAAGCCCAAACCTGGATGAAGAGACCGAAATGCATGTTGCTTGCACACAAACATTCAAAAGCCAAATAATTTTTAAAGCGTTAAGTGTTCTTTTTACATTTTTATTACTCTCATTTATCATCTGTGTGTGACCTCCCATGTGCATTGGAGAACAACTTAAGAAAGCAGTTCTCTCCTTCCACCTTGTAGGTCCAGAGAATGAACTCAGGTTCAATGAGCTTGGTCACAAGGACTTTTACTCACTAAACCATCTTGCCAGAATGCCTAAGTTTTCTTACATAGATCATTGCTCAGGGTATAGGGTAACCATGCAAATTAAACCCGGGGGAAAAGGCAGCAGAAATGGCTCAGTGGTTACAAGCACTTGCTGCTCTTGCAGAGGAGCCGGCTTCGATTCCCAGTACCCACAAGGCGGCTCACAACCATCCGTCAGCCAGTTCCAGGTGATCTGATGCCCTCCCCTAGCCTCTGTGAGCACCAAGCACAAACATGGTACATACATACATTCAGGTAAGGCAATCATATACATAAAATAAAATAAATAAAACTGTGGAAAGCTGGACATTTCCAGGGATAGTCAAATATTGGTAAACCAAGGAAAAAGGGAATGACAAGCACCATGCAAGTGGCTAAAAAGAATACTGTTTGTCACCAACCATGTATATGTCACTAACCACTGACATCTACAAGGTAAGTGGAAGCTCTTGGAATCCACTGACTTAGGAAGAACACACACCCATTCACAGGAACCTCCACTAGATATTAGTGAGAAAGTATGTGAATGAGGTGGTACGAACCTGGAAGAGATGGGTTGCTACTACATCGGAAGCAGAGCACAAAGTCCTACTAGACCTTTCTCCCCCATGGACAAATGCCTTAGGCCATTGGTGGGGTAGGGAGATGCAAATACTGTCAATCATAGAATACCACATCTTATTATAGCTAGAAAAGGAAAAAGAAAAATACTTCCACCCTAGGCAACAGATAAAAAAAACCATACAGGTCCCAAAACCTTAGAAGTTTCCTGCAGCTAAGAAAGAGACTCAATGGCAAGGCTCACCTCCAAGGTCCAGGGACAAAGGACCTGCCTAAGATTGAGGCTGAACAGAACAACAGAAAGCTCAACTATTTTAGACTATCAAAATTCATATTATTTATATCTTGTTTGGTTGTTAAGTCTTTACATGGGTTTTTCTAAAGTGTACTATACATTAATTCCTGCCATTTCAAATGTATCCAAAGGGATCACAGATATGTGCTCAGTTTATTCTAAACCAAAAAAAAAAGTTATTTTGTAAATTACTTTACCAGATAAAACTCTAGATCCATGAAAAGCTGCTTAAGATATTTCAGACATATTCTATAATCTAATCATAAATGAATATGATTGTAAATAAATAGAACCATTATTTAGCCAATTTGATTACTTCAAGCACAGATACTAGTCACTTTTCAATCATAAGACCTTTAATTATGGGGCTAGAGAAATGGTCAGCAGTTAAGAATGCTAGTTCAGTTCCCAGCACCCATGACAGGTAGTTCACAACCACACCACCTGTAACTCCAACTCCAGGGACTCTAATGCCCTCTTCTAGCCTCCATGGGCATTCACTCTCATACACACATATAATTAAAATAACTCATAGCTAGGCAGGTGGCAACACCTTTAATCCCAGTACCCAGCACTAAAATCTAAAACATATGCAAAAAACAAAACAACAACAAAAACCTTAATTAACAGAAGCAGGAAGGTCCCTGGTCCCTTATTTTTATTAATGAGAAACCATTTTCTCTCAAACTAAGTAGGACAGAAACTACAATATTTTGTAGTAAAAATAACTTGAAAGAAATAATATTTTGGGCTGAAGAGATGGCTCAGCGGTTAAGAGCACTGACTGCACTCCCAGAAGACCTGGGTTTAATTCCCAGCACCCACATGGCAGCTCACAACTGTCTGGAACTCCAAGATCTGACACTTTCAAACAGACATACTTGCAGGCAAAAACACCAACGCACATCAAATAAAAATAAATAATTTTTAAAAAAGAGAAATAATATTTTAAAGAACAAAACAACTTGCTCTTAACAGCATAAGAGAAAATTAGCCCTTTGGGTATTCATGTCCCACTAAGTTCTTTTCAAGAGCTGATGAACTAGAGTGGCAAGTCAAGAGTGTGTGGTAGTGTCCCCAGCTTGCTGGTTCTGACTTCTCATTCTCAGAGGATGACAGTCAGGGCCGCTGACTTCATTGCCACAAGTCTTCGCCTGGCTTCCGGACAGAGCAGACACACCACCACAGTCAAGAGCAGACTTTGCTGGCCGTGCTGGAAAGCTACTGGACAGCTTATGCAAAGGGACATGGGCAGACTAGATAATCATCACGGTAATACGAGCTCTACCTCACCAGGGTAGCCAGTCCAGGAAAACACAAACGTGCTTTCTTCTCTTAGCCTTACTTCTTGGACAATCGTGGACTGGAGAATCTGGCGTTTAGAATCAATCTGATCAAGCCATTCCCCAACTGAAATGACAATACTTTCTCTGTTTAGACATAGCATATCATTGAGCTTGGGTCTCAGAACCTTCCTCAAGACACCAAAACACTTCTGTTCTTATCATAGGCTTAGTGACACTGAGCCTAGCTCAAGATTCTAATCTACTCTTTTAAAACATTCATTGTTTGAAAGAGATCCCACGAATAATGTAAAGTTAGCAAGAAGCTTGCCCTGCACCGTTTATGTGCATGGTTGCCTTTAATTTTCACAACTTCCCATGAGATAAGCCTCTATTTTATAACAAAAAAAAACACGCATACAGAGGTTAATTATCATGTCCAAGGTCATATTCCTACAAGAAAACAACCTTTACGGCAGTAAACTACAGATAGATTTCAAAGTAAATTATTTTAGCACTTTAACAAGAACTACTTAGTGAGCAGAGAGAAAAAGATTCTTACTGCTATAAAAAGCTGCCTCAACTACAAGAAACCAGTCCACTGCAAATTCTTTTATCTAATGCAATATATATAAAACTCTTTTTAAAAAAAAGTGAAACTTTCCCAGATAAGGAATGTTTTTAAAGACTTATTCATTTTATATGTGAGTGTTTTACCTACATGTATGTACTTGTACCACAGGCATGTTTAGTGCCCAGGGGTCAGAAGAGAGAATTGGAGTTATAGGTGTGTTGTGAGCCACCATGTAAGTGCTAGGAATTGAACCTGGGTCCTCTCCAAGCGTAGCAAGTGCCTTTAACCACTGGGCTATCTCTCCAGCCCCAGGAGTGCTTTTTTATAAGTGAAAAAGCTGCTTTCTAAAGACATCTTTATGATGTTTACTGAGCATTAGCTGAACACAAACTAGACCACTAAATCAGCCCAGTTCTAGTAGAGTAGGAAATAATTTATTTCATGAAAACATGAAGCACTACAGAGAAGTCTATGAAAATATGCTGGTTAGACAAATTAAAACTGATACATTCTTTTCTCAAAAGTGATATTAAAAGCATGGAAACGGGGATAAATGGATTCCAAAGTCATCCCATCAGACATAGTACAGGGAAAGGAAAGCAATGAGGACATGCCCCTCCAAGATCCCAAAGTTGGTGTGAACAGGCTCTTTCCCTCTAACCCTGAGACCTCCCCAAATACTTGGACTTGTTAAGTTCATCCTCTACCCAGGACTTACTCTGCTCTGCTTTTTCTTCCAGATAGGACTTTACTGACTTAGCCTTTCCCAGGCTGGCTTCATGCTTCCCATGTCAGTTCTCACGACAGGCTGTCATTTTCTTTAAAAGGCCTTCCTTCCCTTTCAGGCCTCCCATAAAAAGGCAGAGCTCACCCATTCTGATCCCATCATCCTGTTCTATTTTTCTTATCTAATGAATGGATCAGTGCATGTGCCTTCCTGGTTTGTTGGTTTGATTTTTTTTCTCTCTTATTATAGGCTCATGATCCCTAAAATTACATCACTTCACTAAAGCTGCAAACTTCATCTTTCCTATTTATGTTTCCATCCCAAATTCCTACCACAGTGTAGGCATGTGGCAATACAAGTTAAATGACAACATGAACTAATGATAAGTATTGCTGTGTAAATAAGGAAGAATGATCTAAAATAGTAAGACACCCATTTCCTTCCAACCCTCTCCATACTCAACAAGGAAGAATATTCAGTTCATAACCCTTGGCCATAACAATTAAGTTTCTTGTAGTGTATGTCTCCCTCGCCTGATTCTGTGAAGTCTAGACACCAGCTTCAAAAATAGGACACACAAATTGTAAACAGGTGGGACATACAAAAAATTCTGGCTGAGGATCTAAATCTGCAGTACTGCAATTTACCCAGCAACAGCATGCTCCTCAATTTAAACCCCCCACCCAAAAAAAACACACACGGACCACGCCTATCTATAATTCAGAACATAAAACACAGCCAGGTCAAAGAACTTTCCGGCTGCTCCCTCGTTTACTTAGATCTATTTCCTGTATGATATCCTGGAGTTGGACAGGGAAACACACCTAAGAACACCTATTTTTACAGCACCATAGCAGCGCACACAATGTTGCAGAGAAGGCTTCTAACCACACCTCTGAAGTGTGAGGGCAGGGGTGCAGATGCCAAATTCAATCTGTATTCGGATTCTATCCGAATGATATTGAAATCAATGCTTCTGACATCAAAAATAACCACCCCTGCTAATAAAATAACCCAAAATTCAGGCCTCAAAACTAGAAGAGCCTGTCAATCTTCTAATCAATATGTATAAAAAGTACTCTTACCATTATAACCACACTGACTCACACAAACAGTAACATGCACACTTTCCCGGTGGTAACTGGATTAAAATGTTGACAATAAAACCCACAAGAGCTACTTAATAACTGAGTCAACTTGCAAAAACAGTTTTTTTATTGCTTTCTATAGGTTAAGTAAATCTTATCTTCCATAACCTACACCAAGTTCACAGCTTGGTGTGTGATGAATCAAACTGTCACTCGGGATCAATTCTGATCCCCTCTACGTGCCCCTCGGCCCCCGGGAGCAAGCAAGCCAAAGGACTCCGGACGCAGGAACACAGACTAGCTGGATTCCGGACCACAGCGCCCCAGGGTCACGGGGAGCAGGACTGCACTGACACACCGACACCCGAAAGCAAGACGCCTGGAGCAAGGCTCAGGCCAACCGTCCCACGCCGCCGGGGGAGGGCTGTGCCCCTCGCGTGGACGTCCATGCACCAGGGCAGGGCCAGCCCGGGTCGCCGGCAGTGCGAGGCTGACAGCAGGACACACGCAGGCCCCTCCCAACGAATCCGCCACGGTGGCTCAGGAGGACAGGCCAGATCCCCGCACAGGGTGGGAGGCCGGGCGCTGCCCACGCCCTCGCCTCACCTCGGCGGGCACCGGCAGGTTCTCCACCGCCGCCTTTAGCTCCAGCACCGAGTCTGTCTGCCTGTCTGTCAGCGGCGCCGTCGAATCCGGCCTCCGATCCCAGAGAGACAGCTTCTCGCGGGCGTCCCGCTCGGCCGCCGACTCCGGCAGCAGCAGCAGCGCCGCCTCCGCCATCCCCGCCGCCAGGAGCCCCTCAGCAGCGTAGAACCGGACCCCGACTGGAAGAGCCGGGAACTTCCGGGAGGACCGGGGCTTCCAGCGCCGCAACCGCGGCGGGGCGGGCCCGAGCGCCCTGACCCCGGAAACGCTTCCCCGGCGTGGGGGCGGGACCAAGGCCAGAACCGACGTGGCTTTCGACGGAGGGCAAACGTTTCCGGTTGCGATGTACCTGAAGCTAGAGGATCGGAGACGGGCGTGGGGGGGAAACATGCCTGCCCCTACCGGAAGCTTCTTCCACAACATCAATAACTTTATTGTAATGTGTTCAGAGTTTTTTGACAAGTGTGGTTACTCACCCAACAAATAGGGAAGAGTTGAATTCCAAAGATCTACTGCTTCTCTGCTGTCAGATGGATAGTGGGTGATTTCCATGTTGACATAGCAACCTAGAGCACAAAATTTCCAGACATCCAACTTCCCCGTTAGAAAGCTAGTTTATGGACACACAAATTTAAAGACATACATATGAGACCTCATTAATAGTATCAAACTGAAAAAAAAACCAACTTAATATCTAACATTGAAGAACTGGATCAGTAATTGAGGATCCAAACATGAAACTGGAAAAAATATTCTGCCATTTAAAGCATGATACACATTTGAACAGCTAATATATATTATTGGATCAAACCTACACAATGAATAAATATACTTTATAAGTATATAAATTGAGTATATACTAATAAAAAAGAATTGACAATTTGTATACTTCCAGATTATCTCCCCAAGATAACTACCAATAAAAAGGAGGAAATCGGGCACACCTGAAAGCCCAGTACTTAGAAGGCAGAGGCAGGAAATTTGCAACATGTTTAAGGCCAACCTGGGCTAATAGCAAGATCTTGTCTCAAAAAGGGGGGTGGGAGTTGAGGGAATAACTTACAGTAACAGACACCACCTTAACCATGTCACATCATCATCATGAAATTCCTGGCTTGGTGGCTTGATGGGTTGAGGGCATGATACTCCTTCTATGCCATTCTTACCAAATTACAAACCTATTTCTGGTCATGGAAAAAAAGGAAACAAACAAACAAACCACACAAATGGATAGACACCCTACCAAACACTGAGCAGTGGTCTTCAAAAGTGTCAAATTCAGTGCTGGAAAGATGGCTCAGGGGCTAAGAGAACTTGCTGCTCTTTCAGAAGACTCCAGTTCAGTTCCCAGCCCCTATAACATGCATCTCCCAAACACCTGAAACTTCAGGCCAGAAGATCAAACCCCATCTTCTGGCCTCTCCAGTACCCACATAAATGTGGCACCCACACAAACACACACATACGTAAAATTTTAAAATAAAAAGCGAATCTTTAAAAGAGTTTCAAAGTAGTGAAAACCTGGGAATGACAGAGGAGTTGTTCCATACCCAAAACTGACGAATCCTGACATCTCAGTGCAATGTGGAATCTTGGTATTGATTCCTTGGACAGAAAATATAGAATCTGAATAAGGCTTTCGATTTAGGCAATGGCATTGTGCAAATGTTAAATTACCAGCTTTGATATTATTATTGCACATAATTAGGTAAGATGATAACATTAGGGAAGCTGGATGAAAGACACATCTGAACTCTTTATGCAATTTCTGGAGCCTTTCTGAAGGGTAAAATTATCTTAAGAGAACTGAGTACCGAAGCTCTTTTGTAATAACGTCACCAGGGAGACTGAGGCAGGAGGATTGACACAGCTTGGAGGGCAGCCTGAGCCACAAAATGAGATTGTCTCAAAAAAAATAATGTATCTCAAAATAAAAACTAAAAATCTAATGGTAAAGAAAATATGGTTCTAGCTGGGAGGTGATGGCACATGCCTTAATCCTAGCACTTGGGAGGCAGCGGCAGGTGGATTTCTGAGTTCAACTACAAAGTGAGTTCCAGCACAGCCAAGAGATATACAGAGAAACCTGGACTTGAAAAACCAAAGAGGAGCCGGGCGGTGGTGGCGCACGCCTTTAATCCCAGCACTTGGGAGGCAGAGGTAGGCAGATCTTTGCGAGTTCGAGGCCAGCCTGGTCTACAAAGCGAGTCCAGGACAGCCAGAGCTGTTAAACAGAGAAACCCTGTCTCGAAAAACCAAAAAAAAAAAAACCAAAGAGGAGGAGGAAAGAAGGAAGGAAGGGAGGGAGGGAGGGAGGGAGGGAGGGAGGGAGGGAGGGGAGGTCTACTTGGATAAAATGATTGTAATATAGTTAGGAAAAATGAAACTGCACATGATCCTACTGGCCAATGAAAACACTCCAAAGCATCGGTGGACACCCCTTCCCCTTCCATCTCCCCTTCTATTCTCTTCTTTTTTATTAATAAATTTATTTGTTGCTTCAGGTTACATCTCCATCATATGTCCTCTTTCCCCCTCTTCCCAGCCCCGCCCTCCCATCCTCTACCCCCTAACCCTTTCATCTTGCTCCTCTGGAGTGGAGTGTCCCTACATAACAGTCCCTCGCCCCAGTTCAGAAGTCATATGAGGGCCAAGAGCCTCTTCATACACTGGGGGCCTACAATGCAGCACCACCAGGGAAAAGTGTCTCATTGCTAGGGAGGGAAAACTAAAAAACAGACCAACAAACAAACAAAAACAAAAAGTCTATGCCCATGTTCCCTTTGGTGTGTTGGTTGTAGTACAGATATATAGCTAAAATCCTACTATAAGTGAATAGATGTCATGTGCATCCTTTGGAATCTGGGTTAGCTCACTCAGGATGAGCTTCTTTAGTTCCATCCATTTGGCTGCAAATTGCATAATTTGTTTCTGATAGCTGAGTAATATTGCATTGTGTAGATGTACCACATTTTAATCCATTCTTCAGTTGAGGGACATCTGGGTTGTTTCCAGTTTCTAGCTATTACAAATAAGGCTGCTATGAACATAGATGAGGAAACTTCCTTATGATTCCGTGAGGAGTCATTTGGATGTATACCCAGAAGTGGTATGGCTGGGTCCTGAGGTAAAGCTATCCCAAGATTTCTAAGATATCGCCAGACTGACCTCCATAGTGGTTGCACAAGCCTGCACTCCCACCAGCAATGGAGGAGGGTTCCCCTTTCTCCACACCCTCACCAGCATGTGCTATCATTTGAGCTTTTGATCTTAGCCATTCTGACAGGTGTGAGATGGAATCTCAGAGTCGTCTTGAGTTGCATTTCTCTGATGATAAAGGATGTTGAGCATTTCAGCCATTAGGGATTCCTCCTGTGTGAATTCTCTATTTAGCTCTGACCCCCATTTTTTGATTGGATTATTTGGTTTCTTGGCATTTAATTTCTTGATTTCTTTGTAGATTTTGGATATTAGCCCTCTGTCAGATGTGGGGTTGGTGAAGATTTTTTCCCAGTCTGTAGGCTGCCGTTTTGTTCGAATGACAGTGCCTTTGCCTTAGAGAAGCTTTTCAGTTTCATGAGGTCCCATTTATTGATTGTTGGTCTCAGGTCCTGAGCTGTTGGTGTTCTGTTCAGGAAGTTGTCACCTGTGGCAGTGAGTTCGAGGGTTTTTCCCACTTTTTCTTCTAGTAGATTTAGTGTGACCAGCCTTATGTTAAGGTCTTTGATCCACTTGGATTTAAGTTTTGTACAAGGTGATAAGTATGGGTCCAATTTCATTCTTTTGCAAGTGGACATCCAGTTGGACCAGCACCATTTGTTGAAGATGCTGTCCTTCTTCCATTGTGTGGTTTTGGCTTCTTTGTAAAAAATTAGGTGACCATAGGTTTGTGGGTCCATTTCTGGGTCTTCAATTCGATTCCATTGATCTACTGGTCTGTTTCTATACCAGTACCATGCTGTTTTTAGTATTATTGCTCTGTAGTACAGCTTGATCTGGGATGGTGATACCTCCAGGTGTTTTTTTATTGTACAGGATTGCCGGCAGATTCGGACCTAACACGGGATCACTCACCAGCCTACTGGACATCTCTTCTTTTTTTTAAATGACCTTTGTAGTGAATAAAATGTCAACTTTCCATTACTATAATTAATACCAGGGATAATCAATTTATAAGAGGATGCCAAGACACTCTTTCAATTATTCAGCCCGGCTTCAGAGCACTCTTCACAGCACTTGATGGAGGACAGCCCAGCCCACTATGGCCAGCACCACGACATGACATGTACTCCTGGGGTGTATAAGAAAGCTAGCTAAGCATGGGTCTGTGAGTAAGCTAACAAACAGTATTTCTCCATGGTTCCTGTCTTTTAGTTCTTCCTTAAATTCCAGTTGTGTCTTCCTTCAGTAATGGACTGTAACCTGGAAGTGTAATCTGAGTAAATCTTTCTTCTAAGTTGCTTTTGTTCAGGGTGCTTTATCACGGCAACAGAAATCAACATAGGAGAGGGTAACCAACAGCTTTCTTACTTACTGAGATCCATGGGAATTCATGCCTAATATTATCAACCTGGTCAAAAGCCCATGGTTGGGAAGACCATAGGCCTTAGTATGGAAGTTACTGTTAGAATAACTCAAATGATTTGTAAGCTAGACCTGGGGACTGGCCATGTCCCCAGGCAGTCATGTGGTCTCAGAGATTTGTAAGCTAGACCTGGGGACTGGCCATGTCCCCAGGCAGTCATGTGGTCTCAGAGCCTCCATCTCTTCCTCTTCCCTCTATCTTGGGGTGTCAAATGCCTCACTAAGAACCAAACTCAGCAAGCAGGAATGGTTTTAATCCATTCCAGATGCCATGCTTTGTGCTCTCAAGAGAACTGAGTACCGAAGCTCTTTTGTAATGATGTCACCAGGGAAGCTGAGGCATTAAGAGTAAAGATGCTCAAAAAGTTGGGTTTGATCCTCAGGGTTGTAAAGGGGTGTAAAATATTGTATGAAATCCACTCCCCTAATCTGTGGGTGTCCTAGGGGCATGAGGAAGCTTTTGAAGTTGAGAAAAGTTCCCTGATGTGTCAATAATCGTGCAAGGGTACACATACACCAAAACTGATCAAAGTACTTGTTTCTGCTATGTGTGAGCTACACATACATGTCGAATATACTTCAGTTATACCTCAATCAAACTGAAAAGGAGAGGCACGAAGATTTGTAAGTAGTGACACCGAGGAAAGTTCACTATGAGCTGTTGACCAGTGGGAAGGCTTTCTGCTCAAGTCTCAGCATTCTGTCATCACTGCAGCCACAATCCCCTGTTCCTGGGTATGTTTGTGGAGGCAGGCACAGAAGGATGATGGCTTCATGGCATATGCTGCTGTCAGCTTCATGCTGGACCAGATCAACTTGGGGTAAGACCACCTGGGGAAGAAAAATGGTTACCTTCCCACCTATTTCTGGAGCTACTAAAGCAAGTGGTTCTCAACTCTCCTAATCCTGCCACCCTTTAGTAACAGTTCCTCATGTTGTGGTGACCCTCAACCATAAAATTATTTCATTGCCATGTAACCGATCTTTTAAATTATTATTTAACACTTATTTATTTATTACTAAATTCACGTATAACAAACACCAACAATTTAACTATTAATCCTATAAACTCTTACAACCCCTTTAACCTATCCACTAAACCTATTGATAATTATATTTCTAACCTTTTAGAATGATACAGTCTCTGCGGCAGGTCCTCAGTCGTCAGGAACACAGTCTTTGTTGTAGATTCTTTAACGCACTTAGCAGTCCTTTTTCTGGATCTCTCAGATGCAGGTTCGTCAGGGTAAGTTGGTTATTGCAGTCTCACCTTAAATAAGGCTTCATGCTTTCTTCTCTGTGGGAGACCCCAGCCGTCTGCAGGCCAACTTACTTCTTTTGAATCTGGAACTCAGCTGCTCTGCCTCAGTCCTTAAAGCCAGGCACAATTTCCTTTAGGCCACTGTTTGGACAGATCAAACCCCTCTAGGGAAAAGCTGAGCCACAGGGTTTAGTCCTTGGCCTTTTGGTGTCTTGCTCAGGCTTTCTTTGCTCACCAGTTTCTTTCTGCTTCAGGGAAATCTGGCCATCAAATGATGGCCAGCACTTTTTTCAGCAGGACTCTTGGAGCTCTCTAGCATCAGGGGCCTCGTCTTCTTCTGGGCTCCATGCACTGTCCTTAAATAGAAGGAACTCTGTTTCAGCTTAATTTGGGCTCCGCCCACTTAGCAGCTGAAAACAATGTCAGGCCAGATACTTTGTTTCTTCAAGTCCATTAAGTCTTTCCTGTTTTTCCTGACTTCAACCTTGTTTTTCAGTCTATTGAGTCTTTTCTGTTTTTCCTGACTTCAACCTTGTTTTTCAGTCTATTAAGTCTCCTGTTTGTTTCCTGTTTTTAGTCCACATGCTGATAATGCTCTTCATGCCCCGAATTAAGAGACAGTATCAGAAACCTCTATATATTTTCTAAATCTAATTTATCTAACCCCCTACATTGCCACTTCAGAACTGTAATTTTGCTACCGTTATGAATATTAATGTAAATATGTGATATGTAAAATAACTGACATGCAATTCACAACGGTGTTTCACCCCATATAGGTTGAGAACTGATACAACTAGAGGCTTGGCATCTTTACCCATTAAGCATCTTACCGGTCCCTTTAATTTGGCTCTTTGTTAATTTTTCGAGACAAGGTTTCTTTGTGTACCTCTGGCTATCCTGAAACTCACTTTGTTGATGAGGCTGGCCTCCAACTCAGAGAGCTACCTGCCTCTGCCTCCTGAATGCTGGGCTTAAAGGCATGGGTCACCACCACTCAATTAATTTGGCTCTTTTAATTGGCTTATTGGGGACAGGAGGCTGAGCCTAGCTTGAGGCACAGGCTGTGACCACCCCTAAATTCATAGAAATCTTCAAGTATTGTGTAATGGGTATTAAATAAGGCAAAAGTTGCTCTCTGGTTCCTTAAGAAAATAAGTGGGCACAACGGCATCCCAATGTGAAAGGTGTAACTTTCTGTAGATCAGATGGACTCCAACGCTGTCACAGCCATGGAGGAATAGGGTGGGCTCTCAAGGCCCTGAGACAAAGATGCTATTCTTTTGTCTATTGTCACAGACTGTAAAGAGTAAGCAGATATGTGAAGTCAATGCAACAATGGATCCTGGCATATGTCTCCACCAGAGGATCTAAGTCCTTGCCCAATGCCGCATTTCCCCTGCTGACAGTTTAATGAGGCCAAATGTGACTAAAAGGTGCGACGATCCAATAGAGAACTCCATTGTTCAGAGGCATTTGAGAGCCACCAGGAGACAGCTGGTCTCCCTGACCTTTACAAGAAGTTACCCACGTAAGGGCATGTCGCTTCCATCTCTTAGGTGAGAGAAGAGAGTGCTCACACACCCCTCCCTTTTATAGACCAGTGACACTGTCAGAAGTGGTGAAGAAACACAGCTAAGCACTGCCACTTGGTGTCCCAAGTGGGTCCCCACTGCTTAAAGACCTCCACTCAGATAAAGCCAGATCCTTGACTGTACAGTGAAAATAATTTCAGAACAAAGCAGAATGAATAAAATGTCCACCGAGTCTGATGATGACATGAACTCAATCCCAGGAGTCCACACTGTGGAAGGAGACGAATGACCTCTCTACAAGTTATCCTCTGGCCTGCACATGTATGGGGTGGCACACAAGCACTCTCCCAAACACATCACACAAAGTAAATAAATGTTCTAAAAAAAACTGTAAATGAAATTGTAAAGTGGTTCTCTGGGACACACAGTTTGGGTTTAGGGATGAAAGTAGTACTAAGTCAATTGAACTCAAGAACACAACCATTTGGCCCTAAGTATCACTGTTTAATAGCTTCAGACATGTAAATGAGCATTGTCTGTAGCTGACAGGCATGGTTTTATGTTGTGCTAAACTGTCTTGACTCTTGCATGGCAGGATATGTGAACCAGATCTGAAGATGAAGGGTTCTTTCCTTTCCCGTGTTCACTTATTTTTATTCCTCTATCTTGCCTCTAGATTAGTCTGGGTCATGTAACAAGGGTGCATATATATCATTATACACACGTATAACATATGACACCAAGAGCGAAGCCTAAGGGAATAAGCTACGGCTAACATGGTATGTCACCACAAGTCCAACAGCTCTCATAAGCACACCACTCCAGTACGGGATGTGGATGATGTAGGATGGACGGAAAGCACAGGAATGTGTGTCCCTTCACTGAATTTCCCTGTGAAACTTAACTGCTCTAAAAATATATATCTACTAACAGGCAAAGTCCCCCCTCCCCTTTTTTGTTTGTTTTTTGAGACAGGGTTTTTCCGAACAGCCCTGGCTGTCCTGGAACTCACTTTGTAGACCAGGCTGGCCTTGAACTCACAGAGATCTGCCTGCCTCTGCCTCCCAAGTGCTGGGATTATAGCCGGGCGCCACCACTCCCGGCTCAAAGTTTCCCTCTTTGCCCAGCTCTTAACAAACCATTATACGTAACATTAAATGATAATAAAATAGACATCTGGGCAATCATTTACGTAACCAAAACGTTAACCAACCAAGTTTACATTTATTGTTTTTGATGAGGCAAGTGTCCCAAGTGTGGTCCAGCCGATCGAGGATCCCAGCTCCTGCTTCCGGCAGCTCCTAGCACTGGATGAAGGACTGAGGGACTGTGACGGGGGTTGTGAATGCTGAACCTGCCTTGTCAAGCAGCCTCAGAATCAAGTTCACTCATCTCTACTACAGAGTACTTCACAAAATGACTCGGGGGGGGGAGGGGGGGGCAAAGAGTAAGTTGATCCCAAATAACTTCTGCGTGCAGAGAGAAGTCTCCACGACCACTCTCACACTGTTTCTCCCCCAGCCTTCTGGGTCCTCTGGAGCCTCCTTTGTCTAACTGTGTCTATGTAGCTGAAGTAACCTTAAGCCATCCTATTATATATTACTTCAGTTTATTAAATAATGAAACAAAGTTTTGCCACACAGTCCAACAATGTATAAAGAGCTTGAAATAGAAAAGCTTGTGGAAAATGTATACTCTGTACATAATACACACTATTTATACCACATGAATAAATATAGAGGACAGGAGCCTTTTTTTTTTTTTTACATTACAGACCAGCAACACAGAGCATCAGAAACAACACAAACACAATTTCCTTCGACTTAGTTATAAAGACTTGAAATAGTTTTCACTGTACTTAAGGAAAATGCCAGGTGAAGAAGTGTCATAGCCACACCCACAACAGCAAGTGCTTTAAGTGGTCTCTGGGTTAGAAACACCGACTGTACGAACTCCAGGGAGATGGAGAATGCGGCTAAGACCCTGTCCTATGAGGCACTTAGTAACTTGACACCGCCTTTGTCTTAAAATACTGCAATTTTGCCTTGAAACAAGCTGAAGTTTTACAGTGACATCTGTTTCTTTTCATTCAGGAATAGACATATACTTAATTTAAATAACTTATAACACTGTCTGATATCCACTCTTTGCATGATCTTCATAATGGACCTGTTTCTACTTTAGTAATTACCATTATACTTTAAAAAATAAAGTGGTTTTTAGTCAGTCTTGGTGGTACATGCCTTCAATCCCAGCATTCGGGAAGCAGAGGCAGGAAGATCTCTGAGTTGGAGGCCAGCCTGGTCTACAGAGCGAGTTCCAGGGCATCTGGGGCTACACAGGGCAACTCTGTCTCGAAAAATTGAAAAAAAAAAATTTAAGAAAAAAATTTTCAAAAAGAAAAAAGGTTTTTAAAAAAAAATTTAAAGTGGTTTGAAAAAATGAAATCAAGAGAGAAAGCCTCTGGTGTCTATCACTTCAATGGAATGTTCAGATCAGAAGAAAAAACCTCATCTCTAACACTTAATGCTAGGAGCCAGGCCAGCCGCAGCTGGGGTCCTCTACTGCCATATAGTGGCTTTCTAGGGAGTTGTGGACTTCCTTCATCTTTAAGCCAACAATGGCTGTGTTTTCTGTGATGATTTTGTCTTAGCCTTTACCTTTAGAAATAGTAGTCTGCTTCCCAAACTGTTTTTAAAGGAAACATTAATAAAAGAAGCCAAGTTAACAAAGTATGGGAGAAAAAGCACCCAACCTTCAGAGAAGGGTTTTCTGCCTCAAGGAGGAATGGGCCCTAGGGCCCAGACCGGGAATGCCCCTGGTACTGCAGCCAACTTGGAGGCCCAGTTAGTATTAATGACACTTTCACAGGGCACATCTAAAGGGATTAGGCTCCCTTCCAGAAATAGAAAGCACTTGGCTCTTAGAGGCATCTTTTGATTTGAAAAGTGTAAGAGGTTTTATCACAGTCTCAGAAGAAACAAAATTATTTAGAGGATGTTTATATACCTCTTCTCAGAAGGAAGATAAACAAAGCCATCACTCTGGGTTGGAGTGGAGCTCAGTGTGGAGCTGATACCCAGAACGAGCAAGGGTTTGAGCCCAACATCACAAAAATGAAAGAGGAAGAAAATATTTTTTTTTATTTCAAGGAAATTAAGTAGGAAATCTCAGATTGAAGGGGTTTTTTTGTTTGTTTTTTGTTTTGTTTTGTTTTGTTTTGTTTTTTAACAAATTCACCTTGAGCTAAAGTAAAGGCTAGAATTCTGGAGGGCTTACCTCTTCAATTCGAGAGCAACTAAAAAAAACTTCACCTACAGTGTTCTTTAACAAAGGCCTTTGGTCACTGTGACCAGGAGATTCCCATGGTACACCAACTGTTCACTGACTGATGTAAACACACTCACCCTTCACATGTCAGGCTCTGCAGTTTTCCCTTCATTTGAACCCTACTTCACTAAGCATGATTATCCCCATTTGATGGAAATAATAAACCTTGCTTTTAAAAAAAAAATCACAGGGCAAATGGCTAATGTTACCTCACAAAGGTCGAGTGTTCGAAGGCTTAACTTCACTTACTGTAAGTGAAAGATTCTGCTCAGACAGAAACTATAAAACAGAGCCATCGTCTAACGGTCTATTTTCTGCACTGTCCAGGTCGAGAATTTAAAAATCCAAATGCAAGCTGGGCGGTGGTGGCGCACGCCTTTAATCCCAGCACTTGGGAGGCAGAGGCAGGCGGATCTTTGTGAGTTCGAGGCCAGCCTGGTCTACAAAGTGAGTCCAGGACAGCCAAGGATACTCAGAGAAACCCTGTCTCGAAAAAACCAAAAAAAAAAAAAAAAAAAAATCCAAATGCAAAATCTCTTCAACTGACAGAAACTAAAGCTCTCTCTCAATGGTTGAGGAATAATATCACCCTCCCTGCTGGAATCCATCACTCCAGGAGCCTTCTCAGAGTGGCTGATGTTCACAGCTGGGAGCCCAGAGGCAGCAAGGCCGCTCTCCAGGAAGAAAAGCCGATTCTGATTTCCTTGCAAGTTTCTACAGAAGTATATTATGTACATTATCTTGGATGTCAAACGGAACTTCAATGTAAAACAACAACCAGTGAGTAGATGTTAGGCTCTGGGCTCTGAATACAGATGAGAAGCGTCCTGTGCCAATGCATGGAATCTGAAGAACCGGGTCTTCACCCATCGCTCCCGTCCCAGAAGCTGTGAGGAGCTGTGCAGTGAGGAGCAGCCAGTAGCACAGGAGGCTCTACCATCGTAGAAAGCTGGTTTTTCAGAAGAATATCTTGTGTAGCATGGACTGGTCACAAGTCCAGTTTCTTCAGCTGCTCGTAAGTCAAAAAGAACTATGGTTATGGGTTAAGGAGGCCAAGAAAATGTCATTTTACCAACCCGGACACACAGAGCAGACAGCAAATTCTCTACTAGCAAATACCTGCAGGCAGCTTGCTGAGGATATGATTCTACTTGAGTTCCATGCTGAGAGCCTCAGGCTGTCTCCCCATATGTTGCCCAAGGTCAGCTCAGAACAGAGAGATCAGAACTGAGACCCACAAATCCCTTTGCCTTGGGGTTTCCAGGGATGACATCCACTCTCATTAGCAAAGATCTCATGGGGAGAGCACAACAAAGCCCCAGAAAGCTCTCCTCCAGCATTTCTCCATCAACAAAAAAGGGGATGCCAAACCTAGAACTCCTACCTCTACCATCTTTCCATGCCTGCTGACCTGCACCCCTTACCTGTCACCTAGATGCCGATCAAACACTTCCAGAGGTAACTCGTGTCCATGTTTAGTAAGCAACCTACAGTAAGCATGCTTACACAGTATGGAACCCACATCCTTCCCTAGGGCACCAGGAGATACACCAACCGCATCACGTAGGAATCACAAACACTCTGACCTGCTAGAGAAGACTCTAGTACAGCAAGACCACTGAACTAAGAGTCTCCTACAGTTGAAATGGGGCAGCTCCTTCTTAGAATCAGGGGAACTCAAAAGGACAAGAACTTACTTCTACATTATAACGTACAAATAAAAAAATCATAGTCTTTAATTACAGCCTTTTTTAGATCGACTACAGCAAAAAAAAGGATACAATGATATTCCAAGGACCAAGGCGCAACCAATTTGGCCAAAAACCTTTATATAGAGCAAAAAAACCTTCATTCTTCCATGTCTATTAAAAAGAAAACAAAAAAGCATTAACTTCTGTACTGGCTGGTTTGGGTGTCAACTTGACCTAAACTAGAGTCATCAGAGAGGAAGGAGCCTCAGTTGAGGAAATGCCTCCATGAGATCCAGCTGTGAGGCATTTTGTTACTTAGTGATCAATGAGGGGAGCCCAGCCATGGTGGGTAGTATCATCTACATCTAGACTGGAATAGGTCTCAGGAAGTTTCACCCCATTGTGCTAAAGGTTGGCTGGCAGTCCTGGATCTATAAGAAAGCAGGCTGAGTAAGCCATGAGGAGCAAGCCAGGACGCAGCACCCCTCCATGGCCTCTGCCCCCAGGTTGAGTTCTTGTTCTGACTTCCTCCAACAGTGGAGTATTATCTGGAATTGTAGGCCAAATAAACCCTTTCCTCCTCAACTTGCTTTTTGCTCATGGCGATTTTGTCACAGCAATAGAAACTCTAACTAAGACAACTTCCAATTTTCCAATTAATCAAAGTTGAGGATGTTCCCCCAAGACCTAAAAGGTTGAAGCTAGAACTGAATCCCTCAGGTTGTCTCTGACTGACCCTGGGGAAACCTGAGATTGACAAAGTGGCAACTGCCCTCAGCTGTAAAAGTAAGGTCCCCACCACACTGCTCCGGTCAGCAGCCCACCCCACCCCATGGTGCTAAAGGTTGGTAGTGATGATAAATGTATAATCAGCCTGTCAAGGTAATGTGCAACACACGAGGGCTGCAGCACCTAATGAACTACCGACTGGCTGCTGGACACAGGGGATTTAGAAGATGGGGAGATGCAGCCATTGCTCTGTGAAACTTCCTGAGACCTATTCCAATCAAGATGCAGAGGATGTACAGAAATCAAGTGCCTGAGTGATTTGGATGATGCCATTTACAGACTACAAAATTCTTCCCACAAAAACCATCAGGTGCTGTCCAGAAGGCTGAGCTCTTCTTGATAATTAATTCTACTCAAACACTCAATATTACAGAGAACTGCTGAATATTTTCAGCTTTAATCAAAGAATGGGAAAAAAAAAGAAATGCATTTCTTATGCTTACTCGAATGGATATATACATACATATATATATATATATATATATATACATATGTGTATATATATATGCATATTTGTTTAGGACTGATTAGAGATCTTTGTTCTGTCTCTTTGTTCCTTAAAGACTTCAGCATGTGTGGGCTGGAGAGATGGCTCAGAGGCTAAGAGCACTGGCTGCTCTTTCAGAAGTCCTGAGTTCAATTCCCAGCAACCACATGGCGGTGGCTCTGATCTGATGCCCCCTTCTGACATGTAGGTATACAAACAGACAGAGCTCTCACATAAAAAAAATAAATAAATATTTTTTTTTAAAGAAAAGACTTCTGCATGAAAGAGGATGAACCCCACACAAAGCAGGCAAACAGGAATTCAATGAGTAAGAAATTAGACTTAAATATTACTTAATTCTAAGTAGGGGGCATTAGCTTACATTAGGATACATATATATATGGGATTTTATCTGGGGAATAAAATTATAAGCTAGAGTAGATGGGCCAAAATTGCACAATCCATGCTGAGGCTTTTTAAAATTCATCAGGTGCCTGAGTATGATTATTTATAGTGGTGGGTTAAGGATTAAAACCACCAACCAATTAACTATAATATAAATACTGGTGAATAACTTAAATACATATTTCTACAATCCTGCCTCAAGAAAAGAAGTTGTTGAACTTGACGACCTGAGTTTGATCATCAGAATCCATATGATAGAAGGCAAGAACTGACTCCTCCCAGTTGCCCTCTGACCTAAGCACTCATACCATGGCACTGTATGTATATATAACCACAGCCATAGCACTGCATGTATACATAACCACGGCCATGGCACTGCATGTATACATAACCACGGCCATGGCACTGCATGTATACATAGCCACGGCCATGGCACTGCATGTATATATAACCACGGCCATCACCACCCCCAACCCTGCCAACACAGAATACACAAATGTAATTGTAAAACTGTAAAGGAATCCCTGCAGACTAAGAAGCATTCAGCATCATGTTGAGACCTGGAAAATGCCCCTAAGCCTTGGCTGCTGGCAACCTATGGGGGAAGCCGAACCCCTTTCTCTGCTCCAACCAGTTCTCTAAGCTGGGAACGATGGTAGGATTGATTAGTCCTGTGAGACACATCTAGATGGGAATATTTATTCCATTTTGACTCAAGAGGGAAAATGTCCACTTTGGAAAGAGTCAGTTTCATGGCCACAGAAAATAGTACTATCTTAGCATCCTTCCTAGCAGAGAGGACATGTGTGAAAAATGAGCTTTAATTTATAAAATCTCATCTAGATTTTAGACTTTCAATCCCAGCGTGGTAAAAATGGTATGTCCCGCCAGTCATGGTGGCAAATGCCTTTAATCTCAGCAAAGGCAGGTGGACCTCTTTGAGGTTAGCCTGCTTTACAAAGAGAATTTCATGACAGCCAGGGCTGCATAATTGAGACCTTGTATTAAAAATAAAATAAATAATAAAACATATTGTATATCATATGTATCCCCAAGGGCTCTATGGCCTCATTTATGTTAGTTTTAATACTTGTTATAACTTAAGTTACTTCAGAGAGAGGTGTGTGTGTGTGTGTGTGTGTGTGTGCATGAGCATGTATGTGCAATTCACAAGCCTTCACGGACACTTATTCTCACCTGCAATAGGCAATCCAAGGTGCCCTTGTAGCCAGAGCACCTGCCATCTCGAAGGACTCTCTGATTCATCATGCGCGTTCTCACAACATCAACCGGGTTTGAGGCCAAGGCCCCCACCAGACCACAGGTGAAGCTTGAGCTGCAGAGAAAAGAATAGGAAAAGACAAGAAATTACCTACCACTCAGCTACAACTTGTTCTTAGAGAGTACCTGGATTCAGATCCCAGCACCCATATGGTGACTCACAGCCAATATAACTCCAGTTCCAGGGGATCTGATGCCCTGAACTCTGCAGGTACCAGACATGTACACAGTGAACATACATACATACCTACATGCATACACATATATACACACACAGGTAAAATACTCATACATGTAAAAATTAGATCTAAGAGTAAAGCACAAGACTGCCTCATTACATGTCCAGCCAGAGTCTTACTTTCTCACTAGACTACCACAGGCCACACTGAGAATCATTGTTAAACTGAGCTCTACCTGGCCTAAAGCTGCCTGTGAACATAAGTAACTGTAACCTCATTTATAACTTGCTGAGTTACATAAAGCATAACATGGAATGGTTACACTTTCACTCCCTTGCAAAGCAGAACTGCAGGGAGACCATTTGAATGCCATTTCCATTTCCGTTTCTCTGGCCATGAATACTCCTGCACACATTTTGGATACAGCTCTCTGAGCCGCTTTTGGTCATGAGTGCTACCCTGATCCTGAAACTTTCTTCTTTTCAAATTAAACTGCACTAAATTTAACTTGACTGCAGGTTTTATTTTATCAGTATGAATAGCTCAGAGGTTTTTCCACCTCAGCATTCCTCATGTGTTGAAGTGATCATTCTTTGCTGTGGATGTTCTTTTGTTCACACTAAGTAAGGTTTATTTGTATTTGCAGCATACGAGCTCCGCCCACTAACTAGTTGTTAAATAGCGCTCCCCCTAGTGGTGAGAATCAGCACACTCGCTACACTTGGCTAAATGTCCCTGTCCCGACCAAGTCACTCAGCCAGCCCACCAATGGATTAAATGATTTATGATCTATGTTCATACAACCTGTGATAACCTGTAGTTACTAAAACACAAATGAAGGGCAGGAGAGAAGGCTCAGCATTTAAGAGGGTGTATTGCTCTCGTAGACTCCAAGTTAGACTCAGCACCTAGATCAGAGGTTCACAACTACCTGGACTACAGCTCTGGAGCTCTGACATCCCTCTGCAGGCACACACACACAAAGCAATCAAAAAATAACTAAGGTGTCAGAACCAACAGGAAAATATACTTGAGATATGTTGTCACTTTTTAAAAAGTAATATAATACAAACATTACCCTATTTGTTTATAAAGTACATGTGATGTTAGTTTGTAAACATACTGTTTGCATATATACAGGTAGACAGCAAGCTATCCAAAGGCATAATAAGGTCTTTCACCTCATCCTGTTTGACTTCTGTATTATAACTTTTTCAAATACAAAAATATAATACCATTACAATACTTTCTCTAAACCTTCCATAAATTGACAAAATTTTCACCCTAAGCTCATGCATACCTAAAATATTAATTTTTAAAATCCATTAACATACAGAAAATGCGTAGAGACAGTGTCTCCCATCAGGCCTGAAAGTATCAGGTGCTTCTTGGTGATGTCATAGACTGGAAGCTCCACACCGACCACAATGGCAGCCCTCTGAGCTGTGAGGGACACGCCCTAGGTAAAAACACGAACAGGAAAATGATTTCCGCATCCCTCCAGAGAAAGCCAAGGTACGGAGGCCCTATCCCACTCTACCCTCCCATTACTAGTTGTCCCACTAGGCAGAAGTGTGACTGATAGAGGAGAAAAGTGCCACCAAGTAAGAACTTAAAGTCTCTGACATCAATTCTGACTCTGGCCAGACGGCAGCTAGGAGAACCATCCGTGAAAACCTCCAGTTTCTCTGTCACATTGAGGGACCATACCAGGGGACATGGGGAGTCTATTCTGTGAACCGAAGATGAATCACGAGTCATGGGACTCCTGGGAAATAGCAACTCTTCACCGGCCTAAGCACAGACTTCACCTAAGCCATGGAACTGTGTAGGTCAGCCACCCAGTGGGATGGGGACCCAGGGACATTCGAAGAACCGAAACAACGAAAAGCAAGTATCAAATAAAAAGTGCTCGGCTTTCACAAAACCCCATATGTGCATTGTCTGAAAAACTTTTGAAAACAACATATTCCCCAAGTTCTTATTTTATAGATGGAGAAATTAAGAAAGAAAGTATCTTCAAAGACAGAAAACAGAAAATGGCATTCTTCTTCTCACTCCACATGACCTTAGATTAAAATTCAGTGAGAAGGAACAAAGAAGCCAGCCATGTTGGCTCTGCTCTGAGGGCTCACCTTCCACAGTCCTCTTGTCCCTTCCTGCTGGTAAATGTTAATGAAGTTTCCTATCATTCCTCCTTGAACAGTGTTGTTCTGTGCTTGCATTCGGATCTACAGGTCACGGTAAAGAATGACGTCAGAAGGAAACTGCCCCAGTCTCCACCCCACCAAAGACTTAAGAAAATCACCCATCAAGTGCTTAAAGGTGCTTGGGGAAAACCAGTACAAACACAACTTTGAGCCTGGCAGTGATGGCACATACCTTCAATCCCAGCACTCAGGAGGCAGAGACAGGATCTCTGTGAGTTTGAGGCCACTCCAGTCTACAGACCAAGTTCCATGACAGCCAAGGCTACACAGAGAAACCCAAGCTTGAGAAAAACAAAAACCAAAACAGAAAAACCAAAACTCTCTTTTTCCTACTTAGTAACTCATAGATAATTAGGCTATGCTATTCCTCAAATGGTGGGACTGAAGGAATACACCACATGTTCAACTAAAGAAAGTGATATTAGCCGGGCGGTGGTGGCGCACGCCTTTAATCCCAGCACTTGGGAGGCAGAGGCAGGCGGATCTTTGTGAGTTCGAGGCCAGCGTGGTCTACAAAGTGAGTCCAGGACAGCCAAGGATACACAGAGAAATCCTGTCTCGAAAAACCAAAAAAAAAGAAAGTGATATTAATATTAAAGACAATATAATCACTAAATTATGCAGTGTACTCAGCTTGCAGTAAATAATGGCAACCATAGTTCTTAAATTGCTCCAAGTCACTATTTCCAACTTGTCAGAGAATGCAAAGGAGCTTGCCAGAGGATGCTCTTACACTCTCTTAACCGTTGAACTTCCACAGTTCACAAAGCCCAGGAGAGCCACATGACTGACTCAGTTAACTGGGAGGTAGTTCTTTGACTCTGAATAAAGAGATGGACAGGGGAGGTGGCTCAACAGTTAAGAGCACTGACTGCTCTTCCAGACTGCTGTGGTTCAGTTCCCAGCACCCACATGGCAGCTCACAGCTGTCTGTGCCAGGCATGGTGGCGCACACCTTTAATCCCAGCACTAGGGAAGCAGAGGCAGGTGGATCTCTGTGCATTCAAGACTAGCCTGGTCTACAAAGTGAGTCCAGGACTGTCAAGGATACACAAAGAAACTCTGTCTCAAAAAACCTACAGAAATAAATAAGTCAGATGGAAAAACAGAACAAAAAAGGACTTCTCATTTAGAAAAAAAAAATCAGTATCTTACATTTGTTGAGGGAACAAATATATTGCCATTAACTTAAAAAGGAACTGTTACTGCCAAACTAACTTTGGGTGACTTTGAAAAATTAACCAAAATACAGAAATTACCTTCCCTATTTAAGAAATTAAAAGGAGTATGGGTCCACGTGCTACACCTTGTCTTTAGAGTACATATTAACTATTGTGCACCCAACATGTCACATACAGTTTTGATGCTTGTCAGAACCTACCAGAATGGAGGCTTTCAGAGGGCAGGGTCCTCCCCTTATTCATTCTGGATGCTAAACACAGAGTCCAAGGCATAGAATATTGGTAAAAATGGGAACAGAAAGCGGAACTTCAGAAGACAATTTATGTGAGACTTTTTTAATTACTCATTCCTTTGCCTTAATTCAAAACGGATTAGTGTCTGTCTATTGTGTCTTTAACAGTTCACCAGTGTGTTGCTTCTAGTTGTTATAAGTAACATATTTTCATTTGTATTTCCTGACATAAATGTAGTAGGAAAGGAAACATGATCAGAAATATTAATGAGGGTGCTGAAGAGCCGGCTCAATGGTTAAGAGCACTTGTTGCTTTTGCAGAGGACCTGGGTTCAGTTCCCAACACCCACATGATAGCTAACAAGTGTCTGTTAACTCCAGTTCTAGGGATCTGACGCCCTCTTCTGGCCTCGGCAGGTGCTGCCAACAGTGGTACATAGACATATAGGCAAAACATCCATACACATAAAAAATAAATATATTAATTAACAAGCCTAGATTTGTGTAATTTTGTGTAGCCCTTGTTTAGGTTTTAGGTTTTTTGTTTGGTTTGGTTTGGTTTGGTTTGGTTTTTGGTGTTTTGAGACAGGGTTTCTCTGTGTAGCCCTGGCTGTCCTGGAACTCACTCTGTAGATCAAGCACCCTAAAAGTCACAGAGATCCACCTTCTTCTACCTCCTGAATGCTGGAATTAAAGGCATGTGCCACTACCACCTGGCAGCCCTGTATTTTTTTAATGAACCAACAAAATAAAGGAGATTTTCTATTTTAGAAAAATCATATATAAGCAAAAAGGTTTTTGTTTTTTATTTTGTTTTGGTTTCCTGGACTTGATTTGTCCAGGCTGGCCTCGAACTCACAGAGCTCCACCTGCCTCTGCCTCCCAAGTGCTGGGATTAAAGGCATGCACCACCATATCCAGCAAGCAAAACATTTTTACTCCTTAACCACTAAAATCATTATCTCCAAAATGAACTCTACACAATATTAAGCTCATCTATATCAGTGGGAAATCCACTCAGTGGCTATTTAAAAGTTAGTGATTCAAGATGTACAGTTTGTTATGTTTGCACAGTCTCAGTATCTGAATGCTGTCCTGTTTAAAAAAAAAAAAAAAAAAAAGGTAATAATTGTGGAACGTGCTTCCTTGAAGCAGCCAGCACTTACTTTCAAAACGTCAGTTGGATTAGCAATAGCTGAGGATATGACTCCAGACAGAATTCCACACACAACATTGATCAGCAGGGTTTCATCTATAAACAAGACATGGTGATTGGCTTGTTTGTACAGAGTTTCCTGTAAATGATTCCAATATAAATAATGTAACCATTACACTCTACCTGTTCACCTGAAGATAAATGTATGCTCTGAGAATCGGGCAGTTAATTTTAAGATAAGTATCTACTGCTCAACTTTGTTTTCCTAGATGGACACTGAGTCCAATCGCATTGTAAATATTCATCTTCATCCCATGCCATGCTGCTATGAGAGCTCTTACTAGTAAAACACGAGTTCACACAGCAACTTCCTGAAAGTGAGTGATGATTCAATTGTAGACAATTCAGCTGACAAGTGGAAACACTGCATCCTGTAGCTGAGCATTTTGAACATAAAGACGAATGTTGCCCCCAACCCTGGCTGAGGATACACTGACAACTGATGACTTCTGGGGTGGTGAGAGCAGTTTTCCTTTAAGAGTACAGCCCCTGGTAGTCACTCACACTTGAGTGGACAGTCTCACACCCATGAGTACATGACAGCACAAATTAGTCTGGGTTATAAAAGAATGAATATGATGTTGGGAGAGGGAGAAAAGGTGGGGTGGGTCCAGAGAAGTATATTTAAAAATACAAATGATTATAGTTAAGTTTTAGGTTGCTTAGGAATTAGAAGGATGTTCTAGGTCTAAGAAGATGTTTTTAAGTTGGTAATGCAAGTTAGGATGGAAACTGAGTTAGGTACAGAACTTTAAACTCATCAAGATAGGTAGATAATGGAATATTATTATTAGTTGGACTTGATATTGGAAATGTATGTTATACCTTGTAATTTTCATAACTGTTGCCTAATTGTTCTTATTGTCTTATATTTATTGTTATAAGATGTTGGGGGGAAGATACACCTTTAAAAAAAAAAAAAAAAGAGGCTAGGGAGGGAGAGGGGGAAGAGGGTAGGAGAGTAGGACCATAGGGGGAAGAGGGGGAGGGCTGTGATTGAAATGTAACTTGAAGAAATAAATAAATGTTGAAAAAAATACAAATGATTAAAACCATTTGTACAAATAGCCCCTTATCCATGTTCTTCCTCTCAGCTCAGTGGGAGCACAGTCTGTTTACTCTTTGTACCCAGTCTTTTCCTTTGTGGTAGAAAATTAACCAAATAATGAAAACCCATTCCAAAATGTCTGGAATGAAGCAACTAACAGCCCACTGACTGTCCCAGGTAAACAGGTGGCCACTCACCTTCCGGGTGTTCCACAGCTAATCGCTTCAAGCTCTGGTACGTGCCAATTTTGATGGTTCCATAGGAAGCCTGGCGCAGCATTGCAGGGGCAATCCTGTACGGTTGGCATGCAGAGAAAAGGCAACCCACACGTCAGAAAACCTCAGAGGGACCCACATGCAAAGACTTAAACTACAGCTAAAATGGATTTTCTTTTTTCTTTTGGGTTTGGTTGTTTTGTTTGAGACAAGGTACCTCTATGTGGTCCCCCTGTCCTGGAGTCACCCCCCCCATCAAATACTGCCTCTGCCTCCCTAGTGTTGGGATTAAAATCATGCACCACAACACCCAGCCTACAATGGATATCATAACATTAAAAACTGTAACAAAACCACAAGTGGGTCTTGCAGTTTTATTAGTAGGTCCCTAAGTGGGAGCTTGAGGCCCCATACTTAACCTTGACGAAAATTCAAATGTGGAGTTAATTTGCCCATTCACATTAAAATTCATAAGCATTCCTTTCAGAGTACAAAGAACCCAGGAAGGCTGGTGCCTCCTGAAGAACACAGTCAGTAATTTCCTCTCTAAGTTTTTCCAATATGATACCTGGTTCAAGCCAGAATCAGCAAACACAAGCCAAATTTCTCCAGCCTACATCCCTCCCTCCCATCCTCTGGACAACCACCCTGTTGTTATATCTCTGTTAAGTTTCAAATCTGGGTCAGCAGGCTCAGGTGCCTATTTACCATATCAAAGTGAACCTGGTCTCCAGGCTCTCCCAGGATCCCTCAGCTCCTACCTGTTACAGGGTATGGCTGGCATATCCTGCCTTCTAAACTGAACTGTCTAGCCCAGTGGCTGGGCTGGCTTTTCCCCAGAGGCTCTTCCCTATATAATCCAGACATTTTGGTTACCTGTTCCGTTTTGTACTTTTGCCCTTGGCTGCTGCACCTGGTCCCCCTCCCCACCCTCCTCTCCCCACATGGCCCAGCTCAGTCTGGTCACGTCCACTCTGGACTGGCCCAGATGTCTCTGACTTTGTCTATGTTCTCTCCCTTTTACCTACAATAAACTTCTCTTCCACAATGCCGAGGAGCAGTCATGTCCTTTCCTTTCTATTTCTTTTTTTCATTCAGCCCCTAACCCTTGCCCTAGCTCTTTCTGAATTTTCTACCTCCCCCTGTAACTACAACCTGAGATCCCCCCTGGCCAAGGTGACCAGCCAGACAGATTATAAGTCCCCACAGAACATCTCTTGTAACCTTTGCAGTGCCTGCTCTGGTAACCCAACTTCTTCTTGACCTACTTTACTGCCTCTCCTCCCACTTCTGTTCTCTATACCACAGCATCCCACATACAGCCTCTGGGAGGTCCTCAGGATCCTACTCTCCCCAGCATATCCAACTCCCATTGCTACTGTGGGACTAGGAAGCCGCCTAGCTCTACATGAATACACCTCCCCTCTCACCTTGCCTACCCAATTCTCCTTGAGCCTTCAAGGTCTGATTCCGTGCCTCCTAAATGGAGTGGCTTTCCTAAAAAGCTCCATCTCCCGACCCTCAACAGTGTGGGATGGACACCAGACACCACGGCAATCCCATTCCCACATCTGCATCCCTCTCCAATGACAATTCACTAGGGACTGTGTGATGCTCTGATCCTCAGCTGTCCTCCACCCTTCTCTGTGCCCATATCCCACAGACACCCTTCCAGCTGACTTTCAGAAGTCCAGTTAATGGGAGATGGAAAGGAAAAGGAGAGAGCAGCAACGCATTACCTCCTCCCCTGCTGCCAGCGCCAATGACCCTGGGGGTGGCCAGCACCTAAGCATCTGTTGACAGCAGTGTCTTCTCCCACAAGGCCTTACTCCTGGGCTCTGGTATCATGGTTCCTGCCCTTTTCCTGAGGTCACTTTGGCAGTTGGTAGGCTTGCTTAAGTTTTCAATAGTCCCTTAAGACCCATCATTTAAACTATCAAAGGGTGTTGTGTTCCCTGAGGAGAACTCACTGCTCTATAGACCAGGCCTTGTCTTATCCACTTTCCCATCAATCACTCAGTGAATTTAAAAGCACTTCTAAGCCTTAATCGTAAGATAATTTTTTTTTTTTTTTGGTTTTTCGAGACAGGGTTTCTCTGTGTATCTCTGGCTGTTCTGGACTCGCTTTGTAGACCAGGCTGGCTTCGAACTCACAGAGATCCGCCTGCCTCTGCCTCCCAAGTGCTGGGATTAAAGGTGTGCGCCACCACCGCCCGGCATGTAAGATAATATTTTTATCTTAGCAAAAACCTTAATACTTTCAGAATTACTGAAGGACGGGGTTATTCTTTCAGAGGGTGAAAAACTGTACAATGAAATCTTTTAAACAAATGCACTTTATATTGTAGTCTGTTTTTGGTTTAGTTTTACCAAAATCTTTGCTATTTATGTATTTAGATGACAGAGTTGAAATTAAAAGGGAAACATTTACCATGCTAATTTTTGCTGTCAAATACATGCCAATGTTCATCTTTCCCCTCTGTGAAGGTGCTGCTGTCTTAAGCAGCCACTTGGAAGGGCCCACAGTTAAACACGAACGCACTGAAGTATACTCACCCTGAATACAGCGCCCGCAGCCCTTCTTCCTGGCCTATCCTCATCAGGGCATGCAACATCCCTCGATACCTGATTTCTCGGAAGTTGGCATCATTTGTCTGGCCTTGAATCTGGAGCCGTGTCTTAGTTAAATCAATTGGAAATGTGCCTTAAAATGTTAAAGAGAAAAGAAAAAAGATCTACCTGAAAGAGGAAACATTAGGGAATGGCAGGGCTGGGGAAACAGCTCACTTGGTAAAGCGTTTGCCTTGGAAGCATAAAGACCTGGATTTCATTCCCAGACTCCACATAAAACAAGCTGAGCATGCTGGGACACTCTGGGGAGCTGGAAACAGCCTTGCTTGCTGGCCAGGTAGCTCACCCTACTTAGCAAGTTCCAGGGTAGTAAGAGACCTGCCTCGAAGGAAAAGGTGGACCCAAGGAATGACTACCAAGGTTGTCTGCTGGCAGGCATACATACATATACACACACACATGCACATGAATACACACACACACACACACACACACACACACACACACACACACACAATTACCAGCCAGGCATGGTAATTCTATAATTCTAGAACTCAGGAAACAGAGAGAAGATTAGTAGTTTAAGGCCAGCCTGGGCTACACGGCAAAATCTCATCTCAAAAAAAAATTTAAAAAACAAAACAAAAAAAGACACACTACATACATATATACATATATATATATATAACTACTTGTCTCATATATATATATATATATATATATGGGGACCAAAAATAACAAACCTAAAATATGAATAAACATTAGTTTTGTCTGTGAGACAGGTCTCATGTTGCCCATCCTGGCCTCAAACTTGCTATGTAGCTGACCTTGAACTCCTTCGGATCTACTTGCCCTCATCTCCCAAAATGCTGGGGTCACAGGCATGAGCTACCATACTCAGTTAAACTTTTTTTTTTTTTCAAGACAAAGTTTCTCTGTGTAGTCCTGGCTGTGGAACTCACTTTGTTGACCAGGCTGGCCTCAAACTCAAAGATCCACCTGCCTCTGCCGCCCAAGGGCTGGGACTAAAGGCGAGCGCCACCACACCCAGCTTTCAGTTAAATATTTATTTATACCCATCTTTTATATAAAGCTGAGGAGGCTGCACTGCTATAGAACATACGCATTTACACAAAGAAGAAATCCACTTAAAGCCCCAGATAACACTATTCTTTATGTAAGAAAAGGCTAAGACTGGCTTTAGTGACTGAGGTCTTTAAAGTTCAAGGAATATTCTTTGCTAAATGAATCTGACAAGGCAGGTAAGAACGCTGGATATCGGACCTGACCATTACCCAAATACACAGAATCCATCCTCAAACTGCGGCTTTGGCTTAGTAAGTCCAGGTTAATTCATTCAGGGAGAGGAATCGGTCTTTCAGATCTACATACAGTTCATCGCAGAAAGCTGAACAGCGTCGGCGAGTGGGTGATTCAAGAGCCTTGCAAGTCAACTGAGCAAAGGAAGCGTCCAAACCAGCACAAGGCACTCAGAACCAGGCAGTCAACAAGTGCTTGACAAACAGAGCACACACAGGAGCAAACGCGATGAGGCGCAGCACCCAGCCAATGATGTCAGGACAGAACGTGGGCAAAGCATAAAGTCAGAAAATGACAGTCAACCTGCTCTGGTTCGGAAGGCCTGCCAAACTTCTTTGTGCCACTATGGGTTGATAGTGACAAAGTGGGGGAAAGGGCGAGGAAACAGGGTCAGAAGAATCCAAATGGGAGTCTGTTAACTTTCTCCCCACTGCATTTTAAACTCAGTTGCTAATAAGCAGCCAAAATGAGTAGTCTGTCTGAAAACATACCCAAAGAAGGCACGTCTCAATACTGAGGTCATTATCTCACAAGCTTGCACTCTGCACTCACAAGGCCATGCATAACAGACAAGGAACTGGACAACCATCACACCCACCAGGCAAGGCTTCCGGGTCCAGGATCCCTTACCGCATTCCGCTGTGATGGAGGCCAGCCCTCCATACACAAAGGGCTTCCAGTTGAGGGCGGACATTTTCACCGTCTGGTATCCTCGGAGTTACTCAAACATTGCCTCCCACAGGTTTGCCTCTAGGTTTGCCCTGGATACAAAAGGGAAAAAGTTTCAAAACCGTAACATCCTAGTCACTGTTCTGTCGTTGTGAAGAGACACCATGACCACACCAACTCTTATAAAGGAAAGCACTGGGTGCTTGCTTACACTTTCATAGTCCATTATCATCACAGTAGGGAGCATAGCAACATGCATGGCACATGTATGACACATGTAAGGCAACATTATGGCATTGGCGCAGTAGCTGAGAGCTATATCCTGATCTGCAGGCTAAGATGGAGACTGGACTGGCTTGGGCCCTTGAAACTTCAAAGCCCAGCCCTCATGACACACTTCCTCCAACAATGTCACATCTCTTAATCTTTCTAATCATATCAAACAGTTCCACTCCCTAGTGACTATAAGCATTCAAATCTATGAACCTGTGGGGGGCCATTCTATTCAAACCACCTCAAACTTCCCACACAGGCATCTTCTGCTTCAAATTCTGTCCCTAGGTTTTATTCAGAGGATGCCCTATCAACAGCCTAGGCTCTGTGGTGGTTTTAATAAAAAATGGCCCCCCATAGGCTCATAGGGAGTAGCACTATTAGCAGCTGTGGCCTTGTTGGAGGAAGTGTGTCTAAGGGAGGGCTTTGAGGAGTCAAATGTTCAAGCCAGGCCCAGTAGCTCACCTGTCTCTTCCTGCTGCTTGCCAATCCAGATGTAGAACTCTCGGCTCCTTCTCCAGCACCATGTCTGCCTGTGTGCCACCATGCTTCCTGCCATGATAATGATGAACTGAACCTCTGAACTGTAAGCCATCCCCAATTAAATGTTTTCCCTTATAAGAATTGCCATGGTCATGGTGTCTCTTCACAGCAATAAAACCCTAATAGGTCCCAAATAAGCAATCCCTACTCTTACTTCTTCATGGGCCTTAACCTACATTCTGCCAGGCTGACACCCTGATATTTCTAGACAGTCTTATTTTATCTCAGATCTCTAATTCCGCATGCAATAAATATCTGCTATTCATCTGCCATTGTCTTAGTGAGTCTTTAAGGGGAAACATCATATATCCCTCAGGAATACTAAAGTAGGAAACTGCTATAAACCTAGATCAAATGAAGATTCTTTAACATGAACATAATCCTCCTTGAGTGTGTACATGGTAAATGCCAGCTCACTCCCTCCACACTGTGGCACAAGCTCAGAGGATGCTTGGCATGAAGCAAAGTCATGAACAGAACATGCTTCTGTTAACCTCCCATGCTAAGCATTTTCTGCACCAACACCACCATCACCATGGCAGCCAGGCCCCAGCAAATTAAGAGTAAGGGCACAGACTTACTTATATTTACTTTTGGGCACTACATACATATATACATAAATACATACATACATGCATACATACATACATGTATACATACATACGAACTGTACTGTGATTATATTTACCTCCATTACCCTGTCTCCCCTTCCTTTCCCTCTGAACCCCTTCCTCCCACCTAGTTTCCCAGTGGCTATTCCATTAAGAGAAAATGACACCCCACCCCCTCCTCCAGCAACCAAGAGTCAAAGAGTCCCTAGTTGCTCAGGAAGTGAGGGAACTTCATAATCTAATTATCTCCTCCTCTGCACGATGGGAAGTTGAAAGCCCAGTGTAGCGCAGGTATCTATACAGGCTAGACGTTTGTGGTTGCAACAGCAATGTCATGCCTCTCACTGGCCCGGATCTTACTGATCCAGCCACGGTGGCTGGCCATAGGGTCCCAGGGATCCACCTGCCTCCACTTCCCCAGAACTGGGACTGCATGCATGCATCACTACACCTGGCTCTTTATATGGGTTCGGGGGGTCAAACTCAGACCCTTAGCAAGCATTTTACCAACTGAGATATCTCCCCAGCCCTCCCCACTATAAAACAAGTCTCTTTGAAATGAACAGATAACTCTTACTATATTCACTACTTTATCTAGTCCTCCAAAACTCTCATTGTCCCAAAAGGCTGCTCCCAGCCCTGTATCTTCTATATGACTGGTTCCCAGGGGTATGATGCTGGACAGGCATCAAGCACTTGTGTGGATGGAACATGGGCTTCCTTAGAAGTTATTCACCCTTGGGTGCATCCCAGGCATCTGTGCCGTTTCTATAAATCAGTAAACTAAAGAAAAGTTGACCTTAGGGATGCTGTGATAATCGTTGTTCTTCAGTAATGGCATTACAGTTGAGTCTTTTCATCAATCTATTTCATACATGTTTTTCTACAATTAAATATCTAAACATGGATATATGTGGATGGGCATATCTGCACACACACGCATATACATTTACACACACACACACACACACACACACACACACACCTCCAAAACGCCAGCAAAAGTTTATGGAAAAGGGCATTATAACTATGGTCCAGGAGGGCCAAAGCTGCATCTCAAGCTGCTAGCTGGAACTTGGCAATATCTAAGGGTCACCCATGTGGAGATGGTTTTGAAAGCATGAGACACAAGACTGACGGGTCACAGGGAGCAGCTGAGGCTAAGAAACATCTAGGAGAGGCCACTGGTGAAGGCCTAGCTTCAGTTTTAGTGAGACTCCGGGATACTGGAGATGCCAGGCATGTGGAATGTCTGCCAAGGGCAAATGTGGAGTAGAGTGGCCTGAGACTACTAGACAAGCTGTGTGTGTTGCAGAAGCACAGCTGGAGAAGAGGGCTGCCCAAGCTTTTGGGAAGAGAAGACCATGAGTGAACACCAGATCCTGGACACTGAGCTACAGAATCTGGATTTTGGTTTTGTTCTGATATGACTGTAACTATGTCCCAGTTCTCCTGGAATAAGAAAGTAAATAACTTGGTTTTGGTTTTACAGGAACCCACAGTTAAGAGACTTTGAACTTTTAAAGAGATAGTGGACTTTTAAAGTGTTAGAATTTTTTAAAGAATGTAAAATGGCTTACAAAGAACCACAAAGCTAAGCTGGGCTGTGGTAGCATACACCTTTAATCCCAGCACTTGGGAGACAGAAGAGATGGATCTCTGTACATTCAAGGCAAGCCTGGTGTACAAAGTGAGTTCCAGAACAGTCAGCACTATTACACAGAGAAACCCTGTCTTGAAAAAACAAAAACAAACAAAAACCTTAAACAATAAAAAAGCACCCATATAAAAAAAAGTCCTGCTGACGCATGGAATCTGCCAGCAGGTGTGTACCAGGCTCTGCTGACCATGGCAAACTGCCAGGGCTTCAGTTATCTTGGGCTGTAACCTGCGCTGAGTGAACTGACCCACTGGCGTCTAAGCGCCCTTGGAGGTTGACTTCCCCACGCACATCTTCCTATGAGGAAGAACCTAATTTCAGAGAACCCTAATTCTATATAGTGAGGGCCAAGATGAAAATGGGTATGTCTTGATTTGAAAACTAGCAAAGGGATTACAGTTCTGCAGACAGCCAGAGTCAAGTGGTAGCCGTAGATCACTTCCCATCATGCCCTCCTGTTTGGCCATACTCTCCAAGTCAGCTGGAAGCCCAATGACCAACTCTCTCTGCTGCATCATAAACACAACACTAATATCAGCTGTCGTTATGGAATATTTGGTGTCAGATGCTGTTATACGCTTTCCAAACCAAGGACTTGATTCGGTCCTCATGACCTGTGGAACAATTAACAACTGAAGCAACAACCCTCAGAAAAGAAGAGCAACTCTTCGCTCATGATGAGGAACTCAAGCTAGTGTCTCTCAGAACGACTGCATGATCTTTCCTCTTCTGACTGCTTTGCAGTCAAACAGTATCTTCCAAGGCTGTTAAATACATATGCTTTTGTGTGTGTGTGTGTGTGTGTGTGTGTGTGTGTATTTGCTGAAGCTCAGGGATGCATCTTGGGTAGGATGTAGAAGGCTCAGAGTCTAGCAACAACAAAAAACAAATAAGAAACTGAGTAGAATGATAGCTGTACAATTTGGGGTTAACAAGAGGTAAAAATCTTTTATTTTTAAAAATATCTTTCTGAGCTGGACAGTGGTGGTGCACACCTCCAACCCATCACACAGGAAGCAGAGGCAGGTGAATCTCTATGAGTTCGAGGCCAGCATGGTTTACAGAATGAGTTCCAGTATAACCAGGGATACACAGGGAAACTCTATCTTGAAAAACCAAAAAAAAATTGAATGAAAATATGTATATAAGGAACACAAAGATTCTCCCTACACTAATGATATATACTGTTACTCATTCTATTATATCATCTCTTATATTTTAATTAACATTATTTCCTCCTGACCTTATTTATACAACTGTAAAGAGAGGCCATTAAAACACAGTACTTGGAAAAGGACTAAAATAGGACAGGAAATGAAACAAATAGGAATTTGAAATATAAAATTCAAAGCCTTCTTTGCATAAAGAAAACAGAGTGAAGAGACAGTCTACAGAATTGAGGTGGGGATCTTTGTCAACTACAGGAGACAAGGGATTAATATCCAGGACATATAAAGAACTGCAAAAATTAAACACCAAATCCGACCAATAAATGATCTACTAAATTAAATAGAGGGTTCAAAAGAAATACTAATGGCCAAGAAACACTTGAACAAGTAAGTGTTCAACATCCTTAGTCATCCGGTAAATGTAAATCAAAACTGCATTGAGTGGGTTGGAGAGATGGCTCAGCTGTTAAGAGCTCTGGCTGCTCTTCCAAAGGTCCTAAGTTCAATTCCCAGCAACCACATGGTGGCTCACACCATCTATAGTGTGATCTGATGCCCTCTTCTGGCCTGCAGGTGCACATGCAGACAGAGCTTTGAGCTGGGTGTGGTGGCACATGCTTTTTTTTTTAATTTTTTTTTTTTTTTTTGGTTTTTCAAGACAGGGTTTCTCTGTATAACAGCTCTGGCTGTCCTGGACTCGCTTTATAGACCAGGCTGGCCTCGAACTCACAGAGATCCGCCTGCCTCTGCCTCCCAAGTGCTGGGATTAAAGGCATGCGCCACCACTGCCCAGCATGCGCCACCACTGCCCAGCGGCACATGCTTTTAATCTCAGCACTTGAGAGGCAGAAGCAGATGAATCTCTGTGAGTTCAAAGGCCAGTCTGGTCTACAGAGTGAGTGTGAGGACAGACTGAGCTACCTAGTGAGACCCTGTCTTGAAATGCACCAAAACAAAATCAAAAAATAAAATTGCTTTGAGGTTCCATCGCATTTCCAGACATAATGATGGCCATCAAGAAAACAAATGAGGGCACAAGATGGTCCAGTAAAAGCACTTGTCACCAAGGCTGAGATCAGTCCTGGAGATCTGACTTCTCAAAGTTGTTCTCTGACTGTGCACCTGAGCTCTCTCACGAATGTCATCTCACATACATGTACACACACACACACACCACATATTAATTAAAAAAGAGACAACAAATACTGATGAGGATGTGGATAAAGGGCAAATCTCACTCCTTCCTAGTAGAAATGGAAATTTGATAACAGCCGCCATCAAATTCAGTCTTTAAACAAAAAACAAGAACAACAAAAAAAAAAAAAAAAGCCAAGCAGAGGTGACACATGCCTTTAATCCCAGCACTCAGGAGGCAGAGGAACCAGATCTCTGAGTTCAAGGTCAGCCTGGTCTACAGAGCAAGTTTCAGGACAGCCAGGTCTACACAGAGAAACCCTGTCTCAAAAATAAAAACAAGGAAAAAAACCCTACCATATGATCCAGTTTAGGTATATACTCAAATGACTCCAAGTTACTATAGCACATAGATACATGCACATTCATGTTCTATTCACAAGAGCCAGGAAATAGAACCAGCCTAGATGTCCATCAATAGATGGACATAGAAAATGTGCCTAACATGGTAGCACTGCCTTTAGTCCCAGGGGTTGGAAGGCAGAGGCAGGTGGATCCCTATGAGTTCAAGGCCAGTCTGATCTACATATCAAGTTCTAGGCCAGCCAAAGCTACATAGTGAGACCCTACCTCAAAAACACCAAAAATAAGTAAAAAAGAAAAGAAAGAAAAAAAGTGATCCATATATACAATGGAATTTTATGCAGCCAAAAGAAAGAAATGAAACCATGGCATTTGCAGGAAGTGTATACAATTGGAAACCACTATATTAAGCAAAATATGTTAGACTCAGAAAGACAAATATTCTAAGTTTTATGTTTATCCTTCTAAAAGGTTAGGATTAGTTGTTAGATAATAGTTGTTATAGTTTTTAATAGGCTTAGTTGTTAGGTAACAGGTGAAGAAACTTTTTAATTATCCAATATATAGTTATTAATAACTATATGCACTTATAACAAATATAAACAATTACCTAACTACTAACCCTAAGAATGACTATAGCCCCTGTTACCTAACATCAGAGGTAGGTCCTTTAGGGTAATTTGGTTATGGCAGCTTTACTTTAAATGAGGCTTGGAGCTTTCTTCTCTCTGGAAGGCCTCAGTTGTCCGTAAGCTAACTTACTCAGTTAGTATTAGCCACTCACCCACTCTGCCTCAGTCTTGGAGGCTGGCCACAGTTCACTCAGGCCACTGTTTGAACTAGACGGGTCCCTCTAGGCAAAAGCTGTACCACAGGGTTTACAGTCCTTGGCCTTTTGCTGCTTTGCTGAGGCCTTTTCTGCTCACCAGCTTTTTTCTGCCTCAGAGATAGCTGGTCATAATTTTGCAGCTCTGTTTGAGATCAGCTTTTCAGTCCACCATCATTTTCTCCATCAGATGATACAAGCTGCCTTGCATCTGGCCATCTCTAGTGTGGGAACTCTCTAGCATGGAGCCTGGCGAGCTCCACACCCCTCATCCTTAAATAGGGTCTCTCCTTGTTTCACCTGGCTTCAGCCTAATCTGGGCTCCGCCCACTTTCTAAGGCTATTAGCAGCGGAAAACAATGCCAGGCCATAAACCTTGGTTTTAGTCCATATGCTGCTATGTCAATTGCCCACAGACAAGTTGATCTTCACACCCCCCCCCCGTATTAAAAGACTATAACAGAAGCCCCTAGATATTCACTAAATCTAATTTACATTAATCTAATTCCCCGTACAGAATCCTTTTTACCTGGCAGGGCTGTCTTGTCTGGCCTCAGTGGAAGAGGGGGGGCACTTAGTTCTGATTGGACGTGATGTGGGTTGGTACCCAGGAGGGGGTAGGGTGGTAACTAGGAAGAGAGGAGGGAGTGGGGTTCCAATTGGGATGTAAAATAAACAAATAAACTAATGAAAAAAAAGCAGAAGGGCTCTAACTGGACAGAAAAAATCAGATGGAGGGAGTTGGGAGCAGTTTGGTAGGGTAATGAACAAAAGCAATGAACTGACTCACTGCTTTGAATGATATTTTTTTTAAATTGGTACTTGGTGCTAGTACTTCTGAGAGCTTTCCAACTTTCTCTTATATAATAAATCATTTTCACTTTAGTGTGTTCTTTCAGTCTACAGTCTTAAAACTGTAATCATATACTCTACCCTTCCCCATGTTCGCATAAATCTCTCCCATTACACTATCTTTTCATAAACGTTTCTTATTTTCTGTTCTTTTTTAAAATCTCACATCGAGGAGCTGAGACATGGCTCAGCAGTTAAGAGTACTGGCTGCTCTTCCAGAGGACCACATTTCGATTCCCAGCACCCACATCAAGTGGCTCACACTTGCTTATAAAACTACAGTTTTAACTCCAGTTTCGAGGGATCTGATGTTCTTGGCTTCCAAGGGTCCTTGCACACACGTGGTGCATATAAACTCAGTCAAAGACACATAAATAAAACTGAATATTTTTTAAACCGCTCAAAAAAACAGCACAAACGTGTGAAATATGGGGTTTTAAGAACATTTTAGAAATCAGTACCGTTTTTTTCACATGAGTCAACTGAGCCCATGTTACAAAAGTTGGCAGCGCTTACACTAAGATCAAAAATCGTGCCTTTCAACTTTACACTACGCATCTCCGAATGCAGAATCTACATGGACATTCCAGCATTGTTTTGCTATTCTTAGGCAAGAACAATCCTGACTATTGCGAGTGTTTTTGCCTGAAATTACACCCAGAAAGACTAAAACGCATTAACACGTTGACTTCTCGAGCAAGTATTCATTTGACAGGTTCCTGCGAACGCGAGCCACAACCTGGCTTGTTCCATGAGCAACTGTGTGCGTGCGCGCGCCTTAAAAACAGGTGGAATTGTTTATTATCCGTCGATTTAGCAACGCTGATGATTGAACCCGGCACCTCGTATATGCCAAAGAGCTCAACCAGTGGGCTACATCCCCAGCCCTCTACCAGCACTTCAATGGGTTGGCGAGCCCTTTCCCGGGCATTGAGCTCGCGGGTACTGAGGCTTCACCGCCTCTGCCAGCGGATGGGAGGGACGCAAACGGGTGGGAGAAAGAGCTGCCACAGCAAAGGGTGCAACCGCTGAGCCTCCCGGACGACCCCCCTCAACCATCCTCCGTGGCTCCCGCAGAACCACCCGGACCCCAGAGCGAGCCCGGGCCCGGAGCCTCGTGCCCACGGAGTGCAGCCCGTAAACCCCAACACACTTCAGCCCCGAGCAAACCCGCCGCAGCGGTTCTCTGGCCGAGTCCACAAGGCAGCAGCGCGACCGGAAACTCACCCCGCGGCGGAGCTCCTCCTCCTACCCCTCCGAGCCGGTGCAGCCGCTTGGGAACACCACCGGTCTGGAGCGGAAGAAAAGGCCGCCGAGCGGCGGGCGCGGCCTAAGCCGGGTGCGGCTCCGAACACGCCCCGCCCATGCACGCCCGCAACGCGTTTTTATTGGTCGTTGCGGACACCGGCCCCCTCCAGGCCACGCCCCCAGGCCACAGCCGATCTGGCCCAGGAAAAGTCCGTCCCAGCTGCAGCCAGACGCAGTCAGGGCTTTCGGGCTCTCTCACTGCTGGGAATCGGTAGCGGTTACCCCAAGGCCTTGGTCTGTGAATGAGAAACCCGGAAACCACAGAACCAGAGGGGCTTCTCTGTGTCTCCGGAACCTCCGCCTTCGCAAAGACATCATCTTGCACCTACAGTTTCTGCCCTAGAGCTTTATGATTTGAAATGTGCTAAGAACCCTCTTCCCAGAGTCCCCAAATGCTAGCGTTTCGCAACACTTGCGTTCTTTCTGGCTGTATATTCCTCTCACACCGAACTCTTTAAAAATTGCTATTTATCACATACGAGAAACAGCACATTTTCAATCATATTCCATATACTGTCATATTTATATCTCCTTGCTGTCTCAAAAGGTCGTACATACATGCACGAATTAAACTCAGGAGCTGCTGAAAATTAACCCAGTGAGTGCATTTAAATTCACCTCTCCTAAGCTTCTTAAGACTAAAGAACTCATCTCCTAAATTCATCTTAACTTTGGCATATCGGCAGTCCAGACCAATTTTCTTCTCATGTTCTGGCTTCACGGGAACACCTCATGATCAGATTTTGAAACATTTAGAACAACGGCGGGTATTCACATCACTTCCTTCATTTCTTGACATGCACACTGCCAGTTGGACATTATCCACCAGGCAATATGCAAAGAGCCACCACTTGCTTCAAGGTCCTCTTTCTCAACAAAGCCCCTCCTCTTTGCCTTGAGTAACGATGTGTTCTGCTGGGTTTGTTTTTAATTCGACTGCTACAATCAAATTCCAGTTCTATTTCTGGTACTCAGATTGCCCGTCCTTGGCCATTGGAAGCCCTCTCATGTTACTCCTGTCTTTGGGATGTCTTATCTTCCAGCACTTCCTGCTTTCCAGCACAATGCCTACCAGTTCTGGAAATGTCTTCCTTGCTTATTGAACTTGGGGAGTTTTATGTTACAAAGTCCTTTGGCATTTTTACTTTTATTTTGTATCACATAACATAAAACAGAATATAGTGGGGTCTCTTTAGGAATAGAACCAATACAATGACTACATATTGAAATGGGGTTTATTCAACCGCCTTACATGATATGGTCTGGGTAGTCAGTTCAATGATGGCTGTCTGCACTGTGGAAAGGGTGGGAACCGAGCGAGCAGCTGCTCAGTCCACCAGCCTGGGTGAATCAGTAGTCCCAATCTGATGCCAAAGGCTCCTATAGAGCCACTGGCCTTCAATTCATGTTGGAAAGTCAATGAAGCCAGGTTCTGGTGCCAGCAAAGGAACTTAGAAGCAGTGGCAGAAGTGCTCACTACCAAGAGGCTAAGGAAAGCAGGCCAAAGGTTTTCCCCTTGGGGCTCCTGTATCTGGGCTGCTGCTGGAAGATGTTTGCTGTCCACATTCAGGGTAAGACTTCCCATTTCAGTTTCCCTACCCAAAAACATCCCTCACAGGCATGCCTAGAAATTACCCTAATCTAAACAACGCCTGCCTCATGGGTGTCCCAGGAGCCTTGATTCTGGATCTATCACTGTAAACCTCACAAACAATATGTCCTCTCACCACATATATTTTAAAAAAATATTTTAGATCTATTTCAGTTTATGTGTATGTTTTCTGTGTGCATGTATGTCTGATGTCTGGTGTCCACGGAGGTCAGAAGAGGGCATCAGATCCCCTAGAACTGGAGTACAGATAGTTATGAGCTGCTATGTGGGTGCTAGGAACTGAACCCAAGTCCTCGTGAAGAAAAACGATTGTTTTTAACCCCTGAGCCATATCTTCACCCAACCTAGATATTTTTAAATCGTGAGTGATAGACTTCTAATTTAGACGCCTGTACCATGGACTTCATTCTAGCCTCCTCCTTTTTTTCTCTGTATTTCATCTAACATAATAAATTCTCTCATTCCATCAGCATTAATATTTATCTATTTGTTCTACCCTATAATTTACACAAAATAGTTGATTCTGTGCCTGGAGTGGCATTAGCAGGCTAGTGACATATGGGCTGTGAATGAATTCACCAAAGACTGAAGGCAGAGGTAGAGTTTATTAAATTATACTTGAGAAAAGCCACAGCAGATGAGACAGCAGGGAGAATTATCTTCACAGAGGCCTTCTAAGCAGCTGACTGTGGTCATTGAGAGTTCTATGCAGGAGGCCAGGCAGTGAGTCAATGTCACAGCGCACTGGAATTAACTGCAGTTGAGGCTTATCATGGTTTGCAACAACCTGACCTCGAAGTAGCAATGGTCTTGCCTGAGTCAGCTTACCACAATCACCAGTCCTAAGTGGCATCTACAGTTTGCAACTAAGGCTTGTTATGATTAACTCTTTCTGCGAAGGTAATGGTCCTGCTTGAAGGCCACAGTAACCTTGCCTGAGCTCAGCCTGCTCTGAGGCAAAACAGCCTTGTTCTGAGGCTAGAATTGCCCCATCAATCTCAGAATGAACACAGCTGAAACACACCATTAGCACCACCAGCAACAAACACTATAGATTTAAGACTTCTTTGAAATTATTTTAATCTTTAAAATACAATGCAATTAATGTACAGTGCTCCAAAGTTCTTGAATTAATACACTTTTCTTTTTAAAACTCTTTTTAACATACATGTATAGAGTGTGTGTGTGTGTGTGTGTGTGTGTGTGTGTGTGTGTGTGTGTTTTGGGAAAACTTTAGGACTCAATTCTCTCCCTTCCAACATGGATCCTAGGTTTTAAACTTACATCATTAAGTTTGGTGGCAAGTGCCTTTACTCGCTTAACCGTATGGGAGATTATAATGTGCTTTTCCATATAGTTATGGTATCGTTTGTTTGTAACTATTTTACTTTATTTGTATGAGTGCTTTGCCTTGTGTACCACCTTGTGCAGTACCCAAGAAAACCAAAAAAGAGAACCAGATTCCCTGGGATTGGAATTACAAATGCTTGGTTGGAAATGGAGTGTTGGAAATCAAACCCAGGTCCTCTGGAAGAACAGCCAGTGCTCTTAACTACTAAGACATCTCTCCAGCCCATATAGTATGGGTTTTTTTAGTATTATATTTGTCATCTTTTAATGTTGCACCCATTTTAGAGCTATTTTATCACTCTCATTCTTATTTCCCGCACTCCACTCCCCTGCTCCTATCAGACAGCACGGAGTCGGTAACTAACCACCATTAACTCCTGGGTCACCTTCCTGATGACAGCAGGGGGGTGGGAGGGGCAGAAGCACTTAGATTATTAGTACCTCAGCTCCAGACGGCTCACAAGACAAGTCTACGTTTAAGGGTCACTTGGGGATGTAGTGACCTCCAGGCCTGTCCGCAGAGTGAAGGTGGAACACTTACACGTTCACGTAGCCTGGCTGCTGGAACACCCTGGAAGGCTGAGAGGCAGAGGCAGACAGACTTTGATAAGTTCGAGGCCAGCCTGGTCTACAGAGCAAGTTCCAGGTCAGCCAAGGTTACACAGAGAAACCCTGTCTAAAAAAAAAAAAAAAATCTTCTACCACTTCCTAGCAGCACAAAGCTGAGAACTAAGACTTTCACACATGGGCTTTTAAGGGGCATTCCAGATCCCAACAAAGGCAGTGTGCAAAAGTGTGTTGCGCAAATGTGAGTGCTGGAGAAAGACATTGTGAATTCATCCGGTTGCATCCCTTGCCAGCTTCAGTTCTTCATGGATTCTCTACAGTCTCAGGGTCACAGGTATGTCCATAGGCTGGCTAAGGAGAGCCCTGTGCTGCCAGCACCACAGACTCAGTTCCTCCTCCTCCTCCCTAGTCGCCTGCCTCACAGCCCTCCATTCCGGCTGGATTTGTAGCCTCATTTGCACTTGTGGCCTTGTGTTAGCATGGTGCCCACTGTTTGGTACAACAAGGTCCATGCACTGTGCTCCTAAGGTGAACTGTGGCCATACTCCTGAGCAACAGAACTTTACCTCACCTGAGCCGTGGCTGGCAGCTGTGTTAGTTCTGTAGAATACTGAAGGATAAGAAATGCTTCGGTGCAGCTAGAATTTACCAAAATGTATATTTAACATACTGGACTACAGGAATGAAGCTGACAGCCCTATATTAAGAAATTACAGCCGGACATGGTAGCACACAACTTTAATCCCCAGCACTCAGGAGGCAGATCTCTCTATGAGTTTGCCAGCCTGGTCTACAAAGAGTCCAGGACACCCAAGGTTTCTCTGTTACACAGAAAAACCCTGTCTTGAAAAACCAAAAAAAAAAAAAAAAGAAAATAAAAAGAAATTACTTTTGGTTTTTCTGGATGTTTGGCATAGAGGGACAGACTCATAAAGCCATGTTTAAGGACACCCTTCAGTGGCTGTTGGAGGAATTTTATCATCCTGAAACATCTGGTCATCTTATGTCTTAGTTAGGGTTTCTATTGTTGTAAAGTGATACCATGATGGGGCTGGAGAGATAGCTCAGCAGTTAAGAGCACTGACTGCCCTTCCAAAGGACCCAGGCTCAAATCCCAGCACCCACATAGCAGCTGTCTGTAATGGCCAGGTGTGGTGGCACACGCCTTTAATATCAGCACTCAGGAAGCAGAGGTAGGCAGATCTCTGAGTTCGAGGCCAACCTGGTTCACAGAGTGAATTCCACCAATACAGGACATACAGGACTATAGAGAGAAAGAGAGAGAGAGACAGACAGAGAGAGTGAGAGAGAGAGAGAGAGATACTATAACCACTGCATTATGAGTAAATTTTTAATTGGGGCTGGCTTACAGTTTGAGAGATTTAGTCCATTATCATTCTATCAGGAAGCAAGGCAGCCTGCAGATAGATGTGGTGCTGGAAAAGAAGCTGAGAGTCCCACACCCAGATCTGCAGACAGCAGGAAGACAGTGAGCCACAAGGCCTTGCTTGAGCTTCTGAACTTCCTCCAACAAGGCCACACCTCCCGAAGTGTCACTTCCTGTGCTGCTTTTCTTTTTTCTTTAAATCCCAAACATTCTATTTTATCAAGGAAGACTTAGAAACCAGATGCTGGGGTGAAAACCTGTTTGCTTAAAGAGGCAGCAAAAGCACCAGCTGACCTTCCTACTCCACCGGGTGTCCCAGAAGGAAAAGCTTTCTTCTTAAATATTCTTCAACTCAGGGTCACTCCTTTCCACTTCCTGTGTTTTCTTATATTCACTACCTGCAAAGTGGTTACTTCCTCCACCTCTTGACCTATGGTCCACCTTATTTAATCTTGTAAACAGAAAGCTCTTGAGTTAAAGGTGTGTGCTAGGGCTGAGCCACTCCACAACAAGAAACGGGTTTTTCCACTTCCCAATCTCAAGGTTCACAATGTGATCAACTCTCCTGCAACATTTTCCTCCTTTCCTATGAATAAAAACCTTTCTCTAACATCAATAAACTATATACTGGAACGAAGATGGCGGCGACCTACACTGACGCATTCTGAACGCTGGGAAAA
>CAJQZJ010034344.1:796194-812231 GCA_907164525.1 Lophiomys imhausi
TGGTATGTTCTTTCTTAGTTTTGGAAGCTGCAGGCTCTGCACTTCCTATATAAGCAAATATATTTATCCCTCTCAGGTCTCTGAGGTGGTTGAAGAATAGACAGATAGAATCTTATAGTTAAATTTTGAACTGTTTAGGAATCAAGAGGGTGTTATAGATCTAAGAAGATACTCTTAAAAGTGTGTTGAAAGATAGTATGAATGTTGAGCCACATATAGACCTTTAAACTCATGGAGTTGGGTAGATAGTAGAATGTTAAAGTCAGGGGCCAAATAGGTATAAACTGAACATTGGGAAGGTATACTGGGCCAATTTAATCTCATAAATGTGGCATAATTATATCTATTGTTTTGTATAATACTTACTATTATAAGAGAAGGAACCAGCTGTTGGACTGAAAGGGGAAACCTCTGGAGGGAAGAGGGTGGAAGGGCGGGTTGGGAAGGGGGAATAGGGAGGGGTTTGTTACTGAGATGTAACTTGAAGAAAAAAAAAAATAAAGTATTTATATAAAAAAAAAAAAATAAAAAAAAAAAAAATAAACTATATACTATCTGGTATGAACTACACTCACAATGTTCAGTCCACTTGTATTTGTCAACCTTGAAGAAAGTACTATCTATCCTATCTCAGTGAATCCAAAGTTCTGTACCTAAATCACTTTCTATCACAGCTTGCATTTATCACCTAAAAACATCTTTTTAGACCTTAAAACATTTTTTTTGTTTTTGTTTGTTTTGTTCATTTGTTTTTTGAGACAGCGCTTCTCTGTGTATCCCTGGCTCTTCTGGAACTCTCTTTGTAGACCAGGGTGGCCTTGAACTCACAGAGATCTGCCTGCCTCTGCCTCCTGACTGCTGGGATTAAAGATGTGTGCCATGACACTTGGGTCAAAACATTTTCTTAATTCCTAAACAACTTAAGCTTAACTGTGAGACTATAACTATCTAGTTTTCCACCTCATCAGAAACCTGAGAAGGATAAATATTATCTGAATAAACAGGAAGTGCAGAACAAGCAGCTTTCAAAACTATAGAACAGAGACTTCTTGCCACCTGGACAGTCACCCAAGATTCCTCTGAAATGTTGGAGCATCCATCTCTTTGGCCTACTGGCCTGGGATGTCTGACAGATTTTTCTGTGAAACACTGCCTTCTCTACCCTGTCCTGGCTTAGTTTGGCAGTTGACTTTCTTCTTGTCCTGCTTGGCCACAGCTTGGACAGGTCTGTCAGCAGTAGAGGTGAGGGCAGTTTTTTGCCCCATGGCTAGCTTTGCCACATTTGAACCAAACTTCATATGGAGGTTTTTTGATGTTCATTATCTTTTTTGAAGTAGTATGGAGGTGCTGCCAGGAACTGACATATCTCATTGTCAAAACCAAAAATTCTTAAATTAAAATATCTTTAAATGCCATATTCTGTAGATCTCTGAATTTTTTAGCTTTTGGGGTTTTTTTTGGTTTGTTTGTTAGTTGATTAGTCTTTCTTTCTTTTCTGTTTTGTTTTTCAAGATAGAGTTTCTTGTTACCAATCTTTTTAATTATTATTCATTATTTATTTATTAATAATATTCACTTATAACAAATACCAGCAATTTCTTAACTATTAACCCTATAAATTCCTACAACCCCTTTAACTTAACCACTAACCCTAGTGATAATTATTTTCCTAACCTTTTAGAAGGATACAGTCTCTGGGGCAGGTCCTCAGTCGTCAGGAATACAGTCTCTGTGGTAGACCCTTAACGCACTTAGCAGTCCTTTTTCTGGAATATCTCAGATGCAGGTTCGTCAAGGTAAATTGGTTATTGCAGTCTCACCTTAAATAAGGCTTGATGCTTTCTTCTCTCTGGGAGACTGCATCAGCAACTCTGCTCAGTCCTTAAAGCTGGCCACAGTTTGGACAGATCAAACCCCTCTAGGCAAAAGCTGGGCCACAGGGTTTAGTCCTTGGCCTTTTGCTGTCTTGCTGAGGCTTTCTTTGCTCACCAGCTTCTTTCTGCCTCAGGGAAATCCCACCATTAGTTCAACAGCACTTTTTCCAGCAGGACTCTCTGAGCTCTCTAGCATGGGGGGGTGGGCCTCTTGCTCCATCCTTAAATAGGATCTCCTTGTTCCACCTGTTTCAGCTTAATTTGGGCTCTGCCCACTTAGCAGCTGAAAACAATGCCAGACCAAATACTTTGTTTCTTAGTCCATTAAGTCTTTCCTGTTTTTCCTGGCTTCAACCTTGTTTTTCAGTCCATTAAGTCTCCTGTTTGTTTCCTGTTTTCACTTGACTTCAACCTTGTTTTTCAGTCCATTAAGTCTCCTGTTTGTTTCCTGTTTTCACTTGACTTCATACTTGTTTTTCCACAAGCTGATAAGCTAATTGGTCACAGCCAAGTTGATCTTCATGCCCAGAATCAAGAGACTGTATCAGAAATTTACTAAATCTAAATTAATCTAGCTCCCTACAGTTTCACTATGTAACAGAGTCTTGGCTATCCTGGACTCGCTTTGTAGACCAGGCTGGCCTCAAACTCAGAGATCAGCCTGCCTCTGCCTCCCAAGTGCTGAGATTACAGGCATGCACCACCATGCCCGGTTGGTTTTTTGGTTTTTCAAGGCAAGGTTTCTCTGTGTAACAAGCCCTGGCTATTGTGGAACTCTCTTTGTAGACCAGGCTGGCCTCAAACTCACAGAAATCTGCCTGCCTCTGCCTCCCAAGTGATGGGATTAAAGGCATGTGCCACCACACCTGGCTAACTTGCATTTCTTAATTTCCTAAGCATTTTGTGATAGTAGCTTTCAAAACTTCTATTCTAAAGTTCTGAAGTAGAACTTCACATTGCATTTTTAAGAATTACATAAATATAATACATTAAAAAGAGTTGACACATAACTTGAAGTAATAAATAAATGTTTTTTAAAAAGAGTTGACACATAGTATGTTGTAACCAAAAATAACCTTAATTTTGTATCAATATACAAAGATCTATACCAATGCAACCAAATACAACTTTAATTTGTATCAATATACAAAGATCTATCTCAATGTAACTAAATATAACTTTAATTTGTATCAATATACAAAGGTCTATAAGAGTTGATTCAATTGCCAACCCAAAGGTGTACACTATTTCTGCTTTGCCAAGTGGTATCCTTACACAATCTACGTAGATTCCTCATTGTGAGGCCCCATCATCTTCTTGGAAACCTAAAAGATTACTGTTAGGAATGGTAGAAAAACATAAACACTTTTTTTGTTTGTTTATTTATTACTTCAAGTTACATCTCCATCACATTCCCCTCTCTCCACCCCTACTGGTCCTACCCTCTCCCCCCTCCCCCACCTATCCTACTTCTCCAGAGTGGGTAGCCCCTACATATCAGCCTTGTAGAATCTTTAACACAGATTTATTAGGTGATCTGACACCCTCACACAGACATACATATATGCAGGCAAAACACCAGTGCACATAAAATAAATAAATAAATCATAGAAAAAAGAAAGAAGGAAAAGGAGGAGGATAGAAAGAAAGAAAGGAAGAAAGTAAGTTAGTAAGAAGGAAAGTAAATGAGCCATGGAGAGGAAAACCAGTAAGCAGCACTCCTCCATGGCCTCTGCTTCAGCTCCTGCCTCCAAGTTCCTGCCTTGAGTCCCTGTTAAAAAAAAAAAAATGCTAACTAAACTATTTAACCACTATTTAGATTATTGTTAATTGGTTTGGCAGCCATTAATTCTTATCCAGACCTTATAAATGAGCACACAGAGACCACGTGGATTTTAACAAGCCTTGGCCTGAATTGAGCAATCTTAGCCCATCTACACTAGCTCATAATTCTATTACCCAAATATGACCCCATATATACATACATCCCCTTGGACTGCCATACTCCACGATATGCAGATGTTCCTGGCCATGTGGAATGAGGTTCCTTTTTCTAGCCCATGGTGTGTGCCTCCTTCCTGCTGCTCCTGGTTGGAATGCCTCTTCTTTCTGCTCCTGGCTGGAATGCTTTAGTCCTCTGTCTAAAGCGCAGGCTTCCTGCTCTAATCTCAGGAAGTTCCACCTTTCTCTGTCTTTGCCCAGTCTCAGGCCTTGGCATTTTATTTAACCAATCAGAGACAATGTAAGTAACAGACAGCAAGCAGGACCAATTAATTAACATTTAGAATGCTTAACACTACCCCAACAAGTCCCTGCCCTGACTCCCCTTCACGATGGTCTATAAACTGTATGCTGAAACAACTGCGTTCCTCCCTATGTTGCTCTTGGTTGTGGTGTTTATCACAGCAATAGAAGCTAAGACAGGTTATATAAAATTCTCCTTGAGCATCCCAGTGTTACACAGCAGCTCTGCAAACTGTCTTATGCATCACTGCACCTGCTGAGTTCCTTCTCTTTCCAATTCCTTCTCAGTCTTCGGTCTTCAGTTTGGGCTTTCCCCTCCTCTAGGAAGTCTCTCCTAATCCCTAAAACAGGGCGAAGCAGGAGGCTAAGCATCCAAGTTGCGATCACAAGTCTCTGTGCTATAATGGAAACAATAGTTTCCATTCATCTTTGTACTGCACAGGAAGCTCCATGGGGTAAGGACTCAGCAGAGCATCCCTTGTCACCTGCATCTAATAAATATAACAGCCCACAACTGAGAAGCCAGCAGGGAAGGGAAGGGAAGGCTCAGATGCAGATTTTTTTCAAATGGTCTATCCTATCCCCATTAGAATCACCACACGAGAGAGCCCTGTTCAAAGTACACTTGCTCCCTCCAGCATATTCTGATGGTGCGCTAACACGGGGGTTCTCATATGAAGTCTGGTGAGCTATACCTACAAATCTAGTCTTCTTAATGCTTGTTACTACCTGGATGTTCTTGTTGCTTATCACTTGCCAGTAACACAATACCACAGACTGAGAGAGTTACAAACAAAGGAAGTTTCTTTTGGTGTGTGGTTCTGGAGATGTAAGGTTGAGGGGGCACATCTTACAATGGCCTTGGTGAAGTTCCCAGAAAAGAAATCTGTGTTAAAGATTCTACAAGGCTGACCAACTGATTTGAGTTTGTCTGTGATTTCAGAGGACTGGAATGCTGTAGATCCAAAGTTAAATTATCCTGAGCTACCTTTGGCCTCCTAAATAGCCATTGGGTGCCCACCTCTGTTTTTGACCTAACATTCCTTCTTGTGTTTAAGAAGTAAAGCCTTTTGGAATGTGCAAATAAACCCCTAGCCTCCACTAACCCATCAGTGCCTGAGGCTCGCTGGCTTTGTTGCCAAAAAAATGCTTGCCTAATATTTCCACCAATGTATTGAAAAATTTTAATGCGTGTGTGTGTGTGTGTGTGTGTGTGTGTGTGTGTGTGTGTTTGCTCATTGATGTGTGACCGTGAACCTGTGTAGGCAAGTGCATGTGTGTGAACATGAGTGTGTAGTCTGGACACAACCTCAGGTGTCATTTTTGAGAATGCTGATCACCTCCTTGAGACAAGGTCTCTCACTGGCCTGAGGCTCACTAATGAAATGAGGGTAGGCTGGCTAGTCAGCAGACACCATGGATCCTCCAGTCTCTGCCTCCTTGGTGCTGGGATTATAAGCAGGTGTTACCACGATGCACATTTTACATGTGCATTCTGGAGACTGAACTCAGTTCTCATGACTGCAAGGCCAATACTTTACCGACTGAACTACCTTCCAGTCCTGACCAGCATACTTTTAAAGTGCCCTGATTTGGGGGCTGGAGACATGGCTCAGGGGTTAAGAGCACTGACTGCTCTTCCAAAGGATCCGGGTTCAAATCCTAGCACCCACATGGCAATTCACAGCTGTCTATAATTGCCCGGCGTGGTGGCACTCAGGAGGCAGAGATAGGCAGATCTCTGAGAGTTCAAGGCCAGCCTGGTCTACAAAGTGAGTCCAGGACAGTCAAGGATACACAGAGAAACCCTGTCTCGAGAAAAAAAAAAAGTGTCTTAGTTTTTCCTTTTCTTTGTTCTCTGACTATTAGAAACTCGGTGAAACTGTTACCATGTTGGAACTGGGTATTTGGGGTAACCTGAATCTGTGTTCCCAGACCATGGTTACTTATATTTGGCTCCAAATAAACCACTACCTCCTATTCTGAAGGGAGACCTGAACTTTCTCAGGCACTCCTTGCTGACCAAGTCTTGAGGCTGCACAAACTATCATGTGACAAGAGACAGGGAGTACAGATGTCTTTTGTTCTTCCTCCCTTTTTTATAAAGCCACCAGTATTTAATTTCCTGGCTCTTCCCTATGGCCTTATCTAGAACATAAGGTCCCTGCTGGTGTATCACATCCAACTCCTCTACAGAAAAAAGGACACCTAACAGTGTGTATCTTATGTCCCTGGCCCAGTGTCACATCTCTTCAAGGTAAACAGTCTCATCTGTGTCCCCTTTTTTAATTTTGTTTTTATATCTAATCACATTTAAAACACCCACTGCTAAATCCCATAGTCAGTTTCCATCCCCTCCTCAGGACAAGGATTATACTTCAATACATGGGGTCTTGGGGGTACACTCAAACCTGATCCAAACCATACACTTAATCTTTGTGTTTGCTTTTATTTTTTCAAGACAAGATCTCTTTATTAGATAGTACTTTCTGTCCTGGAACTTGCTATGTAGACTAGGCTGGCCTTGAACATACAGAGATCCACCTTGCCTCCGTCTCCCAAGTGTTGGGATTAAAGGCACCTGCCATAACACCCAGCTATAACACATAATCTTAATACTGTGCCAGGGGTCATGGTCCAAATGGAGTTGTTTGTTATTGTACAGTCCTAGAGCTAAGAATAGTTTTTAGATTTGAAGTGTTGACATAATACTCTGAGTTTGCCTCCTGGCCTCAAGAAATACAGTATTTGCAATGTGGTCCTTTACTGCAAACATTTGCATGTCTCTAACCCAGCCTTCAGCAAGCTTTGCTCTCAAGGGTTGCCATCTGGTCTCTGCTGTACATGAGCTAAGGCCTCTTAGCCCATTGGGGCACATTGTTACAGGGGATAACACAACCTCGTGACAGCCAGAGGTGGCAGCAGGTTAAGTATCATGAGACATTCAGGAAGGCTCCTGGCAGCCTTACAGGATGGACAGGACAGTAACACAATTCTCTTCATAAAATCAGCACAGTACATCTAGACTCTGCGAATATTTCCACATGAAATCCCAAGCACAAAATCAATTGCACTTTTCAAGTGGAAAGCAGTAACATGTCAGGTTGTTTAAAGAGTATAATTCCTGTCTTTGCTACTGTACGTCACATAAATCATGAGCCCATACAGATTGGCTTACATTGGATGGCTAATACTAAAAATATTAGCTATGAGTTTAACTTAGGCTAATCGTCTCTATATTTAATTCTAAACTTTCCTGGGGTCATGCAATTATATAACTAACAACAGGTTTGCCAGCTGAATCAACTGAGTTAATGGATGGTAGGGGAAATGGGGACACAGATGAGATCATTGCCTTCCAGAGATGTGGCAATTGGGCAGGACATGGTAGGCACAGAGCTGTGTGTCCCTTTTCTATAAGAGCTGCATCTGTTACAGCGTGGGAACCTAGTGTCTAAGCCTATAAGTTAGATGGTTTCTCTGGTTTCATCCCTGGGTAGCTTCTCTCTCCTTACCCAATCTGTTTGGGTGTTATTTTAACATTGAGAAAGACACACACACACAGAAAGAGAGACAGACAGACAGACAGACAGATGAGACAGAGAGCACAAGGATTTAAGGGATTAAAAATAAAAATTGCTATAGCAACAGATGATTTCAAAATCCTAGTGGTTTAACACACCAAAGTTTCTTGCTGCCTCTCACCCGCACCAATCAGCAACCATGGGGCTCTGTTCCACAGTGCCTCTCAGGCAACAAGTTGTATCTTCATACACAGATCCCAGAATTCTACAGGAAAAAAAAACAAACAAAAAAAAAACCATGGAGGAGGCATGATTCATATTTTTTCACCTCTGGTCACAATCTGTTGGCAAGAACTAGTCCCAAGGCCTCACTTGAGTACAGGACACTGGAAGCTTTCAGTATATTAGTGAGAGGGAATGATCCGGGTGAAGTTACAGCCAATCTCTCTACCTTTGTGGACTGTACTCCAAATAGGGCTCCAGGAGACCCATCACCCTTTTCCCAAGTCAACACGCACTGCATGCACATGGTACACAGGCATTCATGCAGGCAAAACACAAGTACACATAAAAATAATTTGTTAAGCCTATTACTTGAGTCACTAATATTATCCTCTAATTTTCTGAGTTGACTTTGTGTGTGTGAGTACCGCCAACAGCAAATCGTCAGACTTGGGACTTTGTTTATTGGGAACAAAATTTAAAGGCAAGTTGCAGTCTCCAGTCAATGGGTTAATGGGCTTTTTCCATGAAAAAGATCAGGAGCCTCAAGCGATTAGAGACATTGTGGTGCTGAGAGGTAGGAGCATGAACAGAACTAAACCCATGGCTCTGGGAGGTAATTTTTAGGTGTTTTCTGCAGCCTAGCTCAGGCTTGTAAGGGAGCATCCTAGGCTGGCTGTGGTAAAAAAAAAAAAAAAAAAAAAAAAAAAAACTCCCTGGAACATTCTGGCCCCTCTGTGGGATAGTCAGGGGCAGCAAAACCAGAGCCGGATACTGTTTTAGCAATGGAAGATTGGAGAGTTAGATGACCCTGTGTGACCCATGTCCTCCAGTCTTGGAACTTGCCCTCGGAACACACTGCCATTCTCAGTTTTTGCCTCTGGTAATGATCATGGAGCCAGTGTGTTTGTATTCCCAGTCCTTGAAGGGATGAGAGGAGAAGACTGAGAGTTCAAGGCCAACCTTGGCTTCATAGTGAGACCTGTCTAAAAAAAAAGATAATAATAAAATAATTACAAAAATAAATTTAGAAAAAAATGTAATAGCAAAAAACAGGAACACAAGCTTAACATGAGGGCAGTGATCACACCTGCAGCTTTACTGCCCTGAAACTGTGGGAGAGTATGCAGAAGCTGTCTGAGGTCATAGGCAGGCAGTTTTGATAGAGCATTGGCCATTTATGTTCCTGTTTTTTAAGATGGTTAAACTGTAATCTGTACTAGGAAACATCATGATGTCATAACTGAGCACAGACACCCACACACAAACACACTACTGCCGAAAGAATTTTAGAGGAGCTACTTAACTTATTGTAACTATATTTATTATATATATTATCATCCTATCTTGTTTTATATCTTTTGTTCATACGGTTCACAGCTTACTAAAAGGAAAATCCAGTTTGAAAACCTTTGTTTACAAAAGTCCAACCTAACCATACTCTTTCTGTGTTTATCTCAGTGGTGGGGAGGCTGTGTGTGTGTGTGTGTGTGTGTGTGTGTGTGTGTGTGTGTCAGGTGGGGACTGTGCTTAAGATTTGTGGGTCTCAGTGATAGGGAATGCTTAAGATCTTTGAAACTCCATGAAGAATCTCCAGCACCAAAATTTTGAAGCAAAAAAGAAAAGGCACACTCCTGAGCCATCCTGCAGCCCTCCGCTCCGTTGCTACAGAGTTACAGAAGGTGATAGGGAAAGAGAGGGCAGCCACTGTTAGGCCAAAGTTCCAGAGCCTGTTTCCCATGAAATAACAGCACTTGCCCTGCCTTGCTTCATGAGATTGTTGCTGGGATCCACTGGGATGACTCAGTGAAGGTACCAAAGAAAAATTTTGCAAATAAGAGTTGCTGAGAAGCTGGATATGATGGTGCATGCCTTTCTCATATCACAGCACTGAGAAAGCTGAGATAGGAGTTGTGAACTCTTAGCGAACCTGAGCTACACTTGGTTGATTTCAAGACAGGATCTCTCTCATTATAGTTCTGGTTGTCCTGGAACTCTCTGTATAGACCAGGCTGGCCTCAAATTCACAGAGATCCATTTGTCTCTGCTTTCCAAGTGCTGGGATTAAAGGTCTTTGACACTACTCTCGGGTATATCCTGTCTTTTAAAAAACAGAAAAAGTTTTGGCCCACCTCACTTCAAACTTCCCACACCCTCCTCTGGGGTCTTTAGCCTGATAAGTGTAGTCTTCACCCCTCCTCATCAAGGAAACTTCAACCAACCAAAATGCAGAGTTGCAGAGCCTAGTCCCAGTGGATACATCTAAAGAAGATTCCCACACCTAAGGTTCAGGGAACATTGTGGAAGAGGGGGCTGAAATAGTGTAAGAGCTGGAGGATCAGGAAGTTTGCTGTGAGACTGTCTCCTAGTAACATCAGAAGCTACACACATAAGCTCTCACCAACAGGACTGACCAAATGTGAGCTAAGAAGGATGCCACTAAGGGACCTGCCAAACTGGACGAGGAAAATCCTATGAGGTCTCAACCCTACCAAAGAACTACAGGCAACGGAAGAAAGCTGGGAGTGAGAGAAATGGCCTTCGACACAGAAGAACATACCAATTGGTTGTTTCCAGTTTCTAGTTATTACAACTAAAGCTGCTATGAACATAGATAAGGAAATATCCTTGTGGTTTGGTGAGGAATCATTTGGATGTATACCCAGAATGCCAAGAAACCAAATAATTCAATCAAAAAATGGGGAACAGAGCTTAACAGAGAATTCACAAAGGAGGAATTTCTAATGGCTGAGAGACACTTGAAGAAATGCTCAGCATCCTTAATCATCAGAGAAATGCAACTCAAGATGACTCTGAGATTCCATCTCACACCTGTCAGAATGGCTAAGATCAAAAGCTCAAATGACAGCACATGCTGGCGAGGGTGTGGAGAAAGGGGAACACTCCTCCATTGCTGGTGGGAGTGCAAGCTGGTACAACTACTATGGAGGTCAGTCTGGTGATATCTTGGAAAACTTGGAATAGCTTTGCCTCAGGACCCAGCCATACCACTTCTGGGTATGTATCCAAATGATTACCTTGCTTTCTAATGGGAAAGATTATCTTCAAGGCCTGCCAGACCGACCCCTGGAGCCAGAGGTTTGTAGAACTGACCTTCTTTATGGACTTAAGAGAAGCATGCCTTTCTGGGTAAAAAGCAACTGGGTCTCTCTGCCCAGGTCTCAGCACCATCCTACAGCCTTGCACTTTCAGTGGGACATTTGAGTATCCTGAGGGTCTCCCCCTTCCTCTTCCATCCTGGAGCTATGTAGCCCAGACTGGATTTAAGCAGAGTGCAGGAGCCAAACTGCAGCTTTGTTGTTAACAATGGAATACTACTCAGCCATCAGAAACAAGGAAATCATGCAATTTGCAGCCAAATGGATGGAACTAGAGAAGCTCATTCTGAGTGAGCTAACCCAGTCTCAGAAGGATGCATGTGGCATCTATTCACTTATAGTCGGATTTTAGCCATATAGCACAGGATAACTATACTACAACCAATGCACCAAAGAGAACATGAACATAGACTTTGTTACCTGTCAATGAAACACTTTGCCCTAGTGGTGCTTCCAGTGTATGAGGAGGCTCTTGGCCCTCATATGACTGCTGAACTGGGGTGGGGGACTGATATGTAGGGACACTCCACTCCAGAGGAGTGGGATGGAAGGGATAGGGGGTCGAGAGTAGGAGGGCAGGACTGGAAGGGGTGGAAAGAGGGCATTTTGATGGAGATATAACCTGAAGTAATAATTTTTTTTTTAAATCAAGATCTTATCTCAGAAAGAAATGGAAGGAAGGAAGGAAGGAAGGAAGGAAGGAAGGAAGGAAGGAAGGAGTTAATGCTAAGGGATGGGAAAGATAGTTTAACAGTTAAGAGTACTGACTGCTCTTCCAGAGGGCCTGGGTTCAATTCCCAGCACCCACATGGCAGCTTACAACTCTCTGTAACTCCAGACCCAGGGGGTCCAACACCTCCTTCTGACCTCTGCAGGCATTGAGCAGGCACATGGTGCACAGGCATACATGCAGACAAAACACACAGTAAGTAAACTTTTCAAAGTTAATTTTATTGTACAAGAATTTCACCTTGATTTTTATTTTTAAATTAGTATTTATTTATGTACTTATGTATGTGTTTACTTATTTATTTGGTTGCTTGCTTGCTTGTTTGTTTCTTGTGGCATAGTCTCATTCTAGAGTGCAGGCAGGCCTCAAACTCATGGCCATCCTCCTATCTCAGCTTCCTGAATGCTGGGGTTACCGGTGTGTACCGTCATGCTTGGCTTCAACTCAAATGTTAACACCAACAAAACTATTGGAATGCAGATCATCAAAGCAAAGAAAATGTGGGGTTTTGTTGCTGGCGGCGGTTTTATTTGTTCTGGTTTCTGGCACTCTGGAAAACTGAGGACTTTAATTTAAAAGAATAAAGTTGAATAACTCTGTAAATAGTGAAGCAGCTAAAATCACACTAACTGATCAGCAGATGGCCAAGAACCAGGCATCAGGCTCACTCATCTCGGCTTCATTCCCTTCCTGGGGAAAGCCTCAGGAAGCCTATGTGACCATCGGTCCCCTCCATTAGTGACCAAGAATATTCAGACATGATCCACCAGACCAGTCACCTAGAAAGCCACTAATGGAGGGCTGAGGATGGTCCTACCCTGAAGGAGTACTTCTAGAGAGCAAAGGTGATTTGCTCTCTAGATTCCAGGTACTTGGAGATGATTCCGGGTATTTGATATAAGACATAGAGAGAAAGTCTTCTGCTAAGAGTAGTACTGATCAAGGGGGAGAACGCTGAGTCACCACCATGGTGGGGCCCCAAAGTGGATCTGTGGTCCACTGATTCAGAAGGGTCAACAGCAACAGGACAATACCACCTGGGCTGTCACTGGAGTCATGGTGACTCCCCAGAAGTTATGGGTAAACCAATTTATTCCTAATCCTTCTCTGGTCTGCCAGTCTCCATTATAGGGGCAGAAAACGCTAAGTGCTCCTCTCCCTGCTCTTCTCGCAGCTGAGTGTGACACAGTAACAAGTTGGGCTCCTGGGGAGTGTGTGGGAGAGGTTTTCACATCCACGGTGGGCCTTGGTGGTCTCATTGTCCTTAGCTTCCATTTCTGCAGAATTGCCTACCCATGGACCAAAACAGTTTGGAATGTGATTCTACAAAGCTCCAAAAGACTTCATTTGCTGTGTGCAGAGAGCTAGGCTAAAGGCTGGCCAAGGAAGGGATGTGTGCCTTTCTATCGCCTCCTCCACTTCTCTGATACTTGGTTTTCTCTTGTATTTATTTGGGCATCTGTTCATCTGTCTCATTTGTATGGTCCTAATTGGCCTGATGGTTGCATTTGTGCTGAAAATGTGCTTACTTTTTCCTTGTTCTCACAGAGCACCAGGGTTCGATGGCTCACAACCACCCGTGATTCCAGTTCCAGGGGATCCAATGTCTTCTTCTGACCTCCCCAGACACCAGGCCTGCATGTGGTACACATGTATGTGTACTATATATATGCAGGCAAAACACTCATATACATAAAATAAATCTTTTTTAAAAAGTATCAAAACAAAAAAGAGAAAAAAAAACAAAAACACAACAAAATCATTATGAATCTCTTTGAGAAATACATAGGTACAGATATACCCCAAACGCTCACCATATGTATGACCTAAAAAGCTAATGCTTTGCTAGCCCAAGAAGCAAGGGTTCTGAGTAGGTCAGACACTCAGTAAATACTGGTAAACTAGCAAATTCCTCTGCAGAGGGGCAGCCTCAAGCTGCTGAATTGAAGCTGTGCTCATGCTGGAGATGCTACCGGACTTGTGGTGGGTGTTTCTCTTCATTGTGTGTTTCCCACAGCTCAAGGTCATCTCTCACTTGATGACTCAAGTCACATGGACGTGCATTCCTCTTAGAGAAGATAAATTCCAGACTTGTTCTGGGAACACCAACCACAGGGGTGTTTTGAATTGGCAGAGGGATCTCTAGGGCCAGAAGCTCCCTGTCCTGAGTTTGGATTTTCAAACAGCCTGTGAAAGATTCTTCGGTGAGGCCTGAGAGTACCTGCACACCCACATAGGGTTGTCCCTCTTTCGCCTGATTACCTAAAAGAGAGGAGACAGGACCTGGGCTGCGGTTTATTGATCAGGTCAGAGAATGCCTTCCATACATGTCTATTTCTCAAGCATTAACCAAAAAAAAAAAAAAGGCTATGAAAAAAATAAGCAGGTTGACCTTTCCCCCAAATACATTTCCTTTAACCAGAGTTCAATGAAAGATAAAAACCGACAAGGACAGATGTGTACTCCCTGTCACTTGCTGTGTGCCCTGAGCCACCTCCTAACTCTGCTACCACCTGACAAGCTTCAGGACCTGAAGTCCAAATAAGCCTCTTTTTTGTTGTTGTTTCATAAGCGGAAACAAACCAAAAAGCTAAAGAGGATATGACAAACTGGTGTGTATAAGGTGTCTGTTGGTCCTTTTAAAATTTATGCTTAAAGAGAGCTTTAAAAAAAAAAAAAGACTGTAGGGGATGGGGAGCTATGACTCTATGATACTCATAGTGTGAATGTTTCATTAATGTCAGGGAATGACAGTCCACAGAGCATCTGGAAACCCAGCAGGTTCTGCTGAAAACTGTTTACTGTTCTTTTTTTTTTTGGGGGGGGGGGTGACAATACCACCAAGTCATGCCCACACTGCAAGTCTCCATCTTGGGACCTTACTAATTGTTCTAACACATCACTGGAAATTACTCATAAGAGCAAACTACCCTGAAAGAAACATGAAGGGAGAACTGTCTAACTTCCAACTTCATGTCTGTACAGAGAATAACCCATGATAGCCATACTTTGGACTTTGAATGAGTGGATCTATTAAGTACGTAGCCAATGAAAGTAAATTAACACTCAGCAAGAGATAGAGAGCAAAACATCAGCAGACCCTGAAGGATGCACATGGCATCTATTCACTTACAGTCGGATTTTAGCCTAATAGTACAGGGTAACTACACTACAATGAATGCATCAAAGGGAACATGAACTTAGACTTTTTTTCCTGTCAATGAGACACTTTCCCCTAGTGGTGCTGCTTTGTAGGCCCCCAGAGTATGAGGAGGCTCTTGGCTCTCATATGACTGCTGAACTAGGGCAGGAGACTGTTATGTAGGGATACTCCACTCCAGAGGAGTGGGATGGAAGGAATAGGGGGTAGAGAGTGGAAGAGTGGGGCTGCGAGGGGTGGAAAGAGGGTACTGTGATGGAGATGTAAACTGAAGTAATTAAATATCAAAAAAAAATCCAGCAGAAATGGATTCGATAAGCCCCGTTAAGGGGGCTAACTGAAGTTTCCAATGGAGAGAGTCCTGGACAGAATAGTATCCTGACTGGCAAGTTTCCCAGGAAGAACAACAGAAAGATGACATCACCAAATTGGGCACTCCAGCAGAAACCACCTGGAGAAGTTGAGGTAATTGGCTAGAGTTGCTGACTGGGGAAATTGAGGCAGTCACCAGCTAGAGTTCCTGACTGAGCTTCCTCTCTATGTGTGAGCTGCCCGTGGCTTCCCTTTCCCATTGTAGACATTTTTGCATCATTAAATAAACAATCACATCCGTTTAAAGTGGTTAATCTAATTGTCATCAAGGATGTTGCGTTTTTATTCATGGACTGCTTTCCTGTCTTAGAGTTAGGGGGACTAGCACATGCTCAGACAAGAGCTCTTAGAGGACATTTAGCACAAACATATATGGGTCTAAATGGAGGTGAAGGGCAAGCCTACTCCTAGAGCCTGCTTCTCAATGAACTCAGCACCATGTAATAATTTATTAATGTAACAAACATTATAATGTAGTATTTCTAGAGCCAACCCCAAGAGAGGCATATATTCTCTTTCCTAGAACATTTTTCTTTTTTGTGATCCTAGGGATTGAACTCAAAGCCTTGTTCACGCTATGAAAGCCCTCTACCAGCCAGTCAATGGTGGCGCACACCTTTAATCCTAGCAGCACTTGGGAGGCAGAGGCAGGTGGATCTCTGAGTTCAAGGCCAACATGGTCTACAGAGTTAGTTCCAGGACAGCCAGGGTTGTTACACAGAGAAATCTTGTCGCAAAAAAACACCACACACACACACACACACACACACACACACACACACACACACACAC
>CAJQZJ010034344.1:812241-825221 GCA_907164525.1 Lophiomys imhausi
CACACACACACACACACACACACACACACACACACACACACACACACGGAAGGGAGGGAGGGAGGGAGGGAGGGAGGGAGGAAGCCCTCTACTACTAAACTATTTCCATAGCTCAGAATAACAGTATTTCCAATTATTTTTATGACTGTGCTTTACAACTCAGCTTCCTTGGGAATCTATAGTCTCTTAGTCCCCTGATTAAAGAGACTGGAGCAGAGTTTCCAGCTGCTGGTATATGTCCTTGGGTATTTTTTGTTTGTTTGTTTGTCTTGTGCGATGCTTAGGTTGGACTCCAGGGCCTTGTACACAGGAGGCCTACTATTGGCCTACATCCTCAGCCCTATTCCTAAGTCTTGAGACTTATGTCCTTTTGGGTTTAGTAGAAAATGAAATAGAAACAAAATATAAATAAATAAAAATGTGTGGAGAATAATAAAAATCAGTGGAGAGTAGTATATAAAAGCAGAAACATCCCATGTGCAACCACGAATCTTATATACAGCTGCTTAAAAGAATCAATTTTAAGCCGGGCGGTGGTGGCGCACGCCTTTAATCCCAGCACTTGGGAGGCAGAGGCAGGCGGATCTTTGTGAGTTCGAGGCCAGCCTGGTCTACAAAGTGAGTCCAGGACAGCCAAGGATACACAGAGAAACCCTGTCTCGAAAAACCAAAAAAAAAAAGAATCAATTTTATCTTTCACTTTGTTCACTTATGTACACACACATTTTAACAATCACCCACTGAGTGCACACTAGCTAACTAAAGGGAAGAATTGTCTTTATCCCTCGTGATACGTAATCTTGTGGAAGAGGAAAAAAATTACTCAAGAATACAATGCACTGAAGAGGCTCTGGGGAAGCCTCCTAGCGGGCATGACCCTGCAGCTGAACAAGGGTGTGGGAGGTGAGGGGGAGAGAGGCTAAATCAAGGACAAGATAACGGGCCTGGAGTGGTGGCGCACGCCTTTAATCCCAGCACTTGGGAGGCAGAGACAGGTAAATCTCTGAGTTCAAAGCCAGCCTGGTCTACAGAGTGAGTTCCAGGCCAGACATAGCTACACAGAGAAACCCTATTTCCAAATAAACAAAGAACAAGATGATGGAAGGGGAAAAGTTGATTCTAGAGAATTTGACTCCTCTGCCGTGGTTGGGGAGAGGCCATGGAGGTAAACATGTGGGTTTCTGGTTTGAGTTAAATGTTGTCCAGTGATATCAACAGCAAAGATTTTGTATGTGCATGCGTGTGCATGAGTGCACACATGTGAAGGCCAAAAGTCGATTTTGAGAGGCTTTCCCAACTGCTTCCCACCTTAGTTTTCGAGACAGGGTCTCTCACTGAACCTGAAGCAGAAGATTCAGCTAAACGGCCTCCTGTCTCCACCACCTCAGTGCTGGGATTCCAGGCACACGTTGCCACGCTTGATGTTTTCATTACACAGAATAAACTCAGTTTTGTTGTACCATCTTCCCAGCCCCCACCCAGCAGATTTCAGGGAAAAGGGGCAGTTTAGACATGAAGGTGATGATTCTGAACACACCAGCTCAGGACATCTAAGACTCAGGGGGGAATGTCCAGTAGTCGATCTGAAATACGAGCCTAGAGTTTCAGACGCTGGGGTTAGCTAAAAGTGAATGTAGAGTCGGGCAACACACCAGCAATCACTGCATCCATAGGAATCTCCTTAGGGACAATGAGTGGAGCAATGAGTTAGGAGTCTCCTCGGGGAGTATCAATGGAGAGGGCATGAGCCATTATGATGGGAGCACTCACAGCTGGGAAGGAATGGCCAGGACATCACAGACCAAAGGACTGCTATGAGTTAAATGTCCGTGTCCCTCTCAAATTCCTGTGTTGAAATCCTCAGCCTCAGTGTGATGGGATGGGGAGGAGGGGCATTAAGGAAGTGATTAGGTCCGGAGTGTCCCATCCTCAGGATGAGATTAATGCTCTTTTTTTTTTTTTTTTTTTTTTTTTGGTTTTTTCGAGACAGGGTTTCTCTGTGTAGCTCTGGACTCGCTTTGTAGACCAGGCTGGCCTCGAACTCACAGAGATCTGCCTGCCTCTGCCTCCCGAGTGCTGGGATTAAAGGCGTGCGACACCACCGCCCGGCTAGATTAATGCTCTTTTAACAGAAGCCAAAAGATGTGTTGCCTCTTCAGCACATGAGGACTCAGCAACCATCCCTCCATTGGATGCAACAGAGAGGAGGCTGACAAAATCTGCTGATGTCTTGACCTTGGACTTTTAACTTCCAGAACTATAAGAAATAAATTTCCATTGTCTATAAATTGCCTAGTTTCCTAGTTTCTGTTATTTTGTTACAGCAGCAGTAATGAACTAAGACAGGCAATGTCTGGATTTTAAGGATGGAGCCCTTGTGTTTGGATTGTAAGAACTAATGGGAGAGAGCCTGCTTTTTCTGTTTTTGTCAAGGAGAAAGTAGTCATCTGTGAACCAAGGCATGGGTCCACATCAAGAACACAGTGATGCTGGTATTCTGATCTTAGATTTGTAGCCTCCAGAGCTACATAATAGAAATAAGAGTTTTATGTTTAAGTCATCTAGTTTACAATAACCCAGACTAAGACAGAACACACCAGCTCAATTTTTGCCATGGAGGATATGACTGTTTCTCCTGAGAAAGAAAGGAAAAGCATGAGGTGGAAAGGAAAAAATATGCAAACAATTGTGCTGAGGCACATGGGAGATTGATTACTGAATTCACTAGGTTAGGAGCTGACCACCAAGATGTCTGCCACTGTGTAAGTAAGTACTCTGCCAATGAACTACATTCAGTAGATTTTTTGAAAGCAGCAAGTTTCTGTACAGACTCATGTACACGTACTACCAGGAGAGACCTTGGTTCTAAGTCAGTGAAGCTATGGGAATCTGGGTAAAAAGAATCCAGGGATCTCTTGTCTCTACAATGAGGCTCAGTCTCAAATTGCATCATAATAATTGTATTAGGAGGGGGTACTGCCCTGTCACTAACACTCTGGGATGGTGAGTGAAGAATGATCTTTACGTTTCTTCCTCTCAGAGATTAGATTGCATTAGATGATGCTGTCCCAGCCCACTCTCTGCTAGCCTTCTCAAAGCTAAGAGACATTTCACTGAACCACAGAAAATCACACACCAGGCCAGTCATGAGTGGGGTAAAGCTATCCAAATGAGCTTCCTGAAAGACACTGAACTGCTGATGTTCTGGTTATAACAGAAGACATACCAAAGCTGAATAGGGCCTCTGACTCCACAGGCCAGGTGTGGCAGCACACACCTTTAATCCCAGCACTCAGGAGGCAGAGGCAGGTGGATCTCTGTGAGTTCAAGGCCAGCCTGGTCTACAGAGCAAGCTCCAGGCCAGCCAGGGCTACACACAGAAAACAGGTCTTGAAAAAACAAAACCAAAAAAAAAAAAAATCTAGAGGTTGGGGGGATGGAGTTCAGCAGTAGGGTGCTTGTCTAGCATTCATAAAGTCCTGTGTTCAACCTCTAGTACCACTATATTTATTTTTTTAAGATGGCAGAGGATAGATCGTTGACCTGCTTAGAAGAAAGTCAAGTAAATGATTTTCCCACAGTCCCATACATCCACCTGAGAGCGCAGTGCTTTTTCCATACCATCGTTCCCCATTTTCTCCTACCATTCCCCTCCTTTTATAAGTTCAGATCAAGCTCTCCTCCTCAAGAAAGCCTCGCCAAATGGTTTGTCCTGCAGGTGAGCCTAAGGTCTACCCAAGACCATGTGTGCAATGACTTAGCAAATCTGTCTTAGTTGGAGCCACTGTTGCTGTGATGAAACACCACGACCAAAAGCAACTTGGGCAGGAAAGGGTTTATTTCACTCACAGTTCCACAAAACAGCTCGTCACCAAAGTCAGTGAGGGCAGGAGCTCAGTTGTCCTGGCTACTTTTTGTGTCAACTTGACACAAGCTAGAGTCATCAGAGGAGGGAGCCTAAAAAGAGAAAATGCCTCCATAAGGTCCAGGCAAGCCTGAAGGTTCTTAATTAGTGATTGATGGGTGAGGGCCCAGCCCATTTGTGGGAGGTGCCATCCCTGGGTGGTGGTCTTCTGTTCTTTAAAAAAGCAGGCTGAGCAAGCCATGGAGAGCAAGTCAGTAAGCAGCACCCCTCCATGGCCTCTGCATCAGCTCATGCCTCCAGGTTCCTGCCCTGTGTGAGTTCCTGTCCTGACTTCCTTCATTGATGGACTGTGATGTGGAAGTGTAACCTGAATAAACCCTTTCCTCCCCAAGTAGCTTTGGTCGCGGTGTTTCATCACAGCAATAGTGATCCTAACTAAGACACCTATCAGTCACTAATTAAGAACTATCCTACAGGATTTTAGCCATATAGTACAGGATAACTATACTACAACCAATGCACCACAGGGAACAGGAACATAGACTTTGTTACCTGTCAATGAGACACTTTGTCCTAGTGGTGCTGCCTTGTAGGCCCCCAGTGTATGAGGAGGCTCTTGGCCCTCATATGACTAATGAACTGGGATGGGGGACTGTTATGTAGGGACACTCCACTCCAGAGGAGTGGGATGGAAGGGATAGGAGGAAGGGATAGGAGGTAGAGGGTGGGAGGGTGGGACTGGAAAGGGTGGAAAGAGGGCACTGTAATAGAGATGTAACCTGAAGTAATAAATAAACATAAAAAAAGAAATTGATATTGATGTAACCAAGCTAGAATTTTGCCAAAGGTTTTCTTCTGGATCCAGCCTGTTTTCCCTCTGATCTTGAACACTGCCCTCTACTAAAACTTCTCCCACTCCAGTAAAATCCAGAACAGTGCAGAGAAAACAGCAAGTTCCAGAAAAGGCAATTAAATGGAATGCAGGTTCCCTTGGAGAAAATTCTGAGTAACTGAAGAAAACATTTTGAGAATTCCTCTGAAGCAAACTAGTCCTGAGGCTAAATGACCTTCTACTGTAAACTGCGACATGAGGCTCTATTCATTCATTGGAAGGTAACCCTGACAGAAGTAGTTAGAGATGGCTAATGCAATGAAATACAAAAGGCTGTGCTGGAATTTGTCTCAAGAAACAGTTCTAACATTTTTTAAGGATTTAGAAAACAAAGCGAGACAATGCAATTTTAAAGGTTTGTTGTCAGCAGTATCTAAATGCTCCATCAAGCCAAACATTATAGCAATGAAGATTTCATAGGCAAGTTTTAATGGCCTTACCATCTTTTTTTTTTACATGTAGCCTTTGTTGGATACTTCAGAATTAAGATTGGCCAGGAGCCATTCTTTCTGACTTCTGAACAAATCAGGTCTGCTTGTCATGAATGTAGTTTCTTCTGTATGGGAATATAGCTCAGCAGTAGAGCTCCTGCCAAGCATGCATGAGGCCCTGGGTTCTATCCTTAGTAACACACACACACACACACACACACACACACACACACACACACACACAGAGAGAGAGAGAGAGAGAGAGAGAGACAGAGACAGAGACAGAGACAGAGAGTTAACTGATATTCAATACATACTGTTATCAATTACAAAATCATGTATAGTATTGTCTTAGGGTTTTTTTGTTAGCTAAAATCCCACAACCAAAAAGCAAGTTGGGGAGAAAAGGGTTTATTTGGCTCACACTTTCCCATAGCTGTTCATCACTAAAGAAGTCAGGACAGAGTAGGCTCAGCAGTTAAGAGCACTGGCTGCTCTTCCAAAGGACCTGGGTTCAAATCCCAGCACCTATATGTCAGTTCACAGCTGTCTGTAATTGTGGGATGTGGTGGCACACACCTTTAATCCTAACACTTGAAGAGGCAGAAGCAGGTGTATCTCTGTGAGTTCAAGGCCAGCCTGGTCTACAAAGAGAGTCTAGGACAGCCAGAGCTGTTACACAGAGAAATCCTGTCTCAAAAAACAAAAAAGAAGTCAGGACAGGAGCAGGCTGGAGGCAGGAGCTGATGCAGAGGCCATGGAGCATTGCTGCTCACTGACTTGCTTCCCCTGGCTTGCTCAGCCTCCTTTTTATAGAACCCAGGACCACCATCCCAAGGATGGCCCCACACACAATGGGCTAGGCCCTCCCCCATTGATCACTAGTTGAGAAAATGCCTGACATCTGGATCTCATGGTGGCATTTCCTCATAAGGCTCCTTCCTCTTTGATGACTCTAACTTGTGACAATTGACACAAAACTAGTCAGTACAAGTATGTTCAGCTTAAAATGTAACTCAGCAATTCCAGGGCTCATGGGACATATAAACACCTGTATGCTACCTGTGCTATCAACTTTCTTCTGTTTAGTCTTTGAGACTGTCACATGGCCACACACCAGAAATCCCTCCAGGAGCCTGAGGCAGAAGGGTTGTGTAAAGTCTGAGGTCAGCCTAGTTCACAATGTGTAGTTCAGGTTGATCTAAAACATAGCATAATCCTCCTGCTTCTGATTCCCGATTGTTGGTATCACAGGTATGAGCCACCATGCCTGGTCTTTTCCATACCATTAATTGAAATACATGAATGAATGAATGAATGAATGAATAAAGTATACTGGATTTCCATATATGACTCCTGTGAGGTTGTTTAATGTGAATGAATTTCTCTGACTACACAAATCAATTCAGTTTCCCAAACATGCAAAACAGGAAGTGGTGTCATCAAAGGGCCTGACTCCAACCCCCACACTGCCTTTCCATCCAAAGGGCCACAGGACTCTTAGATCCACTCAAAACATACCTTGAACGGTGCCCAAGACCATTAAGAGGGGCTGGAGAGATGGTTTGGTGGTTAAGAACACTCATTGTTCTTCAAAGGACCCAGACTAGTTCCCAGCACCCACACAGTGGCTCACAGCCATCTATTTCTACCTTCTGTTCCAGGGGATCTGGAACTGCTCACTTCTTGGGCGCCAAGCATGCACATGGTGCTCAGACATATGTGGACACAAAACACCCATACACATAAATAAAAAATTTGAGAGACTATTAGGAACAGAGTCTAGCATCTTTAGGACTTGAAAACTGCATTTATTACCCATTTCTTCCCTTGGGCAACTTAAGATTATAGTGGAACTTTCTTGGACCTGTCAGCAGATGAATAAAGGCACAGAGAGTTAATACTATTTATAAAAAGCTTTGGCACTATATCTGGGCAGACTCTCAGCTATTCTAACTTGACTAATCCTAGCCCAAACTCCACCATGTGCCCTGTTACCTGTCACTCAGTCCCAGCACATGCTCCTTCCCGGGTCACATTGGTGGATCCCCACATGTCTGATTCTTCTCCCAGAGACCCTCTCTCAGCCTTGCCTTCCCTTTCTGGCCTAGATATCGACCATCAGATCTTTACTAAGCCAATCAACATTTGAATATACAGAGACACTTTTCACACATTGTATGAAAGATTATCCCAACCTAAGATAATGAAAATAGAATAATAGTTATGCTATCCAATGTAGGACTCATGGACCATGCCTTCCCTGTCTACCATGCAGTATGGGCTTTGTGGATCATGACTCCAGGAATCTGGCATGGAGCTGGTGATATAGAGCATGTTCAGACCCTGGAAATCCAAAATTGAGGTGTCATGCCTCATCCTGAGAGTGGAAGGTGTGGAGCAAAGCTCTCTCCCTGTTTCTACCTGCATCAGGAACACGTTAACACAACCTCCAAAGTGGCTACAGGTGATCAGGCATGTAAATGGCCCCTCTGTTACTTTCCTTGGAGCACATAATCCAAGTGACCTACCAGGAGGTCACAGGTGAGTGTAAGTGTAAATTATAAACTATATTTATTAATATCTATCTAAACTCCTACAACCCTACCAACTCTGAGAAATTTAGAAGGATACCAATCCTCAAGTGCAGATCTTTGAGGGCAACTGGTCAGCAGTCTGTCTGCAGGAACAATGCAATAGCAATCAGTCAGCGGTCACTTGGCTCTCATCCTGGCTGCCGCCTCACTTTAGCTTGGGCTCGAGGCTTCCCAAGTCAGCCAAGACAGTCAAAGCTAAATGGAGGAGGTGCAGCGCCCCTGCATGCTTCCGCGGTTAGCTGAACCCTCTGGGGCACATGCTGTGCGGCATGACCTAGCCCTTGGTGTTGAGGCCTTGCCGGGGCCTCCTCTGTTCATCTGGGCCTTGCCTCACCCTCATGGGACCAGGGCTGGACTCCCATCTGTTTTCAAGGTCTCTTCATAGTCCATTTGCCTCAGCCTCAGAGCGTGCACACCTCACACCTCACTCACTCACTTGGCGACTGACGGCCCATGGAGGCACACAGCCTCAGGCTGCTCTGCTCCCACCACTGTGGCACCAGCTGGCCATGGCTCTCCTCAGCATCCAGTTCTCACAAACTTTCTCTGAGCAGGTCCTATGCCACGCCTTTTGTGCCAGCCCGAGCTGGCATGAGTCTTCCTTGTGGCAGGAGTCTCTTTACACGGTCTTCTCTCGGCCTCTGCCTCTTGCCTCCTCAGTTGGTCTCAGTTTATGTGCCGAAGTCCCTGACTGCCTGATTCTTACCATCTCAGGGCTGGTGTGGTCTAGGGGCTGGTTAGCACATCTCTGCTTGAAGTATGGCTTTTTCTCTCAGCGCCAGCAGTTGGGACACATCCACTTCACACCTTTGTCTCTGGAGCCTTTATTTGGGATCTGTTGCCCATGTCCTTAACTAGGGAGCCACTTGCTGGGCATGGTGGCGCACGCCTTTAATCCCAGCACTCGGGAGGCAGAGGCAGGTGGATCTCTGTGAGTTAAAGGCCAGCCTGGTCTACAGAGTGAGTTCCAGGACAGCCAGGGCTTGTTACACAGAGAAACCCTGTCTTGAAAAACAAAACAAAAAAGTAGGGCGCTGTTCTCATGGTCCCTGGTGGGTCTTCTGGTTTCTCAAGGTCCCTGGCCATGCCCTTCCTCAAGGCACTGTTCTCCACATCTTTCAGGGCTGTGGCTTTTCAACCGGGCTCTGCCCAACTTCAGTCACTATCTCTCTAACATCTTTCAAAGTGTGGCAGTGCCCAGCAGCTGAGCAGTGTTGAAAAGCAATGCCAAGCCAAAACCCTTTCCAGTTTCCCAGGCTTTCCTTCTTATGCACCGTCACTAATTATGCACACAGAGTGCCTTCTCATTGGTCAACTTCACACACAGAGTGCCTCCTCATTGGTCAACTTCATGCCCACTTCCCGAAGGTACACCTGTTGCCCAGGATCACATGCACTGCCAGGTGCCAGGCTGATTCAATAGAAATCCAACCTCTACCACAGGTGAGCTGGTCAAGTACCCAGATCCTGGGCTCCTTTCCCCATGTAAATAGAGCATTGCCAGCATCTCAGTCTCAGGCCATAGAATGTATTCACTCCCAAATCACTTCCCACTTCCCACAGTTCATAAACCTTCATTCATCCCCAAATAAAGAAATATTGGAGGGCCTGGAGAGATGGCTCAGAGGCTAAGAGCACTGGCTGCTCTTCAAAGGACCTGGGTTCAAATCCTAGCACCACATGGCAGTTCACAGCTGTCTGTAGTTGCCAGGTGTGGTGGTGCACCCCTTTAGTCCCAGTAATCAGGAGGCAGAGGCAGACGGATCTCTGTGAGTTCAAGGCCAGCCTGGTCTACAAAGTGAGTCCAGGATGGTCAGGACCACAAAGAGAAACCCTGTCTCAAAAAACAAACAAACAAAAGAACTATTGGACTTGGAGATACCAAGGCTGACACACAAAATACTGTCTAAGCTGTCTTGATTTAACCATCTTTAAATCTTTATTTAAGTTTTTAACCATCAGAGAAAGCTTTCTCCAACCTGACGCTCCCCTGTTGAACTGGGGGTTTAACAGAACCTCACCACAGTTCCCGAACCCTCCCTGTCCTCTCCGACTCTGTGCACCGAGGAGATCCAGACAACCTCAGAGAGCGAGGAATCCAGAACTGGCTGCAGCTTGTGTGACTCTGATTTTCCCTGGTGCCCACAGTGTCTCTGTGATGACTGACTGGACAGACACCCCCAAGGAAGGAGCAGATTTACATCCCCATGCCTTTTTTCTCACTGTCCCGCCTGGTGGCATCCAGGAGGGCCAGAGAAAAGTGAACCACAACTGGAGGCACACTTTCTCCCTCACGGTCCCTTGCCCACCAGGACACCAGAGAAATGCAGCCTGCCAACAGAACAACAATCCATCTCAACAGAGGGCATCTTTGGATCATCCTAGGCCAGCGTGGAGCTGTTTCAATTCCCTGAACAGGATCCTGCTCATTGTAACCCTTCTTTAGCTGCTGACACCAAAACCTCATTTCCGACCGACCATTTACCCTTCCACTGTGCTATTCATGTTGTCCAAGTCGGCCCTGGCATCATCGGCAACCCATTATCTCTCTCACTACCATCACCAAGCACTCTCATCTTCCCCAATATCACCTTCAACCTCTTCAACTTGTTCCTATATTAGACCAACATCATCTTCAACCCTATCTGCTATAAGAAGGGACACACTTGTTCCCTCTAGCTTCCCACCTCTGAGACAGCTGGGATTGCTACTATGCCCTACGTAGATCCTATGCCCAAGTCAGAAGGTTTTTAAGAGCTTGGCATGGTAGGATATACCTGTAGTCCTTAGGAGGGTCAAGACAGGAAGATCAGGAATTCAAGGTGATCCTTGTATTTGAGGGGACAGAATAAAGAATCTGCCAACATAACCGCTCTATGATTTGGTTAAGGTTTTTATTGCAGATATGAGAGAGAATTGCCAGAGTATATGGAAGCGACCAGAGCAGAGAGAGGAAGAAGTAGACTGAACATGGCCAGCAGACTGGACATGACCAGGGAAGTCATGGGGAGGGAAGGAGAAGACACGCCACGGGTTAGATGGAAGAACATCATTCCACATGGCCTGGAACATCAGCATAGTGTGGAGAATAACAGCCCAAGGGGACATATGTATATATTGGGGTTTTATTTGGGGAATAGAATTAAAAGCTAGCTTAGATGGGCTAAGATTGCACAATCCAGGCTAAGGCTTATTAAAATCCATCAGGGGTCTGTGTGATTAGTCAGTTATTCATACATGAGCTAAGGGATAATTCTGTCACACTAATAATCTTATTACTCAATTATAAATATTAATATTTCGTACAATAGCTTTCTGACTCACAAGCCTTTTTGTTTGCTTGCTTTGGGAGACAAGTTAGGCTGAGATCTAGTGACTGCTTCTGCCTTGTCCACTAATATAGGTAAATTATTTTAATCTGCAACCCTGAAATGGGAAGAAAGGTACCCATGAGCTAAATTTACTCTGAGATCATGAACATAGCACAGTGCTGGCGGGCACACCATGTGAGATCACTGTTTGCTAACTGATGGGCATAAGGAGGGCAAGCAGAGCCGTGCAAGTCTGTGGAATACTTGTGGTTTGCCAAGCATGTCGCTTTATGCACCACTCACACTGTCCCCTGTCTTGGAATATTCCTCCCCCACCAGAAATTTCCAATCAGCTAACATGCCACCCTGCCAATGCACCACTTCAGAGCCTCTGAACCTCAAAGAAAAACTCACTGTCCCATTGTGTCAATCCCATATTTCTACAGAACATGTTCACCTATATGGGAGTCAAAAGGGGATCTTTCTTCTGCCACCCTAAGAGTGATAGTCACCATTACTATAATAAAAGTTGGGAGCCGGGCAGTGGTGGCGCACGCCTTTAATCCCAGCACTTGGGAGGCAGAGGCAGGCGGATCTTTGCGAGTTCGAGGCCAGCCTGGTCTACAAAGTGAGTCCAGGACAGCCAGGGCTACACAGAGAAACCCTGTCTCGGAAAACCAAAAAAAAAAAAAAAAGTTGGTTTATCAAGAAAAAGGCATAACAAATATATTTGCTTATAGTTTTTTATAATGCGGGACAGCCAAGGTGAGCTGTTCCGTGCTATGTGTAGATGATGGACCATGGAGAACCTTGGAGGAATACTATTGGCGGGGGGGGGGGGGGGGGCTGACCTAGTAATAATAGACCTCCTGGAAAAACCACAGCAAGATCTAGTGTTCAGATTCTCCCTGACCCCTGTGACACACCTCCCTCCTGATGAAGCTGCAAGGCTTTTTCTGGAATGGGGAATAGCAGTGTCATGTGACCTACAGTCAAAAAGGTAGGTCAGAAAATTTCTCTATAGACAGTTTGGTGAAAATTGGGGCAATGTTTTTAGACTTGAAAAAAAAAGATTTGTTTGAAGTGCTCTATGGGAAGAATTGTAGTCTCATGGCTTTCTTGGGGTTAGAATGAAGAGCAATAAATAGGAGGGCAAGAGGTATGGGTTTTTATCTCAGGTTACCTCTGTCCTTGGTGGTGGTGGTGGATAGCACATAACTTCATTCTGTAGCTCAGGGTAGAGTGGAACTAACTGTGTAGCCCTTCCTAGCTTTGAACTTGCAGCAGTCTGCCTGTCTCAATCTCTCAAGTACTGGGATGACAGGTTTAACCCAGCACACTGGGATAGAGACTACTTCTAAGACTTTTTTTTGGAAAGGTGATAAGAGGACACCCTAACTTTGGTTTTCAGATTCTCCCAATTTGCTCTTTCTGCTGCTGCATTCAGTTTGGTGTGTGTGGACTAGAATACTACTCTTCATTACAAGTCCAAGAGGTTTTGGTGGCTTCGTTTTGTTTTGGGCCTCATTCATGCTGGGCCAATATGCCCTCACTAGCCCCAGCTACAGTGGGGTTTGGTTTTGTTTTTAAATAATGATCTGCTGCCTTCTCAGATGGCCATGAGTGATCCCCAACTTAAAGGGTTGCCTTTGTTGGTTGGCCTTTGTAGTGGTGACACACATGGTTTCTGTAGCTCAGTGACATTCTAGTAGCTCTGCCAGGACAGGTGGGGACTCCCTGGTAGGCAAAAATGTACGTTACCCCAGCAACTGCTGTTTTGGATGGAAAATCATTTGCTTCCCTGAAGAACTGGGAGAGATAGAACAGTATACCCGTGTGTGTGTGTGTGTGTGTGTGTGTGTGTGTGTGTGTGTGTGTGTGTGT
>CAJQZJ010034344.1:825231-896565 GCA_907164525.1 Lophiomys imhausi
TGTGTGTGTGTGTGTGTGTGTGTGTGTGTGTGTGTGTGTGTGTGTGTTTAAGCACAGTCGGAATGGAACACTTTCTCAGAACATGTCTCAAGGGTCTGTCAGTAGGAACCCAGAACTCTAGGACAAAACCTGGGAAAAATAATACAGAAAAAATTTTTTTTCATTTTTTTGTTTGTTTTTGAGACAGGGTTTCTCTGTGTAGCTCAGGCTGTCCTGGAACTCATTCTGTAAACCAGGCCTCAGACTCAGAGATCTACCTGCCTTTGCCACTCTGCTACCAAAGTGCCGGGATTAAAGGTGTGGGCTACCACCCTGGCCTCAGAACAGCATTTTTAAACCATGTATTTTCTGCCCCACTTTTTGTTATTTATACAAATCATTTCTATCCAAAGTCTCTCAAACTCTGTTGTCTTACTGGAATGTAACATTCTGTGAAACTCCCTACTGAGTTTAGCCTGCTGACTGGCTGAGGCTGCAGTTTTTTGATTATCCTCTCTGGGGAAGACAATAGATTTGTAGAGGAGCCTGGAAGTAGATTTTAGGCTCTTGGAGATCTGTTACTGACCCGCCCTAATTCCCATGAGTTGTGGGCAAGCCATTGTTTTTAATTCCTACTTAATATCAACATGGGTGGTTATTTTGGTTAAACGTAAGCTTTTTTGTTTTAAGCCAGTGTTTGCTAAATTTAATCCAAGAGTTGATCAGTATTAAGAGAACCTTCACTAGGAGTTTGTTTTACTTAACTATCCTAGACCGTTTTAGACGGTTGGTATCAAAAGGCCAAAGCTTCACATTTTATTTTTAAGTATCTCTAGGTATGATACCATTAGGAAGCGTTACCTTTAATTTTGTATCAATATACAAAGATCTATTCAATTGTGGTTAAATATACTCTTAATTATGTATCAATATACAAAGGTCAATGCCTATGTAGCCCAATACAATCTTAATATTACGTCCATATACAGGGTCAATACCATTGTGGCCCACTATAATCTTAATTTTGTATCAATATACAAAGATCAATACCGATGTAATCCAATACAATCTTATTTTTGCACAATAAACAATGGTCAATACCACTTTAGCCAAATAAACTACTAATTTTGTATCAATATACAAAGGTATAAAGGCATATTCAATAATCTGCCCCTTCTTCTTGGACCTTCCTGTGCTATGTCTATATCTCATTTTTCTCAAGCCTATGCAGTCCTACATAGGAGAGGAAGAAGGATACAGAAAAGGAAAAGTAGGAAGTCCCTGGGGCTAACCTCCAAAACCCATTAAACAGGACCATTTATCAGCTTGTAATCTCTTCCCCTAAATAACGGAGTTTTCAGTTATCCTTCAAATAACCAAAAAGAAGGGCGGAGAAACACCTTCCCCACCCTCTGGGTATGGGATGTTGCTCTCTTAAAGTGACTTCCTGCTGATTTGGGTCGTAGTAGACCTGTTTGGGGCCCGAACCCAAATGGAAAAAATGGTTAAAAATGTTAGTACACTCCTTTTATGTTCATTCCTTCTGTTCTCAGCTGTTTAGATGACCTAAGGGGTTTGTAGGCAGAAGCTGATCTTGCAGGCTTCACTGAGGTTCCTGCCGGGGCATTGTGTAGAGCTGAACGGTCCCAGCGACATTGGATTGCCGTGGTGGTTGCAGGCCCCCGATGGAGACAGCTATTGAGGAAGTCTGCCAGACAGAATCAACTGTGTCACTCGTCCTCCTTGGTGCCTGATTCTGCTCTCTGCTGTGGTTTCCGCTGTCCAGCCGTCCCCAGGCTCCCCTAATGGACGCTTCGATTCTCCAAAAAGGACAAAACTTGGTAGCAGGGAAGTCTGCTGTCCAAAAAGGACAAAACTTGGTAGCAGGGAAGTCGACAGCCTAACTCTGCCAAGACAGGGTAGGTAAATCCTTCATAATCCCGGCTCTACAACAAATGTCTGTCAGAGCCAACAAAACTTGGTAGCAGGGAAGTCTGCTGTCCAAAAAGGACAAAACTTGGTAGCAGGGAAGTAGTCAGCCTAACTCTGCCAAGACAGGGTAGGTAAGTCCTTCATAATCCCGGCTCTACAACAAATGTCTGTCAGAGAAACAGGACCCAAAGGCTGAAGACTGATGCAGGAATGTATGGAGAGAAAATGGGAACTGTCCAGGCAGTCATTGGTATGTCATTTCTTAGTTTTGGAAGCTGCAGGCCCTGCACTTCCTATATAAGCAGATATATTTATCCCTCTCAGGTCTCTGAGGTGGTTGAAGAATAGACAGCTAGAGTCTCATAGTTAAATTTTGAGTTGTTTAGGAATCAAGAGGGTGTTATAGATCTAAGAAGATACTCTTAAAAGTGTGTTGCAAGTTAGTATGAATGTTGAGTCAGATATAGACCTTTAAACTCATGGAGATGGTTAGATAGTAGAATGTTAAAGTCAGGGGCCAAATATGTATAAACCGGACATTGGGAAGGTATACTGGGCCATTTAACTCTCATAAATGTGGCATATTTATATCTGTTGTTTTGTATAGTATTTACTGTTATAAGAGAAGGAACCATCTGTTGGACTGAAAGGGGAAACTTCTGTGGGGAAGAGGGTGGAAGGGCGGGATAGGAAGGGGGAATAGGGAAGGGTTTGTGACTGAGATGGAACTTGAAGAAAAAAAAATAAAGTATTTAAAAAAAAAAGAGAACCTTGAGGTTGAAACAGAGCACTCCATTTATTTTTGTAACAGTGCACTGAATTTTGAACTTGGGATAATCATTGTACAGGCTGCACCGCTAAGTTTCACCGCTATAAAACGTGTGGAATGTGTCCCTTAAGAATTTGTTTGCAGGGGCTGGAGAGTGTCTTGTTGGTTACTGTCCTACTTTTGTTTCTGCTGCAGTGTTAAAATGCCTGACAAAAAGCAGCTTAGGGAATTAAGGGTTCACTTATACTCACAATCGCAGCTACAGTCGGTAACTGAGCGGAAGTCACACCCAGTCAAGAACAGGAGAGAACGAATACATGAATGCTTCCAGGTTGCCTCAGTTGTCCTTTTACAGTTCAGGACCCAAACCTGAGGAGCAGTGCTGCCTACCTTCAAGCTATGCCTTCCACGTCAATTACAATCAAGACAATTCCTGGCAGACGAGCTCCTAGGCAAGCCTGGTTAACAGCTCCTCACTGGGACTCTCTTCCCAGGTGACTCCAGATTGTGCCAAGTTGACAAAAGCCACCATTTCGGTTGTTTTAGGCCCTCCTTGTGAAACTTTTATGATTGTTTTCTGTTGAGGTTCTGCAGAAGTATTAACAACAAACAACCACATAACATTAGCAACAAGACCCCTGAGCCGTCCTTGTAAGATGCCAGGACAAGGTGAGTGGGGACACAGGCCTTTAATCCCAGCACTAGAGAGGCAGAGGCAGGAAGATCTCTGGGAGTGTGAGGCCAGCCTTGTCAGAGCAAGCTGCAGGACAGTCAAGGCTACACAGGGAAACCCTATCTTGGGGGGGAAAAAGATGCTGGGACATCACTCACAAAAAGACAAAACTAAATTCTATTGCTCTTCCAAAGGACCCGTTAGCCTCATGATAGTTTAGTTAACTGTAATTCCAGTCCCAGGGGTCCACAGGTACCAGACAAGCATGTGGTACACAGACAGACATACATGCAGACAAAATAACCAATAGATATAGATAGATAGATAGATAGATAGATAGATAGATAGATAGATAGATAGATAGATAGATAATTGCTTTAAAGTGGAAACTTCCCTCAGCAGCTCAATATTGGTTTAATGGTTTATGTGTTCCAAATTCTGTCTATTCGTTTCCTTTCTTTCTTTGTTTTTTTTTGGGGGGGGTTGTTTGTTTGTTTGTTTGTTGGTTTGTTTTTTGAGACAAGGTTTCTCTACATAGCCCTGGCTGTCCTGGACTCACTTACTCTGCACACCTGCCTTTGGAGTGACGGCCAGAGACCCATATTCCAGTTAAAATTCCAGAGGGATAAAATCAGAGTCAAAGGGCTTGGGTTAGACCCAGTTCTTCCTGGAAACACCACTGTGACCCTGAACATACTGCTTCCTTTTTCTAATCTAACCTCCTGACCCATTCCACCTGCTTCCCTAGGTAGTGGGGAAGACCAAGCAGATAGCATGTGTAGGGAGATGTTATAGAATCTGACACTGTGTTTCTGTGGTGACTCCCTAAAGTTCAAAGACGTAATTATGGTTCCAGTGCTCGGCTCACAGTCGGCGCTCCCACAAGCACATGAATGAAAGGAACAAATTGTGCCAGATTCTGTTCCAGGCAGTGTCCAGGGTTACCACTGCTGTGATGACACACCGCAACCAAAGCAGCTTGGGGAGGAGAGGGTTCATTTGCCTTATACTTCCACATCACTGTTCACCACTGAAGGAAGTCAGGGCAGGAACTCAAGCAGGGCAGGAACCTGGAGGCAGGAGCTGATGCAGAGGCCATGGGTGCTGCTTACTGGCTTGCTCCTCGTGGCTTGCTCAGCCTGCTTTCTTATAGAACCCAGGACCACCAGTCCAGGGATGACACCACCCACAATGGGTTGTACCCTCCCTATCAATCACTAATTTAAAGAATGACCAACAGGCTTGCCTACAGCCTCATCTTATGGAGGCATTTTCTTAACTGAGGCTCTCTCCTCTTCAGTTGACAGAAAGCTAGCCACCACAGGGCTTATCCTAGCACATGAAAGGGGCAAACTGAGCCAGATTGTCTTCCAGGTAGCATCTGGGGAGCCATGTGAGGGCAAGAGTCATTCAGCGGAGTCCCAAAGGGAAGAGACTCTGCTCTTTCTAGAACTGAAGACGGAGACATTTCTTTGTAATTCCCCAGAATAAAATAGAATCTTAATTTATGTGCATTACCGAATATCTGCTCAGGATTCGTCTCTGGTCCTGAGGAAGTCTTTCAAGGGGAAACTTGGGCTCAAATATGACTGGAAAGCTCAGTTGGTGTGGTTTAATACATAGAAGCTGTGGGCACTAGGTGTGAACTAGAGATAGCAATTCACAAAAAGGGGCCTCTAATTTCATTGGGACTAGAAACCTGAGAATTCACAGGAAAGGGCTGCCTGCTGCAATGGCTCTGAGAGTTCCCTGGGGAGCTAGGAAGCTGCCAGAGGAAGAGAGTTGAGGAAGAGCTGGGCAGAATGGAAAGTCCTGGGGGGGGGGGGGGGGGGCAACAATGACAGATCTAAAGGCAGGGACAGATGTAGGAACACAAGTGGTATGTGTTTGGGAGGAAACCAAATGGAGGTCACCATTCAGTCTGCCTTGCCTCAGCGACCCGCGCACAAAAGCAGTTCTATAATGCCTAGTCTTGGTTGTACACAACTGTTTCCCAAAACTTTCCATCCCAAAACTACTCCAGAGTCCCGTGTGCCCTGGCGATATTTTCCTGGGGAGAGGGGAAGAAGGCAAATGGCTCCCATGTCAGCGTGGGGCCAGGATAGAGCTGGACAAGCAGGCTTGACCAGTCCTATCTGAGGTCCTCCCTTCAGTCACCTCCCCTCCAGCTGTCTGGTGTTGGTACCTGCTCCCAGCCTACCCAGCACTTTCCCAGGTCGGCCCTCTCACTCACTCCCAAGGGCACCAGGCTCTCCCCAATTCTTCAGAGGGCACTCAACGCACTCGCTGGCTTTTTGATGACTTGCTTTTCCTCTCTCTCTCTCTCTCTCTCTCTCTCTCTCTCTCTCTCTCTCTCTCTCTGTAAGTTCTCCTCCCAGGTCTCGGTGTGGTGGCTCCTCTCAATGTCACCTCCTTGCAGAGACTTTCTATGACACACAGCAATAAATAGGATAAAATTATCCTATCCACGTGATTGTGTTCAGTAACCTGCCACTAGAACGCATCTTTACTTACTGTAGTTTCCCTAATCCTTCAAACCCTTGGAACAATCCTGCTCTTCTAGAGGACCCGGTTTGATTGTCAGCAACTCTAACTCCAGTTCCGAAGAATCCAACACCTTCTTACTCCTGCCAGCACCAGGCACTCAGATGGCACAGAGATACACATGCAGGCAAAACAGCTACACACAAACAAAAGATAATAATAAAATAATTTTTTAGAGCAAATACTCTAGGCTCATCAGATGTTGTAAGACCCCTTCAATGAGAAGCTCTAGTCTTTCCCTACAGTTCATGCTTGCCTCCTGGAAGAAAAGCCGGGGTTGGGGGTGACGGCCGAAGCAGAGTTACCCCAGCTCCACCCCCGCGCCAACTTCTATCGTTGCCAATTCTCAAATCACAAGATTGGACGGTGTTCCGCACCACGGGAACAGAGAGAACTCTCTAACAGCCACGCCTGCTTATGATTCAGAGTAAACTAGCCTTAAACCCTCGCTGCCAACGGCCCAATATCTTTTCAGCCTTAAAGCAAACTTGGGCACCAGACGGGACAGGCATCATCTTTATCACCTGCGCTATGCAAGGGTGGTGGGGGAGGGGACACAAGGAAAGGGCCCACAGCTAAATAACAGGCTCAGAGTGGAGCCAGAGGCATCCCTTCCTTACACTGTCAGCTGAGTCGGACCTAGAAATTCCTGCCAATGTGTCCCCGGACCTCTAAGCCTGTGGGAGCATCCTCCAAGGAGGGCCCAGGGACCGCCGGATTCCTGCGGGTCTAGAACCTCTAGGGGTGCCAGCCAGAAATGGTTTTGTTTTGCTTTGTTTTTCTCAAAAACTCTCCAAATCCTTCTGACTTTCTTCGAGTTCTGCAGGACTTTTCCATCCAGTAATTGGAAAGCGTCCAACAGACATGCTCACCTTTCCTAGCTTTCTTCAGCGTTGAGGACCGCGTTCGGCTAGCCCAACCCCGTCCTGCAACGCGCCCGCGCCCTGCACCGCGCCCTGCTCCGGAACCGCGCCCGCGGCAGCTGCGTCTCGGCTTCGTCACCGGCCGGATACAGCGGAACTGCAACAGCAACCTTCTCGGTGACACCTGCTTCCCTCCTGCTACTCACTCCTACCCCTTCGAAATACAGAAAATGAAAAGTAGTTTCCCCGTAACGATCTCAGGCGAGTACTGCAGATCCGAGGCTGAGAGAGTGCTTAGCGATCGAATCGGTTAGTACACGAACATACAAATGAACTAAGAATAATTCTGGGGTGTAGCTTCGTGGCATGTCATCTGAAGAAAACATGGTTCAATCACGAGCATTAAAACAAACAAACAAAAAACCATTGCCAGTCGGGCGTGGTGGCGCACTCCTTTAATCCCAGCACTCGGGAGGCAGAGGCAGGCGGATCTCTGTGAGTTGGAGGCCAGTCTGGTCTACAGAGTCCCGGACAACCAGAACTACGCAGAGAAACCCTTTTCTCAAACAACCAAAAAATAAAAATAAAAAAAAATTGCCTTTAATTAGAACAAAAATAAGCACGATATTCAAAGAGAAGAAGCAAACACATGGTCGTTTATTCAAATGTTGGGACCAGTGGATAGAGGATTTGGTGTTTCATAAAGTTGTGTGGATGTGTACTGAATACTAACCACTTTGCTGTGTTAGTGGGTCTGAGGATGAAACCCAAGGCCTTTTTACAGTCCGCAAGTCCAAAGCCAGTGAGTGCTCTAGTCTATTCTGACAATAGAACCAATACAATAAATTCTTCCTGGTGGAATTTTTGGTCTAGTGATGGTATCAAACATTAAACAGAGCCAGAGGCAAGAAGATTGTGAGTTCCCAGCCAGCTAGGCTCTATAGTGAGTTCAGGCCAGCCTGGGCTGCCCTGTCTGGGAGATTTTAAAAAGAAACAAAAATGGTGGCCAGTGTTACAGAGGAAAAAAATTCATTTTTTGAAGGGCCTGTTTTGGGAGGCTGGTCAAGGATGGCTTATTTCCAGAGCTGGCTTAAAACTAAGGAATTAGCCATGAAACACAGAAGGACGTTCCAGATGAGCTGCTGGACGTTCACTGGAAGCACTCAGTGGGAGCCGGTGTGGCTGGAGCACCGTGAAGGAGGAAGGCAAGCCATGGAGAAGGTAGGAGGAGGCAGAGTGGCTCACAAGTGCCTACAGCATGGCAGGCCCGACTCACCTTCTTGAGAGGTAGATAGTTGTGTCATTCTGTGAACTTTCTACATGACTTAAAGTGAGGCGCAGGGAGACTTTTTGCCCAGAGTTTAGCTAGCAAAACTAGCAGCACCCCCAAACAGCTCAGCTTCAATCAACACCCAAGTTCAGTGCTCCTCTGGGTTGCTTTCCTGGCGTTGCTGAGAAGTTTGAGCTTTTTTTCTACATGCCATGAGATACCCTAATGAGGGAGGTAAGGCCTAGCACCCAGGTTCAGGACATTTGGTCCTGTGGGGGCCACTGGCTGAGAGATTTAGAGATCAGGTTTAAAAAAGTGTGTAGAGTTCAGTTTTGCTCTAAGTTTGAGTTTCATTTAAATGAAACATGTTACTTAACTTTTTTTTTTAAACCTCATCCTGAAGTTCAGGGACTTGGAGCTCTGAAGTGACACCACACGAGGAGCTAAAGCCACCGAACTGAGCCAAGTAAGAAGACTCTCTTCTGTAATCCCAGCACTCAGGAGATAAAGGCGGGAAGATCTTGAGTTCAAAGCCAGCCTGTGCTACATGCAGAGTGAGATTCTGTCTCCAAAAAAAAAAAAAAAGGCACAGAAGTAGAAGACAAGTTTCAAGGACCTCGGAGGGGGAGGTTGGATATAGAAAAGAGATGGGGAGAGAGAGAGTTCAGGTTCTGAGCTGAGCCAATAAGGAAGAACTCACAAGAGCAGCCTAGGACTATGCACAAACTGCCAAAGAAAGAGCCAGCTCCTTCCAGCATCCTGGGGATAGCAGGAGCCGGCCCAGCCTGAGTCTCACTGTCCAGCTCTGGGCTAATTTAAAGGGAGGCGGCTCACTGGTCAGAGTTCTTCCATGACAACACTAGAAGGTCAAAGGTTAAGTAAATGTCGACACTCACTATTAATTTTTCCCACAGATGAGAGGACAGGGGAAGCAAGCTGGAGTCAGAGACTACAAATCCTTGGGAGAAGGAATCTCTGAATAGACACAGCCAGGGGAAGGCTTCATTACCCCATCCTTGTGCCGTTTCCTGCCTGCATTTCTTTTGAATTCCTCATTTATTTATTTTTAAGATTTATTTATTTTCAGCCAGCTGTGGTGACTCACACCTGTAAAACCAGGACTCAGGAGGCAGAGACAGGTGGATCTCTGTGAGTTCAAGGCCAGCCTCCTGTACATTAGAGAGTTACAGCACAGCCATGGACAGCCTGTCTCAGAAAAAAAAAATTATTTTTCATTTTATTTATGTGGTGTTTTGCCTACATATATGTCTGTGCATGACTTGCTCAAGGAGGCCAAAAGAGAGGATGTTGAATCCCCTAGAACTAGAGTTACAAATGATTGTGAACTGCCATATGGGTGCTAATTGAACCAGATCCTCTGGAAGAACATCCAGTGCTCTTAACTGCTGGGCCATCTGTACAGCCGACTTTCAAAATTCTTTTAAATTACATTTATTTATTTATGTACACATGAGTGCTAGAGCAAGCTTGCAGAAGTCAGAGGTTCTCTCTTCCTGCCATGTGGCCTGTCATTCAGGTCACCAGGCTGTGTGGCCAGCCCTCTCCCAGATGAGCCATCTCAGCAGCCCTGCTTTCTTTTTACAGTCTCTCCCTCAGGGCTGGAGAGATGGCTCAGCAGTTAAGAGCCCTGTCTGCTCTTTTGGAGAACTCAGGTTCAGTTTCCAGCACCCACAAGGTGGCTCACAGCTGTCTGTAACTCCAGTCCCACTGGTCCGACACCCTCTCCGGGCCTCCTTTGGCATATGCATGAACATGGTACCCAGATATACATGAAGGTGAAACACCCATGGACATAAAATAAATAAGTCTTTAAAACTTAAAAAAGAAAAGAATCTCTCCCTGCCTCTGATTTCACCCACTTCTCTTTCTATTTTATTATCTTTCTCTATAAAGCATTGTTATTTTAGCAATCACAGAAACAGACACATCACCTTGGGCCGGAGAGATGGCTCAGTGGTTAAGAGCACTGGCTGTTCTTCCAAAGGATCTGGGTTCAAATCCCAGCACCCACATGGCAGTTCACAGCTGTCTGTAATTGTCAGGCATGGTGATGCACGCCTTTAATCCCAGCACTCAGGAGGTAGAGGCAGGCGGATCTCTGTGAGTTCAAGGCCAGCCTGGTCTACAAAGTGAGTCCAGGACAGCCAGAGATACACAGAGAAACCCTGTTTTGAAAAACAACAACAACAAAAACAAAAAGATTGTGAACCCAAATTTAACCTACCATAACCACAGGGTGAAAGGCAGCTCTGGGAAGCCACTGTGGGGCGTGGAAGGGTGGGACACTGACAAGCCCAAAAGTGCAGGTTGGCAGGAATCCGGAAGTGAGCTCATAGTGGAAAATGAACCTCCTCCAGCCCCAGTGGGTTGCTGGGAGCTGATCTACCAGCTTAGAACGACCCTGGAGTCTGACAGCCCTGAGCCTGAGGCCAGCAGAAGTGTCAAGTCACCCTCTAGCCTAGAGTCTAGAGCCATCCGCCTGCTGTCACTGCTCTACAGCTGCTACAGTTGAAACTTCAGCGAACTTCAGTGAGCCTCTTGCTATCCAAAGCTGCACCCCTCAGCAGCGTGAGCTGCGCTTAGAAGCTCCTCCACCTCCTGTGGCTGCTTACTTCGTCCCCAAGGCAGCCAGGTGCCTTGTGTGCCTGCTTCTTTTTTTTTTTTTTTTTTTGGTTTTTTCGAGACAGGGTTTCTCTGTGTATCCTTGGCTGTCCTGGACGTGTGCCTGCTTCTTTAGCACAGAAGTTAGCTAGGGAGCCTTGGGAGGCTGAGAGGCCGCCCCAGACACAGACTGCAAAGCCAGATGTGGCCAGTAGAGGCCCCTAGTACGCAAAAGAGGGAGTGGCGAAGAGTTCAGCACAGTTTAAGCCTTAGAAAAGCCGAGCTCCAAAGTTCAACTCACAAGTCGCCCCTCTGGCAGGGCCAGCCGGTTCCAGTTTCTGAAACCTGGAAATAAGCCTCTCCGCCCATCCTTCTACTCCTCCTCTTCATCTTCTTCTCTTTTCCTGTGCTTCCCTATTTTTTCTTTTGATTACGCCTTTAGGGGTGTCTTCACATCTCAATTCACCAAAACTGTAAAATCCTCACAGGCTTGCCCAGAGGTTTGTTTCCCTGGGAATTCGAAATCCCATTAGATTCGCAGCCAAGTTTAACCTTCTTAACCTTCTCAGGTACATAGAGGGATCAGGGGGAATAGAGGGAGAGGGCAATGAATAGAACAAAGTAAAATGACCTATTGGGTAGGAAAATGCCACAATCAAACCTGATACTTTGAGTGCTAACTTAAAAAAATAATAAATAAGGAGGCTGGAGAGATGGGTCAGAGGTTAAGAGCACTGGCTGCTCTTCCACAGGTCCTGAGTTCAATTCCCAGCAACCACATGGTGGCTCATGACCATCTATAGTAAGATCTGGTGCCCTCTTCTGGCCTACAGGTATGCATGCAGACAGAACATTGTATACATAATAAATAAATAAAATCTTTTTTTTTTTAAATAGATTTTTTGTGTGTGTGTGTGACAAGGTTTCTCTGTGTAACAGCCCTGGCTGTTCTGAAACACTCCCAGCACTCAGGAGGCAGAGGCAGGGGAATATCTGTGAGTCCCAGGCCAGCCTGGTGTACAGAGTGAGTTCCAGGACGGCCAGGCTGTTACACAGAGAAACCCTGGCTTGAAAACAAAACAAAAAAATATTAGGAAGTCATTTGCTCAAAGATAGAAAGAACCTCTGTTCTTTAACTTGCCCCTTGTCATCAATATAGGTGACATCCTAGTCTCTACCTGTTGAGAACTTGCTCTTCTAACTTAATTACTTTGGAACCCAAATGACAATGAGGGGTACAGGTACTATGTTCCTCAAAGACACCAACATGGTCATTTGGTTAAGTATTAGCAGTTTGAAATCACTGCTAAGAAAGTAGCCATTAAGTTTGGTGTGGTGAATGTCAGCAGTTACGATGTAGAGACAGGAGAATTGCTGCAAGTCAAGGCCAGTCTGGGCTACATAGGCAGACACTGTTCAGCACCATCTGAAAATGATCTACAATTATCCACGTTACCAGTTTTGAATGAGTGAGCTTTAAGTATATAGTAAGCCAAGGTGAAAGAGCAAGTAATGTAGTGTGTCTGGGCCTTTAAAGGGTCCCCAGTCGCTAGTCAACTGTCCCTTTGGGAATGTTTAGCCATTAGAACTGCGTGACCCTATGACCTTCAGTGTCATATTTTTGCCTCTGAGACTTCTAGGAACAGGAGGGGAAAAATATATATATATAAAATCAGTAGAGGCTGAGAAAGAGTGAGTAGGGCTAGAAAGTAGCGTTAGAGAAGACAATTGGTTCAGGAAGAAAGAAAATTGAGTAGGGTTAGTGAACAGAAGGCAATTGATACAAAGAAGAGATTGAGCCAGGAGAAGCTGAGCTGAGAGAGAAGATATTGTTAGGAAACAGGAGAAGAACCCACAAAGCAGTGTAAAAAAGACAAAAAGCTATAATTGGCTTCCAACTTAGAGCAGGCTGTTTGTAAGAAAAAGAAACACGAAAAGAAAAGAAAAAAGGAAAGGAAACATTGTACAAATGGCCATCAGCATGACTAGGCCTGATTTCAAGTACAAGCAAAAGGCAGGAAAAGGAGGGATGGATACTTTGTTTTAAAAAGCCAACAGGGCCGGGCGGTGGTGGCGCACGCCTTTAGTCCCAGCACTTGGGAGGCAGAGGCAGGTGGATCTTTGTGAGTTCGAGGCCAGCCTGGTCTACAAAGCGAGTCCAGGACAGCCAGGGCTACACAGAGAAACCCTGTCTCGAAAAACCAAAAAAAATAAATAAATAAATAAATAAATAAAAATAAAAAGCCAACAGGATGTTTGCTGAGGCTGTTGTTAGGACATGCCTCACATGATTTTCAGCAGCAGTTTTTTGTTGTTGTTGTTTTTTCTTTTCCTCATTTTGGGCTATTTTGTTTATAAAAAGATTGAAAGACTGGCTGAGCAACTGGAAAAAAATGCAGGTGGAAATAGAGAAACTTGGGAATCAAAAAATGGAAGAAAAACATCAAGAAAAAAAAAACAAATGGGTTTGTTCCCAGTGACTGAACCAGAAAGAGGGAGTTTCCCTCAAGTAGAAAGAGGGGAAGGAACTGTATCAAAGGGCAGTCAAGTCAAAGAAATGAAAAAGCAAGAGGATGGTCAAATGAGACAACCCTGTTCAGGAGACAGGGTTAGACCCACAGAAACTTTGGAGTACAGGCAGTCCTGGGTCACAAAATCACCAACAGCATTCCCAGTAGTTACACAGCATATGCCTTCAAATGGGGATAATCCACAAGGTTATGCTGAAATATGATGGTGTCCTGTGATGGACCTAAGATGTTTTAAAGAGGCAATGATGGGGCTGGAGAGATGGCTCAGCAGTTAAGAGCACTGACTACTCTTCCAGAGGTCCTGAGTTCAATTCCCAGCAACCAACCACATGGTGGATCACAACCATCTATAATGAAATCTGGTGCCCTCTTCTGGTCTGCAGGCATACCTGCAGACAGAACATGTATACATTATAAATAAATAAATCTTAAAAACAAAACAAAACAAAGAGGCAATGAAAGGTCTCATATCTCAAAAAGTCCAGGGTTTGACTGGAATCCCTGCTTGCCCCTGAACAAGCCAGGAAACCCCATCTCAGTCCCTCAACCCTGCCCACACAGAGAAAACTGCAGACTAACTTGTCATCATTCCTTGCCTCTGTGTTTCTGGCAACCCACCCAAGAGTGCCTACCCCGGAGCTCAGCTTTTGACCATATATGGGCACAATCCCAGTTCCTAGCTGACGAATCATCATTCCTCCCCTCACCTAAGCTCTATGAAACCCCTTGCATCAGTCCACATGTGTGAATTCATTAACCTCCACCTGTGAGATAGGGGAACCCACTCAAGCTCTGCCTCCTAATAAACCTGCATTTATACTCTTCCTTGGGCTTGAATTGGCTTATTGTGTAGGTGGAGAAAGCTATTACCCAGTGCTTTGTGGGAAATGTGGACATTTGAAACAGAAATGTAACGAGGCATCTCTAAGGGCAATGTTTTTTTTTTTTTCCTAAATATAAACCAGAGCAGAGGTCTAGGCTTCCATAAGTGTGATGTGACAGGAGTTGCCATTGGATGTTGCAGAATATTTGATCCCATTGTGAACCCCAAGATTTTGAACTGTAAAAACCTGTCTTTAATTGTGGGATGGCTTAGCCTTTAATCCTAGAGCTTTCTGCTCACTGTAAACAAGTACTTGTGATGTAGATCTGCCTGCCCTAACACACACCTTTAATCCAAGAGCTTTATGTACATAGGATTAAATAAAATTAACCCTAGGTCAAGAGGCAGAGTAAGAAACCAGCTGACAGGGATTAAACAGAAGGAGGAACATTGAGCTGAGGGTATTTAAGACAGCTTGGAGAAGAAGCACACTTTTAGCTCTGGGATTTTAACTCTAGGATTTTCAGCTGAAAGGGGAGATCAGCTAGATGCTTTCACTGCCACTCTGAGCTAGCAAGCTTTTAACATAGCATCTGGATCCCGAGCCTTCACTGGTAAAATCAAATCGCTGGGATATTTTAGTTTTTCAAAACAATTGAACTTCTTATAGGGCTGGCCTGAAGTTAAGAAGGAGTTGAAGCATGCCAGCAGATAGTCTTACCCGACACAGATGCGCCCCAGTGCATGGGGCAATTGATAAACTCATGTGTCTTCAAGGCTACAAGGGGCTGGCTGCTGTTTATCTGAACACTGGAACATCCCAGGCCAGACTTCCTTCAGGTTCCTTCCCCTGGCCCCTAGCTGCCCCCTAGGATGCAAATGAAGCTCCCTTGATGTTCTTGTCCCTGTTAGTGGCAATTTAAAATGTGTCGCAGTTTTTCTCTTAACTCAGCTAGCTCTCAAATAATTGAGACTGCACTATTCTATTTATTTAGCAGCTTCATAACAATTGGGCAGTATTAATCTATTTTAATCCTCTAAAATTATCTGGCTACCTCCCAGCCCAAATCCCTGAGATGCTTTGCATTTTATGGCTTTCTTTGCTCAAGCTGTTTTCTCATGATGTCTCCTAAACTTGTCCTTGTGGTTGAATCCCCCCTTTCTCTCCCTCTTTTTTTTTTTTTTTTTTTTTTTTTGGTTTTTCAAGACAGGGTTTCTTTGTGTAGCCCTGGATGTCCTGGATTCACTTTGTAGACCAGGCTGGCCTCGAACTCGCAAAGATCCGCCTGCCTCTGCCTCCCAAGTGCTGGGATTAAAGGCGTGTGCCACCACTGCCCGGCACCCCTTTCTCTCTTTCTCTCTCCTCTGGATGGCAGAAAGTCCAGCCCTATTCTTTCCCCTGCTCAGTCATTGGCTGATCAGCTTCTTTATTGACCAATCAGGGGATAACTGGGGAGCAATATTTACACAACATTGAGACAGGAGAGTCTCAGAATAAGGACTACAACCAAATATGGGGGTACAGAAATCAACATTTGAATCTTTACTCAGTGCACAATAATATTATGCCTACATGACCCAGCCAATAATATACATACCACACGGATCCCTGGGGTATAAATATCCCCTGCCTGCTCCTAATAGACAAGCTGTCCTATGATACAGTCTTCCAGGTGTTCTTTCCCATCATACTCACCACGGCTCAGGATCCTCCTTCAGCTCCATTCGTGCTTGGACCCACTCCCTGCACCCCAGTCCCCTGTTAGGCTAGTGCACAGTAGTCCAAATATACCAGGATGAAGCAGGACTCAAGCCTGGCACCAATGAGTGTAAGTCCAAGAGAGAAATCCAAAGCAATTACCTGCCATTGAGAAATGAAATGAGGGGCCTATCTTGAGGTCCTGCAGCAAAAAGTATGAGCTGTTTTGCCTTTTTTTTTTTTTTTTTTTGTCAGCCAGGAAATAAAAAGCAAACAGAAAAACTTCATCTAAGTGTTGCAAATCTAATGCATGCTATGGCAGCCAGTGCTGCTCCAGCCTTGGCCATAAATAAACATACTATCCCCAAAAATTCAATATTATAATTACTGCAGTTTATGGTCTTTCACCCTATATTTCAGTTAAAAATCAGAGCTATATGCAATTCTTATGGTATTATTAGATTTTCCTGAACCTCTTAATATAATTACTGACTCTCAATATACAGAGAGTTGTTTTGCATATAGAAACTGTTGAATTTATTCCTGATAATTCAGAATTAACCTTGTTATTTATGTAACTGCAACAGGCACTCAGAAATAAAACTATCCACTGTATATCACCCATATTCAGTCTCATACAGGTTTGCCAGGTTCATTAGCACAAGGAAACGAAGAAATTGACCAATTATTAATAGGAAATATGTTAGAAGCCTCAAAATTTCATGAAAAAAAAAACATATTAACAGTAAAGGCTTAAACAATTTTTTTTGAGACAGGGTTTCTCTGTGTAACAGCTCTGGCTGTCCTGGACTTGCTTTGTAGACCAGGCTGGCTTCAGACTCACAGTGATCCACCTGCCTCTGACTCCTAGCGCTAGGATTAAAGGTGTGCGCCACCATGCCCGGCAAACAATTGTTTTTCTATCACCTGTCAACAAGTCAAGGAAATTATAGGAAAATGTCCTACTTGTTCTTTGTATAACCAAACTCCATTACCCACTGGAAGTAACGATAAGGGTACCAAAAGAACTGAAATCTGGCAGATGGATATGTTTCATTTTGCAGAATTTGGAAAACTAAAGTTTGTACACCATACCATTAATATATACTCAGGGTTTCAATGCAACTGCTTTTGTTCTGAAAAGGCTGATTCTGTAATTAGACATTTACTGGAAGGATTGGCTATTATGGGAACACCTGTACAAATTATGATTGACGCCGGGCGGTGGTGGCGCACGCCTTTAATCCCAGCACTTGGGAGGCAGAGGCAGGCGGATCTTTGCGAGTTCGAGGCCAGCCTGGTCTACAAAGCGAGTCCAGGACAGCCAGAGCTGTTAAACAGAGAAACCCTGTCTCGAAAAACCAAAAAAAAAAAAAAAAACAAATTATGATTGACAATGCCCCACATATGTCTCCAGTAAGATGAGCAATTCTTTGCATGCTATAACATAACACACATTTCAGGTATAGCACACAATCCTATAGAACAAGCAGTTGTGGAAAGATCTAATCACACCTGAAAGGTAATGCTTATAAAACAAAAAGGAAGACTAAAGATGCCCCCCCCAGAGATAGACTAATTAGTGCTCTGTGAAGTTTAAATTTTCTGCATGTTAACAAGAAAGGAACAGCAGCAGCTGAGAGACCCTGGGTTATAGAAAAAAAAAAACTGTGGAATTTAATCCACCTATATACTATAAGGATATGTTAACATCAGAATGAAAGTCAGTTAATGTTGTACATTGGTGATGTGGATTTGTTTGTACTATATATTATATAAAAAGCTGTGTATACCACCAAAACTAGTAAAGTTCAGAGCTGAGCAAGGGAGGTCTTCTGAAAACCTTGATTACCACTGAGCAAAGAGCAAAGAAGAGAGCCTGGCCAGCCACTGCCTTCCGCGGCCAGCTAGAAAAACCTGGCCAAGAGATGTTCACCATCTAACCACTGACAAGCCTATGAACAGGACTCCTACAATACAGAGCCACCGCAATGCAAAGCAACACCAGGGCTGTGAGCAGGACTTTAAGACAGACTATGCTGAATACCATATCCTTCATGCCCAAGTCGGGGCTGCAAGCCAAAGGTTCACAGAGCTGGGGGCAGAGATTAAAAGACTTCAGAAAGGAACTCCAGAACACAAGGAGCTAGACAATAAAGTCCAGGAGTGTAAAGGGTTCAGGAAACCCTACCTAAGTTACAAGAAAGAGAAACATTGCTGTTAGGTTCTTATCTCAGTTGTGAATATGCTCCTGAGAGATCAACAGAAATATCACATCAGACACCTTAGAACCCTGGAAAACACATTGGAAAGAAGGGAGAAGCAAAAAAATCTCAAGAGTAGCATGGCTACAGGGAAGACCCAGGCAGCTTCAAATATGCCTAAGTAGTAGCTAAAACAAATTGGGGGCGGGGACGGGTTGTGTGATTTAGTTTGTGTGCCCGGACCTTTTTTTTTTTTTTTTTGGTTTTTTGAGTCAGGGGTTCTCTGAATATCTCTGGCTGTCCTGGACTCGCTTTGTAGACCAGGCTGGCCTCGAACTCACAAAGATCCGCCTGCCTCTGCCTCCCAAGTGCTGGGATTAAAGGCATGCGCCACCAACGCCCGGCTATGTGTGCCCGGACCTTTAAGGGATCCCCAGTTGCTAGTCAACTTGCCCATTAGGAATGTTTAGCCATCAGAACTGCTTGACCCTCTGACTTTCGGTGTCGGTTGCCTCTAGGACTTCTGGGAACAGGAGAGGATATAAAAAGCCAGCAGAGGCTGAGAAAGCTTGAGTGGGGTAGAGAGTAGGGTTAAAGAAGACGATGCAGAAAAGAGAATGAGTATGGTTAGAAAGGAGAAGCTAGAGGGCAAAAAGCCTACAGCACCCGGTATTCCCAGGCGGTCTCCCATCCAAGTACTAACCAGGCCCGACCCTGCTTAGCTTCCAAGATCAGACGAGATCGGGCGCGTTCAGGGTGGTATGGCCGTGTCATAGGCTTGAGAAAAATGAGACATAGACATAGCACAGGAAGGTCCAAGAAGAAGGGGCAGATTATTGAAAATGCCCTTATACCTTTGTATATTGATACAAAATTAGTAGTATATTTGGCTAAAGTGTTATTGACCATTGTTTATTGTGCAAAAATAAGATTGTATTGGATTACATCAGTATTGATCTTTGTATATTGATACAAAATTAAGATTATAGTTGGCCACAATGGTATTGATCCTTGTATATGGACGTAATATTAAGATTGTATTGGGCTACATAGGCATTGACCTTTGTATATTGATACATAATTAAGAGTATATTTAACCACAATTGAATAGATCTTTGTATATTGATACAAAATTAAAGGTAACGCTTCCTAATGGTATCATACCTAGAGATACTTAAAAATAAAATGTGAAGCTCTGACCTCTTGATACCAACCGTCTAAAACTGTCTAGGATAGTTAAGTAAAACAAACTCCTAGTCATGCAAACATGTCACTTTGTTAGCTACTATGACAGTCTATCACAGATATTCTCTAACTACTCAGTAGTCAAGTTGTTAAGAGACAAGCAACATTTGCTTATCTAAATACAAGAGATGGATAGAGCATCTTCAAAAACTCCAAGAGATCTGCAGAATATGGCATTCAAAGATGTTATCTTAAATTAAGATTTTCTTTTTTTTGATATCGAGACATATCAGCTCCTGACAGCACCCCCTATTCTACTCCAAGTAGAAGATAAGCATCGAAGAATCTCCAGTGTGAGATGGTTGAATTAGTGGCAAGCCTATCTCTTGGCATGAAAAAACCCCTTGCTCCAACTGCAGACAGACTGCTGTCCAAAAAGGACAAAACTTGGTAGCAGGGAAGTCGACAGCCTAACTCTGCCAAGACAGGGTAGGTAAGTCCTTCATAATCCCGGCTCTACAACAAATGTCTGTCAGAGAAACAGGACCCAAAGGCTGAAGACTGATGCAGGAATGTATGGAGAGAAAATGGGAACTGTCCAGGCAGTCACTGGTATGTCATTTCTTAGTTTTGGAAGCTGCAGGCCCTGCACTTCCTATATAAGCAGATATATTTATCCCTCTCAGGTCTCTGAGGTGGTTGAAGAATAGACAGCTAGAGTCTCATAGTTAAATTTTGAGTTGTTTAGGAATCAAGAGGGTGTTATAGATCTAAGAAGATACTCTTAAAAGTGTGTTGCAAGTTAGTATGAATGTTGAGTCAGATATAGACCTTTAAACTCATGGAGATGGTTAGATAGTAGAATGTTAAAGTCAGGGGCCAAATATGTATAAACCGGACATTGGGAAGGTATACTGGGCCATTTAACTCTCATAAATGTGGCATATTTATATCTGTTGTTTTGTATAGTATTTACTGTTATAAGAGAAGGAACCATCTGTTGGACTGAAAGGGGAAACTTCTGTGGGGAAGAGGGTGGAAGGGCGGGATAGGAAGGGGGAATAGGGAAGGGTTTGTGACTGAGATGTAACTTGAAGGAAAAAAAATAAAGTATTAAAAAAAAAAAAGAAAGAAAGGAGAAGCTGAGCTGAGCCAGAGAAGGTATTGTTAGGAGATGGGGGGGGGGGGGCGGGGGAAGAACCCGTAAAGCACCCACAAAATAGCAAAAGATCAGAAGCTACAAAGGAACCCGTGATAGAGTTGGACCATAGCTTGATAGATAGACAAACAGATAATTATCAAACCAGATGTTCAAAGCAGCCAGCATTCCACTGGTGAAGCTCGGTTTAGGCAGTCAGCTGGAGTTCCCTAGAGAGTCGGGAAGACTTTTCCCCTCAGATGAGGCTTCCGAGTAAGAAAACACATAGCAACAGACAGAGATAAAATTACAAATGGTAATAATACCCAGCAGCTGAGGCTGTCAGCATAGCTGCAGCTGAGTCTTCCCTCTGTGGCTGAGCTCCTCCTGGCTATCCTATTACATGGTGAGATAAATAACAACCTTTGTAGGAATTAGGTGCCTTCTGCTCTTTTCAATGATACAGAGGTTTTTGTTTGTTTGCTTTTGTTTCAATATTGTTTGTTTGGTTTGGTTTTTTGAGACTGGGTTTCTCTGTGTAGTCCTGGCTGTCCTGAATCTTGCTTTATGGACCAGGCTAAATTCAAACTCAGAGATCCACCTGACTCTGCCTCCTGAGTGCTGGGATTAAGGGCACGTGCCACCACCACCCAGCTAAGGGCACGATGTTTTTACCCCAGATGTTTTGCTTTGTTTCTCCTCCTTGTCACCAAGTTACAGGGCAGCCCAAACCCAGATAAGCAGCCTTGGAGAACACTTTGAGACAAACAGGCGTGCGTCTGAAATCCAGGTCATGTAACCCCATTTCCAGCGCCAGCTTCTAATTAAGCTCGAGCAGTACACGTCGGTCTATCTATATAATGTGTACTACATAGTCTCAAAAAATGCAACAAATCTTAGCCCTTAGCCAGGAATGGTGTGTATCCGGAATCCGGTCACTGCCGAGGCTGAAGCAAGGAGGAGCACACGTTCAAGGCCAGACTGGACAACTTCAGTAGACTGCACAAATAAGTTTAGGCTTATAATTCCAATACTCTGGAACCTGAAGTAAGAAAATTGCCCCAAGTTTGAGGCTAGCCTGGGCTATATATATTGTGAGTTTCTGGTCAGCCTTGGCTACAAAGGGAGATCCTGTCTCAAAAAACAACAACAAATTAAACAAATGTAAGTGTAGCCGTTGTAACATTTTACTTAGAGTCTTGTCTCAGAAAACTTCCAATGTTCCTTCAAGGACAATGAGATTCTTTTCTCATTGGCTTTTGTCTGGGTGAGGCCAGCTGACAGCATGCTCATCTCCCTGTGTGACACAGCGTATCCTGGGCTGTCCGGTTCACTTCTCCTTCAGGCAAAGGTCACCTTGATCACACTGTACATTTAGTAAGTAGCACAGAGCTTGCTTGGCACACAGAAATCACTGCCTATGTACTTTCTAAATTTTTTTTTTTTTTAGACAGAGTTTCTCTGTGTGTAGCCCTGGCTGTCCTGGACTCACTTTGTAGACCAGGCTGGTCTCAAACTCACAGAGATGCACCTGCCTCTGCCTCCCAAGTGCTGAGAACAAAGGTGTGCGCCACCACGCCCAGCAAATGCAGACAGCTGTGAACTGCCATGTGGGTGCTGGGATTTGATGAGTCCTTTGGAAGAGCAGCCCATGCTCTTAACCACTGAGCCATCTCTCCAGCCCCTCTAAATTATTGAATAAAAAATAATTCTAAGCCAGGCATGGTGGCACACACCTCTAATCCCAGCACTCAGGAGGCAGAGGCAGGTGGATCTGAGTTCAAGGCCAGCCTGGTCTACAAATCAAATCCAGGATAGCCAAAGCTACACAGAAAAACCCTGTCTCAAAAAAAAAAAAAAAAAGAAAAACAAAAATTCTACCTGCCATATAAGCATGTATGTAGAGAATATGGAAATATAAATATTTTTTGATGCTGGAGTTGAACTCAGCATATCAGTACTTAGCATATGGGTACTGGTACTGAACTACAGCTTCAGTCACAGTTTTATTCAGTTCTTTTCAGAAGCTCTGTGCTTGTTCAAAAATGTTTCCTTTGTAGAAAGAACTGTTTTGAAGAAAACGGTTTAATGTCACCTTTTAATTGAATCGAGAGGCCATGAAGGCAGGAACAAAAGAGGGTTAAGATGCCTGTGTGGGGGATGATGGGGGTGATGTTATGCATTCTAAATGTTAGTTAATTGGTCCTCCTTGCTGTCTGTTACTTTGTTTTCTAATCATTGTCTCTGATTGGTTGAATAAATGCTGAGGCCTGAGATTGGGCAAAGACAGAGGTAGGCAGGACTAAGGTATGTGGGCTTCTGAAGCAGAGAGGTTGATGGGTAAGAGAAGCCTCCAAGAGAAGAAACAAAGAACAAGAAGAAAAATACATGCCATGGGTTAGAGAAAAGAACCTCATTCCATGTGACCTGGAACATCAGCATAGCATGGAGAAAAACAGCCCAGGGACATATGTGTATGTATATATGGGGTCGTATTTGGGGTGAAAAGATAGACTTTGGACTCAGGCCTCTATCTTGAGCTGAGCAGAAGGTTGTAAAATTCCAATGCCCTGACCTGCCAGCAATCTTATCATTGCATTGTCTCACCACCTTCCCCCCCCCCCACTGCTGTTGCTAGGAAATGACTGGCATTAAATTCCACAGGAGTTAAGCCCCCTGAGCAAACACCCACCTGGCCCCTGAGACAGGAAACTCCTTGAACAAACAGCCAGGGCCCAAGTTCCTGACTCTCAAAGCAGAGCCCCTCCTCCAGGAATTTACACCAATGCCTGACTCTGCCCAGCAAAAAACGTGTATAACCCAAAGCTTTTTCCCTTCCAGGTCGCCTCTCCGCATGGGTGCAGATGACCCCACTCTTGTCAGCCGAAACAAGGCAGAACAATAAAATCCTCTGCCTTTGCATCGATCTGGTCTCTGTCTCTCTCATTGAGGGTCACCAGGTAAATAGGGCGCTAGCCCCTCCACGGCTGAGCCTTACAGGGGAATAGAATTATGAGCTAGCTTAGATGGGCTAAGGTTGCACAATCCAGGCCTAAGCTTGTTAAACTCCATCAGGTCTCTGTGTGCTCATTTATAATGGCGGGTTAAAGATTAACACTGCTGACCCATTAACTATAATCTAAATAATGATTAATAACTTAATTAATTATTTCTACAAATGGCGACCAACTATGGCAATTAGAATCCATGCTTACAGCCTGAGAAGGCCCAGTTGAAAGGTGGTTTCCTCACCAAAGAGCAGGGAACTGAACCCAAGTTCATTTGAAAGGTGTGGCTCCCTTAATAAAAGCTGTCGCCTTGCAGCAAAGGTGGAGAGCTAAGGCCTTGGCTCTCCCTGTGTACTTAAAAACCAGCAGCCTTCTAGATGAGCTGGGGAGCAAAATTAACAGCCTAGATTAAAGATGGAAGTATTCATAATGTCTCAATACATTTGGATTCCAATTGAGTTTGTTTCTCTTACCATACAAATGACTTTTTTCACTGACAATTGTGGTTCTGTGTATGCTTTTTGAGAAAGATTGGACTAGGATAAGCTTAGAAAAGGAAAGAGCTTACAGATGGAATGCTAAGTTGCCAACAATGACAAAGGGAGAAGGATGGAGGCCCTTCCTGATAGTTAAGACAAAATTGATGGCAGCTGGAGCTCAGAGCTCCCTGGCTACTAGGTGCTTGTCAGGACTATCTGGTACAGGCCCACCAGTGATTTACAGTCACAACTAGAATCCAGGGAATACTGAACAGACCTTTAATTGCAGCATGGGATGGCACAGTTAGACCAAGACTTTTAGAATATTCTTGTTTCTTTGCTTAATTTTTGTTTAGATGTCTTTGATTTTCCCTATATCGGGATATAGAAAGGATATTTTTGTGGTTTGGCATTTCTAAAATATGAGATTTTTAAATGTTTTGGACAGATTTGGAATGGTCACTGCAGTTCAGAGTTGCTCTCTGGATTACAGAGTTACTATTATCTGATATTTAACTGAAATATTTGGGCAGGGCAGTAACAGCACACAACCTTAATCCCATCACAATGGAGGCAGAAACGGGCAGATCTCTGATTCTAGACCAGCCTAGTCTAAACAATGAAGACAGGGCGGGACCTGCTGATAAGATAAGGCTGCTTGCTAAAGACAGACTAGATATTCAAAATGACACAATTTTCCTTGAAGGTACTATGTAAGTTTTTGCTTAGTAACAAATAATAATGTCCTTACTGATCTAATGGATAATACACATAATCTTAAATTTATGTAAAGAGAAAGGGGTCACAAGCCAGTCTCCTTATGTGTGGAGCTCCCACTTGAGAACTGGTTTCAAGAGGCATTTTGCCCCTAAAGGAGATATGTTAATCACTGGGTGTGGTGGTGCACGCCTTTAAACCCAGCACCTGGGAGGCAGAGGCAGGCAGATTTCTGTGAGTTCAAAGCCAACCTGGTCTACAAAATTCAGGACTGCCACGGCTTGTTACACAGAGAAATCCTGTCTTGAAATACCTAAAGAGACAGAGAGAGAGAGATGTTAGTCAATGTAAGGACCCAGAGTTAGGCTGGGGGAAGAACATTCAAGCTGCATGCCTCCTCCCACTGCCAACAGTTAACAAAAGATAAGATAAAATAGCATATCATGCTACTCCAAATCAATTTCCTCAAGAATGGGGCTCCTACAGGAGAAATGGAACTCAGACTAACAAAAATGGTTTTATTAATATTATTGTTTAATAAAGTTAAATCAATGAATTAAAAAAAAACAGGTTCCTTTTGTGTTCAAAGACAATATAATCTACAGAGCTCTACAGAGCAAATCAAGAGAGCCAAAACTACAAAGAGAAACTTTGTCTCAATAAGGATAGATATATCCACATAGAAATTAAATCTCCAAGGAAAGGAGAAAAAGAAAAAATATGTAAATGCATGCCTTTGATCCGAAAACATGAAAGACAAAGACAGAGACAGATAGGTTCCTTTTGAGATTGAGGCCAACTTAATCTATGAACAGCCTGAGCTACACAGAAAAAAAAAACCTGTTTCAATCAATTAATAAATTTATGTCAATTGTAGAGGAGAATACTTAATTAAACTCCATATAGTCTTGTTCTAAATTTTAAACTTAAAAGTTATTATATATAGCCATATATATATGTAATAATAATTACAGGGAAAAAAAGGCTAAATCTTTCATCAAAACTGATAGAAATCAGATTTGACTGGAAAGGCCTTCTACAGATCTTGGCTACAAAAAAAAGAAGAAACAGGTAACTTATATTTGATAATTACACTATGTGGAACTGGCTAAGTCATATATATATATAATGAATAGAGACTTACAAATGTCTTTCTTCTGCTCAAACAAAGAGCTGAAAATCTTAATTGATCTGTGCATATACACATATGGGCATTATTGTAATTACAGAACTATATGTTACTTGTGAGAAATTATATATTTTCAGAAAAAAGGGATCAGACACCAAAGAAGACAAGACAAGCCCAGATGATCCAGCCTCACAGACTGCCTCAATAGCTGTTTCCTTCAAATTCTGCATCCAGAACAACTTCAAACAGCTTGCTGAGATGGTCCAGCCTCAAAGACTGTTCCAGACAGGACTTAACAAAGCCCTGAACTTTCTCACCCAAAGTCTAGCTTTGGACTACAAACTGCTCAAGACATTCAAATTGCTTAGCACATAGAGACTGGACAATAAATGTTACTATTAAATTGCTTAACCATTTTTCTATTTTATTTGGGCCCCCAAACAGGTTTTCTGCATCCCAATTCACCAGGAAGCAATTTTAAGAGAGTGATGCCCCATTCCCAAAAGGAGAGGTGGATAATTTTTTGGTCATTTGATGTGTTATAGATGTTGTTTAGGAGGATTGGTTACAAGTTGTTAAATAATCTTGTTAAGCAAAATATAGGAGGTTAGACTCAGGGACTCCTCTTTTTCTTTTCTTTTCTCTATCCTTTCTCTCTTATACAGGGGGAGAAGGGTATATAATATAGAAATGATAAGATATAAGGGTAGATTATTGTGTTGAACCCTGGGGGGGGAGGGGGTTTCTCTGAGGTCCTGATGCCCAGAGACCACCAGAGTCTCAGATTCACTGCAATATAGAAGAGGTTTATTTAAGCTGAGGCGCTGGGGTTCCACTGGCTCCAAGGAGGAGTGAACGAACCATAGTAGTTTTCAGGCATTTTTAAGCACACAGGGAACAAAGGGGATGTTTAGGCAATGACGCAAGTGGGGATTGGGGAGTGAAAGCAAACCAGTCAGCTATGTAAGTTCAGATAGTCCCAAGGACTGAGTTCTGTGGAATGTCTCCAGGAGAAGTGAGGTCAGGGTCTCATGAAGGATAAGGCCTTGTATTCATTAATTTTTATAGTCTTACAATTGTATTTGCTCTGAAACATAAAACTATTTCTATTCTCCAAAAAAGATTATCTTTTGATACATTGGTATAGAATTTTGTATATTGATACAAAAATAAGGTTAAATTTTGATTCATTGGTATAGAATTTTATATTTTGACACACACACACACACATATATATTTCACTCTTATATAAGGTATTGTGCCTATACAACTCATTTAAAAGTACATATTTACTTCCAATCCTTTCATGGGTTCCTATTGCAATATATTTAGGAGTCTGGGCAATACAGGTTGATGACTGGCCAGGCAAGCTCCTGGTCATGTCAAATGCTAGTCTTAATTTATCACAAAATAGGCTTACTAGGTTAAACAGATAGCAAATGGTTAAAAGTATACTGTTTTCTTGGGAGCTGGAGAGATGGCTCAGAGGTTAAAGGCACTGGCTGCTCTTCCAGAGGTCCTGAGTTCAATTCCTCATGGTGATTCATAACCATCTATAATGGGATCTGGTGCTCTCTTCTGGCCTACAAGCATACCTGCAGACAGAACATCGTATACATAATAAATAAATAAAAGCTGGGCGGTGGTGGCGCACGCCTTTAATCCCAGCACTTGGGAGGCAGAGGCAGGTGGATCTTTGTGAGTTCGAGGCCAGCCTGGTCTACAAAGTGAGTCCAGGACAGCCAGGGCTACACAGAGAAACCCTGTCTCGAAAAAAACAAAATAAATAAATAAATAAATAAATAAACTCTTTAAAAATATATATAAATACAGTTTTCTTGTTCACACATAGATAGATTTATAAATAAATCAATAGATGTCTTCAAAACCCTCAGAGACGTACAGAAAATGGCATTTAAAGATGTTTGTATTACTTTAAGAATTGTTTGACTTAAGAAAGTCAGCTCCTGACAGCTCCCATTTGACTTGAAAGGAGACAATGAGCATCAAAAATCTCCATTAGGAAATAATTCCTATTGGGCAAAAATGCCCCTGCTCTCTCAACAGACTATATACAGTCCAAAGATGGACCAGAGCTTAAATGCAGGTAAGTTGATGGCCTGATTCTCCAGAGACAGAATGGGAAAATCCTTATTTCCTGCTGCACAATTATGTCTGTGAGATATGTTTGGCCAGAAGGCTGAAGATGATGCTCCAATGGTATTGAGAAATATTTGGGACTGTCTAGGCAGCAAACTGTCATTTTTCTTTTTGGAAGCTGCTATCTTGTACTTCCTACACACTCAAATAATAACTTTATCTTTTCTTATGTCTTTAGTGGGCTTGAAGACATAATAGACATAAAATTTCAATTGAACTCCAGTTGTTTAGGATTTAAGAGGATATTTTCAAGTGTAAATAAAATATTTAGGTTTATAAATATGATAGAAAATATTTATAGATATGATAGAAAATATTTAGGTCCAGAAATTTAGACACACCAAGATGGATGATTTTTTTCGTTCTTCAAGATTGCCTGATACAAATAGGCTAAGCATTATGTGTGTAATTTTTATATATGATTTTCTTGATTGTTTCATATTTGTTCTTACTGTTTTTACTATATGAGTTAAAAAATTAACCTTTTTTTTTTAGACAAAAGGAGGGAATTGATGGGGTGATGTTATGCATTTTAAATGTTAATTAATTGGTCCTGCTTGCTGTCTGTTACTTACATTGTCTCTGACTGGTTGAATAAATGCTGAGGCCTGCGATTGGGCAAAGACAGAGGTAGGCGGGACTAAGGTGCGCAGACTTCTGAAGCAGAGAGGTTCTTGGGAAGAAGAACCCCAAGAAAAGTAGCTGGAGCAGAAAGGATGACACATGCCATGGAACGTCATTGCACATAGCCCGAAACATCAGCATAGCACGGGGAATAACAGACCAAGGGGACGTCTGTATAAGTGGGGTCATATTTAAGGAATAGAATTATGAGCTAGCTTAATGGGCTAAGATTGTACAATCCAGGCCAAAGCTTGTTAAAATCCTTCAGGTCTCTGTGTGCTCATTTATAATGGTGGGTTAAGGATTAACACTGCTGACCAATTAAATATAATATAAATACTAGTAATAATTAATTTTTCTACAGGGGGATGATATGGGGTGTGTGTGTTTGTGGTGTTGTTTTTGTGGTGGTGGTGGTGGGGGGCGTCTGCTTTGTTTTCTACTGATGAGGGAAGATGAAGATTAGGGCTGAAGGCTGGAGACATGACTCAGAGGTTAGAGTACTTGCTGTTCCTCCAGAGGGCCAGAGTTCAGTTCCCAGAACTAATGTGGGGCATTTCACAGCTGCCTGGCATTTCCAGCCAGGGGATCTGACATTTGCCCTCTGTGGACACTCACATACATGTGGCATATACTCTCACATGAAACAAATAAAAATGTAAGTAAATAAAGTGGGTGTGGTGGAAAATGCCTTTAATCCTAGTGCTTGGAAGATAAAGGCAGGAAGATTTCTGTGAGTTTGAGGCCAGTCTACATAGAGAGTTCCAGAACAGTCAGAGCTAGATAGTGAGACCCTGACTCACAAAACAATAAATAAATATAAATAAATAGAGTGGGGCTGAGGAAAGAGAGGGGGAGTAGAAGAGAGGAAAAGAGAAAGATAGAGGAAGGGAGAAAGGTAGAGGAAGGGAGGGAGGCTTATACTTGCTGGTCTTCTCTGGATTTCATGGGGATAGGAGATTGCAACAGACACCCACAACAGTAATGGTACTTATGGCAGTTTGCTAAAAGAATATTCTACCCATTCTGGAGTATACAATAGCTTTTATCTTTACATTCATTCAGACATCTGAAGGCCGTGAGGCAGGGTTCCTTTGTTCTGCCCACTGGTAGAATTTTTTTCACAGAACTCAATAGAAGGTCAGGACTACATGGAGGAGGTCATAAGGAACTCATCATACAAAGCCTTTTGCTAAATTTTCTTTTAGTTTTTTTTTTTTTTTTTTTTTTTTTTGGTTTTTCGAGACAGGGTTTCTCTGTGTAGCCCTGGCTGTCCTGGACTCAATTTGTAGACCAGGCTGGCCTTGAACTCATAGAGATCCGCCTGCCTCTGCCTCTCAAGTGCTGGGATTAAAGGCGTGTGCCACCACCGCCTGGCTCATTTTGCCTTTGTTCTAGCTTGCTCTTATCTCATTTGCATTTTTGGTTTGTCCTAATTGCCTCACTAATTTATTTAATTAACTTATTATTTTATTTTATTTGTTATTTATTTTTGCGAGACAGGATTTCTGTGTGTATCCTTGGCTGTCCTGGATTCACTTTGTAGACCAGGTTGGCCTTGAACTCACAGAGATCCACCTGCTTCTGCCTCCCAAGTGCTGGGATTAAAGGTGTGTGCCACCATGCCTGCCTATTTATTGTTTTTTGTTTGTTTTTAAGACAGGGTTTCTCTGTGTAGCCTTGGATTCCTGGAACTCACTATGTAGACCAGGCTGCCTTCCAACTCCAAGATCTGTCTACTTCTGCCTCCAGAGTGCTGGGATTAAAGGCGTGCACCACCACCGCCCAGCTACCTTAATTTTTGAAGGAAGTTGTGCTGCACACAAACAAGAGCTACTACCTAGCAGGCACAGGGTCGCGGAAGGAAATTCATAAGCTCTCCAAATCATGTGATCTCTAATTCCTACATGGTATACTCTATTGGAGAGAGTGAAGAACAGAAGATAAGTTATCTCTCGTCTGCAGTGAGGCCACAAGCACTCAGCCTTTCCCTCTTCACTACTCCCTAAGAAGGACTTGATGCCATTTTAGCATAATTCATGAATTAATTTTCCAGATCAAAATAGTGCTGGATTATCTACATGTGTGCACAAACACACACACACACACTCCCTCTCTCTCTCACATACACATACCCTCCCTCTTTCACACACACACACACACACACACACACAGGTCCCATGTTAATGATGGCATCAGAAAACCCACTGAAGCTGTACAATTGAGACAGAAAACTCCTTTCACCCCTCGCAGGTATCAATGCCCCTTGGTGAAATTTCCTTATAAAATGTCTACACATAGTAGACACAGTGCCCCCTTCTTTGTTTGCATTGTTATTTATGTCTATTGGGAAAGAATATAAGTGTGCAAAGAGCATTGATGCCCCACCCGGACAATACAGTCAGCTTCTCCCCTTCACTCTTCCCCAGTCCAGGTACCGCCAAGTCACCCACTGTTATCATCTTGATGCACGTCCTTCCAGACTCTTGGGTGAACTTCTGCAAAGATACATGGATGTCATAGCTAGGTGTTTGCTTTTGAGATAAGGTCTCATTATATAGCCCTGGCTAGCCTAGAACTTGCTGTGTAGACCAGGCAGGCCTTAGACTCATAGATCTGCTGCCTGCAGTCACATTTTGGCTTTCATTATGTACAACTGTGTGTTAAGTGAAGGAACAAAGATACAGGCTTTCCTGGTACCGGTTACACTGTAACCATTGCATTGCAGAAACCTAAGTCTCCGGCTGTACAGGAATCCATGAAAAATCTGATGCTCCACCAGGACAAGCTCAGCGGCTTCTGGGCTAGAACATGGCTTGAGTTTGCTGCTGCTTTGCTATTATTAGCTTTGGTCTCCAGTTTTCCATTTAAGTCACTCATTGACCGCCTAACTGGTCAAGGGGCACTGTTCCAGGCATTGGAGACAGGCTGTGAGCAAAACTGATCATCTCTGCTTCCCTGATCTGTATGCCAGCTTGAAGGGAAAACAAGATAAAACAAATAGAATGTTGATAGACAATGTGGTCTAAGGAAAAGTTAGGGAGAATAGGAGATTTTAAGAAGAGACCAGAGGGGGGGGGGGAAACAGCAAAGATCAAAGAGGAGGCTAGAGATTGTAATTTTGTTTTCTTTTTACCAGAAGATGAAATTATAGAAATAGACTGTGGAGAAGATAATTTGTCCTTTGTGTCTTTGATTGTGTGTGTGTGTGTGTGTGTGTGTGTGTGTGTGTGTGGTGTTGGGGTACACTCGCTGGTCCATGCAGTTGTGAGGCCAGAGGTCAACATCAGGGGGGTGTCCACCTTATCCTGCCCTGTTTTAGCTAGACTGTCTGAAAGCCCCAGGATCCTCCTGCTGCTGCCTACCATCAGAGCTGACATTCGTGCAGCCATACTTGGCTTTTATGTGGGTACCCAGGTCCTCATGCTGACAAGGGTCCACAGCAAGCTCTTTCCTGGGTAAGCTGCCTCCCCAGCCCATGTCTTTTCTTTTTTTTTTTTCTTTTCTGTACAGGGCATAAGGTCCTTGTGCTCATGGATAGTACTAGGGAACCGAAGGGATTTACACCTGTTTCTGCCCAGAAAGCTGGGAGTAGATATAGTTAATAACCTATCAGCAGGGCCAGGCCTCACCCGAATCCTCCAGACTAGACATAGTTAATAACCTATCTGTAGGGCCAGTCCTCACCTGAATCCTCCAGACTGTTACGTTTATCCCAGACTCTTCCCTGACTCCTCAGCATTGGTTCTCAGGCAAAACCACCAAGTTTTATGAAAGATGTCCCATGTACTTTGCAAAAGCGTTTAATATATGCTTACACCAGGCCTTTTAAGCTGAGCAGTTTCTCAATCAATACAACCCACAGGTACTTTGCAAAAAAATATGTACTTTGCAAAGGATTTTTTTTTTTAATTCTTTTTTTCCCAAGACAGGGTTTCTCTGTGTAGCCCTGGCTATCCTGGAACTCACTCTTTAGAGCAGGCTGGCCTCAACTCAAGTGATCTGCCTGCCTCTTCACCCCCACCCCCACACACACACCCCAGTACTGGGATTGAAGGCGTGCGCCAGCACTGCTGAAGCAAAGGAGTTTCAATGTGGTCATTCCTTAAGCTTTGTTAGGATACTTGTCTTGAGGAAAGTTTTTTCCAAAGTTGTACTGTAAATATATCAAAAATAAGCTGCTTCTTGCCTCGTGACAATCAGTACTCTGCCAACTGTGTCATTGGCAGGAGTTCTGCCTTTTATTTTCATAGACAATCAGAGGATCCCTTTTTAAATTCATTTTTTTTCTTTCATCTATGTAGTCCTGGTTGTTCCACAGCTTGTTACGTAGAGCAGGCTGGCCTTGAACTCACAGATCCTCCCGCCTCTCCAGTGCTTCGATTAAAGGTGTGCAGCAACACATCCAGCTTAGAAAGGTCCTTTTCTAAAAAATATTTTATTTATTTATTTATTTATTATGTATACAGTATTCTGTCTGCATGTATGCCTGCAGTCCAGAAGAGGGCACCAGATCCGATTATAGATGGTTGTGAGCCACCATGTGGTTGCTGGGAATTGAACTCAGGACCTTTGGAAGAGCAGACAGTGCTCTTAACAGCTGAGCCACCTCTCCAGCCCCAGAAATGTCCTTTTTAAAGGGAGAGAAGAGTTAAATAAGGTATCTTCAGCCAGGTCTTCCTCACCCACAGAACTCTCTCTCATCTGGCTCCCTTGGCAAAAGCTGGCCATTGAACAACTTCCTCCTCAGGGAAAATCAGGTGATCTGCAAGTCCCACACACTAGGGCAGATACTGGCTTGATGGTTGCTCTCATTGGCTTTATGACACACCTGGACTTTTGAAAGGGTATCAAATTAGAGTTCAGGTGCCTTCTAGACAACAGTTTAACTGACCACTAGACTACAGGCCCACTGACCACTAGGCTACAGGTCCACAGTTCCACTGGCCACTCACTAGACTACAGATCCACAGGTCCACAGCCCAATAGAAAACTGATGATAGGAAAGCTTGACTAGAACTTGTCACTGCAAAGACCTAAGCTAGTTCCCCAACACTGTAACACGTTTACTTTTTACTATGATTCATTGCTTTTTTTTTTCAGTTTGTGTGTGTGTGCCAGAGAGAGAGAGAGAGAGAGAGAGAGAGAGAGAGAGAGAAGGTTTCTCTGTGTATCCTGGCTTTCCTGGAATCTGTAGACCAGGCTGGCCTTGAACTCTCAGAGATCAGCCATCCTGCGTATGGCATTAAAGGCGTGTGCCATCATGCCCAGTTTTTTGTTTTTTGGTGTTTCAAGACAGGGTTTCTCTGGGTAGCCTGAGCTGTTCTAAAACTCACTTTGTAGACCAGGCTGGCCTTGAACTCAGAGATCTACCTGCCTCCACCTCCGGACTGCTGAGATTAAAGGTGCCACCATGTCTGGCTCTATTCACTGTATTTTCTTTTTTTTTTCTTCCTTAAGAATTTATTTGAATAAAGAGTCATCGGGTACATCTTAGAATGAGGAAAAGATCACAGAAGTCTTTTGTTTTTTTCAAGACAGGGTTTCTTTGTGTAATAGCCCTGGTTGTCCTGGACTCGATTTGTAGACCAAGCTGGCCTTGAATTTACAGAGATCCGCCTGCCTCTGTCTTCCGAGTGCTGGGGTGCTGGGATTAAAGACTTGCAACACCAACACCATGGCCGCCTTCTTCCTTCCTTCCTCCTTTTTTTTTTTTTTTTTTTGATTTTTTGAGATAGGGTTTCCCTGTGTAGCCCTGGCTGTCCTGAACTCACTTTGTAGACCAGGCTGGCCTCGAACTCACAAGAGATCCGCCTGTCTCTGCCACCTGAGTGGTGGTATTAAAGGTGTGCAACACCACGGCTGGCCAATGACTGTACTTTGAGAGTGCAGACTCATTGCCTTTCACCACCTTTATATTTCTTTGTCCTGTAGTGTGTCTAGGGAAGCGCTGCACCACCCCATTTTCTTGAGATGATCCCATTTCTTAAGTGGCCGTTTTGATTTCATTATTCTAGTATTATCCTGCCGTCCTGAACTTTCGAGAGTTTTATTCCTGAATGCTTTATTACTGTGTTTATCACAATTTGTTAATGTGTAATTGCCTGCTCCTTTGACATAGTAGTATTAAGTTTTCTACAAGGGACTGGATATGTCTCCCCCCCCCCCCCCCCCGCCACAGGGTTTCTCTATGTAATAAGCCCAGGTTGTCCTGGACTCACTCTGTAGACCAGGCTGGCCTCAAACTCACAGAGATCCACCTGCCTCCGTATCCTGAGTGCTGGGATTAAAGGCGTGCGTCACCACGCCCAGCGAATATGCCGTTCTTAAGTGCGAAAGCCACAACTCTAGGGATACAAAAGACTATAACCAAATCTGGAATGGAAGAGAATTTGTGATTTCATCCTGTCGTACGTGTTTATCTGAACGACGGGGCTCAAGAGTTGTATTTTGTTTGTTGTCCTTCGTAATGGACGTAAAAAGCCCTTCGAGTGACCCGGGAAGCTCCTCATTTTGGTCTGTTTAATCCCGCAGCACCAGGGACAAAAATGACAATACAAAACGTCGTTCTAACAAAGAACATCATCTGAGACCAAGACCAAAACAGACTAACGAAGGGGCTGTCGGGTCAGACCAACCGCAAGCTTTGACATCTGGCACTCACTGCAGAGACCAGGGAACCCGAGACACCTCCCTCCCCACGCAAGCACGGTGAGGTCTGTGGGCAGTGGGAGATGGGCCAGAGGACGAAGATCCGGGACGCCAGCCCAGCGCCATGCCCATCCACGTAGGCTCGGCTGCGCGCCCAGCAGCAGGCATTCAATCCTGCTGACATTTTCTTTCCGAGAAAGGGGTGGGGACTTGAGCCGCGGTGCGCGCGCCGCAGGAGGCCGACGCAGTTTCCCAGGGGCCACACCCGGGCGGTAGGACTGAGGCCGCCCGTCAGCCGCAAGTCCCTTCCCATCCCAGCATGCCCTGGGTGCACGCTCCCCGCCCCCGGCCCCGCCCCCCGCCCCCCCCCCCCCCCTCCCCCGCCCCCCATGGGAACGCGGCATTATGTCCCCGTCAAATTCCCGGATACCAGCCGCCCTCCCCACGTCTGGCCGGGACGCGGCCACGCCCCCCCACGCTGCTCTGCGTGCCACGTCACCGCTTGCGGCAGCTCCGGGGGCGCAGCGGGCGATGACGTAGAGGAACGTGCCCTCTATATGAGGTTGGGGAGCGCCGGAGTCGGCCTTTTCCGCCCGCTCCCCCCTCCCCCCGAGCGCCGCTCCGGCTGCACCGCGCTCGCTCACGCGCTGTCAGGCTAGTGCCGCCGTCCCCAGCCGTCACCATGATCATCTACCGGGACCTCATCAGCCGTGAGTCCTGGCCGCCCGCGGGTCTGGGTGCGGGTGGGCTCAGGGAGGCCGGGGGCGCGAGCGCAGAGCTTGGGCTGGGAGCCGCCGCGTGCGCCCGGAGAGCGCGGGAAATGGCGGGCCTTCCCCCGCTGACGGGCGGCCCTCTGTCCCCCTTCAGATGACGAGCTGTTCTCCGACATCTACAAGATCCGGGAGATCGCGGACGGGCTGTGCCTGGAGGTGGAGGGCAAGGTGAGCCGGCGCGCCGCGGGGACGCCGGGCGGGCAGGGATTGCGGCTCGCTCGGCCGCCGGGGCTCGTGCAATTCTCCCGGCCGCCTCCAGGCGCTGGAGACGCTCTTTCCGGCCTTGGGTTTTTCTAGAAAACCGGAGGCGGAGCCGAGCCTGGAAATAGGTCCGCGAACTCAGCGCCCATCCTCCTTCCGGGCGACCGGGGACATACTGTCTCTGTTTAAGATTTGTTGGCACTGTCTGCGCTTAACCCGTGGAGATCCTGGAGAGCCCACAACTTCTTGCTTCCACTTGGTTAGAGTGGCTACTGTTTTCGGTCCGGACAGATACTATTTTTTGCTGGGTGTTCCAGGCAACTGACAGATGGTTGCTGTCGAGTAGAAGAAGGTACTTTGGAGGTGGGATTTTTGCAGTCAAATGATTTGTCTTACTGCAGATGGTCAGTAGAACAGAGGGTAACATCGATGACTCGCTCATTGGTGGAAATGCTTCCGCTGAAGGCCCGGAGGGCGAAGGTACCGAAAGCACAGTAGTCACCGGTGTTGATATTGTAATGAACCATCACTTACAAGAAACCAGCTTCACAAAAGAGGCCTACAAAAAGTACATCAAAGATTACATGAAATCGTAAGTGATATAAACACTGGTTTGGTGGTCAGGAGCCGAGAAGACTTAATGGTGCCTAGTTGGTTCCTAAGTAATAAAGGACTTGAGAAAGAGGACGACCTTTTGTTCTACAATGGAGATTGCTTTTCAATAATGTGGGCATACTGGAGCAAGCAGTCTAGCTTTAACTTTGAAGAATAGAAACTTCCTTTAAAAGTTAATCTGCCTGGAATTGAATTTCTTTTTTTTTTTTTTTCGAGACAGGGTTTCTTTGTGTAGCTCTGGCTGTCCTGGCCTCGCTTTGTAGACCAGGCTGGCCTCGAACTCACAAGAGATCCGCCTGCCTCTGCCTCCCGAGTGCTGGGATTAAAGGCGTGCGCCACCACTGCCCGGCTGAATTGAATTTCTTTTATTTATTTATTTTTTTTGGCTTTTCGAGACAGGGTTTCTCTGTGTAACAGCCCTGGCTGTCTTGGACTTGCTTTGTAGACCAGGCTGGCCTCGAACTCACAGAGATCCGCCTGCCTCTGCCTCCCAAGTGCTGGGATTAAAGGCATGTGCCACCATGCCCGGCGAATTGAATTTCTTAAATGGTTTCTATCATTATTTTGCTCATGGCCAGTATCCCTTTTTGCTTTTAGCTTGGGACCTGTATTTTACTTACTGGGAAAAACTGACTTTTCTCAAAATTCAATATTTTAATAGCCTGTTAAAATTGTACTGTTTTAGACTCAAAGGCAAACTTGAAGAACAGAAACCAGAAAGAGTAAAGCCTTTTATGACTGGAGCTGCTGAGCAAATTAAGCACATCCTTGCTAATTTCAATAACTACCAGGTAAGTGGATCAGAGGGTTGTAGCATCTTAGCCAGGGACAGAAGGGATTGGTTGGTTTGGTTTGTTATATGTGTACATGGCCCTGGCTGCCCTGGAACTTACTTATAAATAAAACCAGGCTAATGCTGAGACCCACCCGCCTCAGCCTTCTGAGATTAAAGGCCACACTAGACAAGGAGTGGGTATGTAAAGTGATGGGCATTACTTTCTTTTCATCTGGCCTTGAGCCCAGAGGCCCACCTCACTCTTGGGTGCTGGGATTAAAGGTATGCGCTAACACAGTATCAGTGTTTTCTTGGTAAAATGTTGACTTGGAGTTCTGGATTTCTCTTTTATGGTTCGATTTGTGTGTGTATATCAGTCTAATAGGTATTTGTTACTTGTTTCTTTAAGTTTTTTATTGGTGAAAACATGAATCCAGATGGCATGGTTGCTCTCCTGGACTACCGTGAAGATGGTGTGACTCCATTCATGATTTTCTTTAAGGATGGCTTAGAGATGGAAAAATGTGTAAGTAAATGTTGAAATTGGTAATGTAAAAAATGCATAGTGGCACATGTCTTTAATCTCAGCACTAGGAGGCAGATACATGTATGAGCTGGAGGCTAGCCTGGTCTACAAAGTGAGTCCAGGACAACCATGGATACTCAGAAACCTTGTCTTGAGAAAAAAAGGAAATACAACAGTGTGATTCTTTGCCATTGACAGATGGTAGGTATGGAGCTTAACTTTAGTAAAATAAAATGTCTGTTTTATAAGGGGGCTGGTGGAGGCTGTCCAAAACAAGGGTTCATTGCCCTAGATTTTGGAGCCTTTCATGTAAGCTAGGTAGAAAATGAGTTTAGAACTATACTGAAGAAAAGGTACCCTGTGGTGGTATCAGTGTCTGGGATTTGTTAGTAGAGCACTGAATGGAGACTGCAGAGAGATTGTCAGTGCTGCTGACCTGGTGAGGGCAGTCTGCATCCACTGATAGACCTTGAACAGTTTGTGGTTGTTCTTCTGGTTTGCACTAGGATGCAAAAGAAAAGTCTCCCTTCGCTTCCTGCCTGTCTTTGTGGCAGTCCAGATTGAATTGGGGAGTACATCTATGTGGTAGGAAAGTTGTACACTCAAGCTGGGGGCAGCTCTTAATGCCGTCTCCTTGCTTTGCAGTAACAAAGTGGACCTGTCACCGTAACTGGCTGCTGTTTACTATCCGCACAACACCAGGACTGAGGACAGTGGGACTGATGTCATCTTGAGCTTTTATTTTGACCATGATTTATTTGGAGTGGAGGCATTGTTTTTTAAAGAAAAACATGTCATGTAGATTGTCTAAAAATAAAGTGCATTTAAATTCACTTAAGAATGCCTCTTTAATGTGCCGACTTGTCCTTTAGTGTCGGTGAGAAGCTAGAGCCTGGTTGAGCACCACTAGAAAGCTAAGTCTCTTGATTGGAACCACTTACAAGACGGAATGTGTAAGAGCAAGAATCTGAGTTGCAGTGAAGGGAAATGTGAAGTGGACCCCTAACTTTCAACACATCTGGTGGAAGAACTTAACCAGAAGCATAGAAAGACCAACTAGTTGGAAACAAATTAATATCTACTTACTTCAGAAGTAAATCCAAGTCTCCTGGAATGAATGTCAGGTTCCTGGTAACTAGAATAGGGGTTGACGAACTGGCCTGTCCACCTTAGAGTTATGCAAACGTCATTTTTAAATGGAAGAAAACTATATAGAGTACCTGACGGATGGACTGTGAGGGATGCTGGTCCAGCTGGCTTGAGTGCTGCTTGTTCGGTACAGTTTGACTTCCTAGTGCAGCTGTCAAGTAAACTGGGTGACTTCGTGGGGAGCACCCCCAGCCCATGCGGCAGGGTGAGGTTTGATAAGGGAGCAAAGGTGGGTCCTGATGAGCTAGAATGACATACTGTTTACAAAGACTCCCTGCAGCTGGAGCTTGACATGATGGCTGAGAATCAAAGGTTTTCAGTTGCTTGGTTTCCCTGTGTAACCCTGGCTGTCCCAGAACTTAGCTTTGTAGGCCAGGCTGGCCTGGCACTCAGATTAGCTTCTGCCTCCCTTGTCCTAGGATTAAAGGCTTGTGACACAACTGTCTTTTTAACACAGCTTTTTACAACAGGCTGGCTTCTAATAGGCTGAAGGTAACCTTGCCCCTGCCATCCATGATTCTAGGCATGTGTTTAGTTGATTTGCTCCAGAAGTTGACTCTAGGGCTTACGTGGTTACCAAGCGTACCAGCAGCATTGGTTCCATCCTCAAGCCCTGGGGTTTTTGTTTTGTTTGTGCCTTAATAGAGATAGGCTTTGAACTCCTCAACCTCCTAGTGCTAAGACTTGAAGCTTTTGCACTATTATACCAGATTTCCAACTTCTTTTGATGACAACTTTCTCCCATGTTTTCCAAATTGTCCCTGCAGTGTTCTGTCTTCTGGTTTGTGCCTTGTGTTTTATGTTTCAGTACTTTGCCTCATGATAGTAAATTACCTCCTGATAGTTGTCCTGAGGCTGTTCTTTGTTTTTTTTATTATTTTGTAGTTATTGCTAGAGCCGCTTAGAGAAGAATAACAAGCACCCATGCTTCCTGCACAAATGAGGGTATATACCATTTTGATCTTTCTGATGTTGAATTGGTACAGACAGGTTTCAAGTACTGTGGTTTCTGGCCTTCTTTGCATGTGTGCAACAATGGGGTGGTGAAAGGACAGTGTTGTCTGTGAAAGCATTTTCAGTGTGCCGTTTCAATATGGATGTGAAGGAGTGGCCTTATGGATGGATATCTGAGAGCTGACCGTGTAGGCCAGGAGTAAATACCTTCACCCAAAATGTGTTGTCTTTGTTAGCCTGAGTGACTGCACTGGGTGTTTGGGATCCCAGTGTGGCACTGAGCCTTTCTCAGGGTGAGCTTTTAAAGAACAGCTAGCTACAAGTGGTACTACAGAAGCAAAAGAGCAAGGTTAATCTTTCTCAGAACTATGGAGGATGATGAATTAGGCCTTTGTGTTCATTTTGGCAGGTGGCAATGTCTGCTGTGTTGCATCATGAAGCCAGTCCTGCTAAGTCCTGGGGGCCTGTCACATTCCCCACTGTCTTAGTGACTGAGTCAGACTGGGGACTCACCCTGTTTTAAAGAGGCCTAGCTGCTCCTAAGAACCTTACATTTTACTGAATTGATACATAATTGGTCATATAGTTTAAAATCCAGGATCCCACCACTAATTCAATCAGAATAGAATTAAAGGCTCTGCCAGTGCTGATAGAAGTATACTTAGCCAGGGGGACCAAGAGAACAGAGAGACAGATAAATGTCTTTGTCTCTTTCTATGAGATCTTTTTCCAACCATGGCAAAAATTTTTAATTCTTCCTGATCAACTACCATAGAAACAATAGGTTTCTCATAAAGTCAGACCTTTTTCTTTATCTCATAAGAAGGAAGTCTAAGCCTCGACAATTTTGTAGGACCATTTCTCCAAGGGAATCTAACTGTTTTAATTCAGAAATGAAACTTTTAATATCACTAGGTCCTGATCAACCCATTTGCTTAGTTTGGAAAGCATCAGAAGAGGCCCAGGATCCAGTTGTGTGGATGGGTACGTCACAGGGTGTTTCCATGCCCCCAAAGTTTGGGTTGAAGCCCTTTTGTCTTGTTTTTTGGACAAATGAAAAGATTTTTGAGACATCAGTCAGTTCTAGGGCTGGAGTCAAAGTCAGAGCTGTTTTTAAAACCTCAAATGCCTTTTGTTTAGTGTCAGTCTAGGTTAGGGGCTCAGTGCCCCGCTTTGTGCTGGTGCACAGAGGCCCTGCTATTTCCACAAACTCGTATCCAGAGGCAGCAATTACCAGCTACACTTAGGAATTTTTTTATTTTTTAATTTTTGGTTTTTCAAGACAGGGTTTCTCTGTGTAGCCCTGGCTGTCCTGGACTCACTTTGTAGACCAGGCTGGCCTTGAACTCGCAGAGATCCTCCTGAGTGCTGGGATTAAAGGTGTACACCACCATACCCGACCACTTAGGAACTTTTGAATTTACCTCTTAGTCTTTAGAGTTAGTATTTAAAGGTTGACAACATTCCTAGACTGAGACAGGCTCCTTTTGCCTCCACTCAGCTGGTAACCAAGATTATTATATATATAATAATATATAAATATATGTATATATTTTGTATATACTATATATTCTAATTATATATATTTCATTAGGATAATTTACAAACAATGGTACAACTAATTTAACAATTTAATAATTTAACAATGGCTGGCTGTGGACAGAAAGCCCAAGAATCAGTCCACATGCTTGAATCCTGAAGAAGTAGGCTATGATGCCCGTGAAGGAATGGATGTGCTAGCAAGGCAAGGGCAAGCAGGTCAAGACCAAAGCTTCCTTCCATGTCCTTACATAGACTTCCAGAAAAAAGTGTGGCCCACACTAAAGGTGTGTCTTCCCACCTCAAGATCCTATTCAAAGGTGTAAGTATTCCCCACTTAAAGGTCTCCTCCAGCGTGGTCCTTCTAGAGTTGAATTCTGTCCAGGGCCACTTACTCGTATGCAGGACAGTACTAGAAAAATATTTTTTCAAGCTTTTCGCTACTCAGATGCTTTTTCAAGTAGAAAATACAGGGAGAACTTCCTTAAATCCTTTGAGCCACATTCTACGGGCTGCAGACTTCCATCGTTTCTTCCATTGTAGAGATGTCATTTTCATTCAGGGGATTGGGTTGGGGTACTGTCTATAGAAGCCACTTGCTTAGTGTTTCAAAGCTGTTGTAAGCCAAGCACCACAGCCTGGAGAGAAACATGTTATCCCAAGCTCTGGAGTCCAGGATTTAGAAGTTGAGGTGTCCTAGGGTGCTGCATTCCTTCTGATTTCTCCGCTCCTCTCTCCTAGGTCCTGGCACCCCTGTACATGCATTACCTATAGCTAGCCTGCTTCCTGTGGCCTCATAGGACTTTTTTTCCCCCCTTTTTCAAGACATGGTTTCTCTGTGTCCTGGAACTCGCTCTGTAGACCAGGGTGGCCTCCAACTCAGATCCAACTGCCTCCTGAGTGCTAGGTTTTAAAGATGTGGGACAACACCACCCAGCAGGAATTCTCAAAGTTTAAGCAAAACAACTACATTTGTGTTGTGCGAACTAATTCTGAACTGGAGAGTTAGACAATAACACTACACACTAAACTGGTAATGAGGGTGATGGTAAACACTGTGAAGAGTAACCACAAATCTCAGGCAACTCAAAGAACCATGACACATCCTTTGAGGGTGTGTGTGTGACTACATGGAATGAGAGGCCCCAGCTGGTGGACAGAACCCTCCCAGTGAATCAAAACTAACCAAGAGGACTTGGGTCAACAAGGACACCACATCACAGTTGGCAGTGTGTGATTAGTAGGTCAGATGTGTATAACCCTTTACCTTAGGGTAAAAGCTAACAGCTTCCTGGTAGGCCACAAGCCTTATCTCCCCAGAGGAGTGTCAGCATTGTAATTTATGGAATTGTAGATCCTTAAGAAATTGGGTGTTGCTGGGCATTGATGGTTGGACATGCCTTCAATCCCAGTTCTCCGGAGGCAAAGGCAGGGTGATCTCTGTGAGTTCAAGGTCAGGCTAGTCTATAGAGCTAGTTCTAGGACAGCCAGGGTTACACAGAGAAACCCTGTCTTGAAATTTTTTTTAAAGGGAAAAAGAAATAGGACCTTTAGTTTATATTAATACATAAATTATATAAAATTATATATATAATATATATATCCTCAAGAAGAAAAGGATGCAAACATTAAAAAAAATGTTTAAAAAAAAAAAAAAAAGGAAAGGATGCTGCACACCTTGCACTGGCTGGGTTAGCTGCTGGGGTAGCCATCTCCACAGCAGGTAAAGTCATAATGTTGGCAGTTTATCCAGTGAGCCCCCAACTCACTTGGTCACACCACAACAGAGGTGATAAACAGCAATCCCTGTGCCTGTCAGCAGTCTACAACAGACCTTCACCCTGTGGGGGGAGCATGTTTTGTACTTCTAGAATATTCCATCTTGTTTGTCTATCTAGAGAGACTGTAGATTGTGGATTTCTGCTGTTACTCGTGGTTTCAAATAATGAAGAATGACATTTAACAGTCTTTCATATGCTGGACCATGAGAACCTCTGGAGAGAATGTGGGTTTGTGTTAAGGGGGAAATCAATATGCTTCAGTTAGAAAAAAAAAATCAACTGTGCACCTAGAGGAAAATTCTTTCCAAGTAGCTTGCTCAATGATCCCTCAGTTACCCTCTCCAGCTTGAGAGACTTCTCTGTTAGCTTGTGTGTGCCCCGTGCTTCCCTGACTGTTCACATAGAGTCCTCTGAGAGACTTCTCTGTTAGCTTATATGTGCCCTGTGCTTCCCTGACTGTACACATAGAGTCCTCTGCAGAACTTTGGCCTGTGAGCCGCAAGTGACAAGACTGAAATGAAAACTGAGATACTCGGTGACTCACTGGAGGCCCAGAGAGGATGACACACAAGTCATGATTGTTAGACAGCAGTTCAAATGCAGGCATTTTGTATGTATGCTAGGGGCTAGCCCAGGACTGCAACACACAGACCCCTTCTTGAAACACCCCAGCCCTAAGTGCGATAGTCTTAATAATATTGTTGGGCTACTAGGCATCATTCAGTCCTGAGTTTCTGTCTTTTCTTTTTTGTTTGTTTTTTGAGATAGGGTTTCTTTGTGTAGCCTTGGCTGTCCTGGAACTCAGCCAGTAGACCAGGCTGGCCTTGAACTTAGAAATCCACCAGCCTCTGCCTCCTGAGTGCTGGGTTGCAGCCGTGTGCCACCACCACCAGCTTCTTTCTCAGGGTTATCATTGCTGTGATTAAACACCATGGCCAAAAGCAAGCTGATGAGGAAAGGGTTTATTTGGCCTACACTTCCACATTTATCACTGAAACTCAGGACAGGAACTCAAGCAGGGCAGGAACCTGGAGGCAGCAGCTGATGCAGAGGCCATGGAGGAAAGCTGCTTACTGGTTTGCTCCTTAGCTCAGCCTGTTTTTTCAAGATCACTTTGTTGACCAGGCTAGCCTTGAACTCCCAGAGATCCACCTACCTCTGCCTCCCAAGTTGAGGGGTGATGTTATGCATTCTAAATGTTAATTGGTCCTACTTGGTCTGTTACTTACATTGTCTCTGATTGGTTGAGTAAATGCTGAGGCCTGAGATTGGACAAAGACAGAGGTAGGTGGGACTAAGGTGCAAGGGCTTCTGAAGCAGAGAGGTTCATGGGAAGTAGAAGAAGCCTCCAAGAGTAGCAGCAAAAGCAGTCTAGCACATGCCATGGGTTAGAAAAAAGAACCTCATTCCACATGGCCAGGAACATCTGCATATTGTGGAGAATAGCAGTCCAAGGGGACGTATGTATATATGGGGTCATATTTGGGTAATAGAATTAAGAGCTAGCTTAGATGGGCTGAGATTGCACAATCCAACCCAAGGCTTGTTAAAATCCATCAGGTGTCTGTGTGCTCATTTGTAATGGTTGGTTAAGGATTAACACTACCTACCAATTAAATATAACCTAAGTACTGGTTAATAATTTAATTATTTCTATAAATGTCACCCAAAGTAATTTAATTAATTAATTCTACAAATGGTGCCCAATGTGGGGCTCGATCATTTGGGCTACTTGTCTTGTCTTCAACAAGGGGAGGGGCCTACCGGTTCAAGGCCCTGCAGCAAAACCTATGAACCGTTGTCTATCAGTCAGCGAGAGGGAAATGAGCAGTCAGGAGGAAGAACAAAATTAACTATTGCCAATCTTTTTCATTGCTACTGAAGGCAGTTACTGAAGGCAGTGCAGCTTTAGGTCTGGCCACAGATGAGTCTATTACATTATCCAAAACAGGTGAATGTTATAAATTAACCACTGGTGTTTATGATCTTTTACCATCAGGGACAGTAGGATTAATCTTTGGAAGAAGTGGATTAACTTCTCAAGGATTTACTGTGCATCCAGGTATTATAGATGGAGATTGCAAGGAAGAAATTAAAATTATGGTATCAGTAAAGAAAGATGAAAATTAATGCAGGGGATAGAATTGCTCAGTTGCTGTTGTTACCTTATATCAAGGGCAAGGCTACTCCAATAGAAAGAACAGGAGCATTTGGGAGTACTGGAAAACATGTATATTAGCAAGCAATAGTGAATGATAAGAGACCAATATTAAAAAATACAAATGAATGGTATTGAAATAGAAGGATTGCTTGACACAGGAGCGGATGTCACTGTCCTCTCACATGAGTCTTGGAATCCAAACTGGCCACTTCAAAGGGTTCCTACACATTTTATAGGAATTGGTAAATTATCACATGTAAAACAAAGTGTACGATGGCTTAACTGTGTGGGACCAGAAGGGCAAACAGGGAAGTTGAGACCTTATGTGGCTGATGTACCCATAAATTTATGGGGAAGTGATCTCTTACAACAATGGGGTACTCAAATTAATATTCCTGCAATGCCAGAAATAACAAATGATGAAATTATGAATGGTTCTTGGGAAGGTATTGATATGGGTACTCAACAACAATCACAAGTTGTGTCTAATCTCCAAACACAGGACACCCAAGGTATTGAGTTTATGGATGCTTTTGGGGAAGGTATTGATATGATTACTCAACAACAATTGCAAGCTATGTCTAGTGTCCAAGACATGCCAGGTATTGAGTTTCCAAATTTATACTATGGGCCACTGTTCTTGCCACACCTGTTTATTTGATAGTCATTTCAAGGGTAGGGCTGTTGGAAGTTCAGCAGTGGCCCCTAACAAAGGAAAAATTGGAGGCTCTTGAGCAATTGGTAAAAGAACAGCTGGAGGCTCATCATATAGAAGAGCCTACCAGCCCATAGAATTCTCCTGTGTTTCTGGTAAAAAAGAAATCGGGAAAATGGAGAATGATAACAGATTTAAGAACTGTGAATAGAGTAATTTTCAACCTATGAATCCTTTGCAGCCTGGTATACCTTTACCTTCTCTATTACCAAAGTCATGGCCTTTGACTTAAAGACTGCTTTTTCTCAATTCCATTGCATAAGAATGATAGGGAAAGGTTTGCTTTCTCTGTACCTACTCTTAATAACAGTAGACTAATCGAGAGGTATCATTGGAATGTGCTTCCACAGGGAATGTTGAATAGTCTAACTCTGTGTCAATATTTTGTACAAAAACCATTAGAAATAATTCACAAGCAATTTCCTCAATCTATCATTATATGGATGATATTTTCTTGGCTGATTCTGATGTAGTTATTTTAGAGAACTTATTTAAGGAAATGCAAAGAATTCTGCCACTATGGGGGTTAAAAATTGCTCCTGAAAAAATACAAAGAGGAGATCCTATTAGCTATTTGGGTTATAAAACAAATCAACAGAGAATAAGACCACAAAAGGTACAGATCCGTAGAGACCAATTGAAAACTCTTAATGATTTTCAAAAATTGATGGGAGATATTAGTTGGCTGAGGTCTACCCTTGGATTAAGTACTTATGAGTTAAGTAATTTGTTTCAAACATTACAAGGGGATTTGAATCTAAACAGTCCAAGATGTCTACCTGCTGAAGCAGAGAAGGACCTAATTCTGATAGAACAAAGACTCCAAGATGCATATATAGATAGAATTGATCTTAACCTTGATGGTCATTTTACCATCAACTCATTCTCCTACAAGACTCATTATGCAACAGGAAGATAGTATTATGAAATGGATTTTCTTACCACATAAACAAAATAAAAAATTAAAGACATACATGGAAAAAGATATCTGAATTAATTGTAATAGGTAGAATAAGACTACATCAATTATCAGGAATAGACCTTTCCAAAATAGTAGTGCCTCTTATTAATGCTGAGATTATGTCATTATGGGTAATCAATGAAGATTGGCAAAGAGCTTGCAGTAATTTTTTGGGAGAAATTAATAACAAATTTCCAAAAAGCAAACGTATACAATTTATAAAAAGAACTAATTGGATTCTTCCTCATATTGTAAAGGGAATGCCAATTCCTGATTCACCAACCTTCTATACTGATGCTAACAAGATGGGAATGGCAGGTTATAAGACAGACAAAATCAGCAAGGTAATCAAAAGTCCATATACCTCAGTTCAAAAAGCAGAATTATATGCAATCCTTATGGTGTTATTAGATTTTCCTGAGTCTCTTAACATAATTGCTGATTCTCTATATGCAGAAACCAGTTGTGTTGGATATAGAAACTGCTGCATTTATTCCTGATAACACAGAATTAACTTTATTTATACAATTGCAACAAGTCATCAGAAGTAGAAATAACCCATTATATATAACCCATATTCAATCTCATACAGGTTTGCCAGGTCCATTGGCACAAGAAAATCAGGAGATTAACCAATTACTCATAGGAAATGTGTTGGTAGCCTCAAAATTTCATGAGAAACATCATGTTAACAGCTCAGGTTTTTTTTTTTTTTTTTTTTGGTTTTTCGAGACAGGGTTTCTCTGTGTAGCCCTGGCTGTCCTGGACTCAATTTGTAGACCAGGCTGGCCTCGAACTCGCAAAGATCCGCCTGCCTCTGCCTCCCAAGTGCTGGGATTAAAGGCGTGCGCCACCACTGCCCGGCTAACAGCTCAGGTTTAAAGAAAAAAATCTCTATTACCTGGCAACAGGCCAGGGAAATCATTTAAAAATGTCCTACATGTTCTCTGTATAACCAAACTCCATTACCTGCTGATAGTAACCCTAGAGGTACTAAAAAGGAATGAAATTTGGCAAATGGATGTTTTTCACTTTGCAGAATTTGGAAAACAAAGGTACGTACATCATACCATTGATACATACTCAGGGTTTCAATGGGCAACTGCTTTAAGTTCTGAAAAAGCTGATTGTGTTATTGCACATTTGTTAGAAATAATGGCATTTATGGGTATACCTGCACAAATTAAGACTGATAATGCTCCTGCATATGTATCTTATAATATGAAGCATGTTACTGGTATACTACACAATCCTACAGGACAAGCAATTGTAGAGAGAACTAATCGTATCTTGAAAGACATGCTTTTTAAACAAAAGGAGGGAATTGATGGGGTGATGTTATGCATTCTAAATGTTAATTAATTTTTCCTGCTTGCTGTCTGTTACTTACATTGTCTCTGGTTGAATAAATGTTGAGGCCTGAGATTGGACAAAGACAGAGGTAGGCGGAACTAAGGTTCGAGGGCTTCTGAAGCAGAGAGGTTCATGGGAAGTAGAAGAAGCCTCCAAGAGTAGCAGCAAGAGCAGGAAGGAGGACACATGCCATGGGTTAGAAAAATAGAAAAAAAGAACCTCATTCCACATGGCCAGGAACATCTGCATATTGTGGAGAATAGCAGTCCAAGGGGACATATGTATATATGGGGTCATATTTGGGGAATAGAATTAAGGGCTATCTTAGATGGGCTAAGATTGCACAATCCAAGCCAAGACTTGTTAAAATCCATTAGATGTCTGTGTGCTCATTTATAATGGTGGGTTAAGGATTAACACTGCCTGCCAATTAAATATAACCTAAATACTGGTTAATAATTTAATTATTTCTACAAATGTTGCCCAATGTAATTTAATTAATTAATTCTACACCAAGTGCTGGGATTAAAGGCATGTGCCACCACCCTTGGTTATTTTTGGACTTTTAAAGTAATGACTTAGGGAAAAATTACAAAAATAGCACAAAACACATACCTTTCAACAGACTCTCCAAATATTAGCATTTTATTGTGTTTGGTGTAATATCCTTTTATATACATTTTTTTTTCCTGAACAGTTTGAGATGACTGAAATTATGATGCTACTTCACCATAAATGGCAGTATGTGCTTCTTTTTAAATGTTTCTGTTTTGCCTGCATGTGTGTATGTTTCTGCACTATGTGTATGCTTGATGCCAATGGAGGTTGGAAAAGGGAATCCGATCCCCTAGAACTGGAGTTAAAGATAATTGTGACCTGTAATATGAGTACTAAGAGCCACACCTACAAGATCCTCTGTAAGAGCAGTCAGTGCTTGTCACCATTGGGTCATCTCTCCAGCCCCATCGTATGGTCTGCATAAAAAGCAAAAACGGGGCTGGAGAGATGGGTCAACATTCTCTGTTGGAATAGCTGCTCTTGCAAAGGACCCAGGTTCAAATCCCAGCATCCACAGAGGAGTTCACAGCTGCACATCTTTAATCCCAGCACCTGGGAGGCAGAGGCAGGTGGATCTCTGAGTTCAAGGTCAGCCTGGTCTACAGAGCAAGTCCAGGACAGCCAAGGTTACACAGGGAAACCCTGTCTCAAAAAACAAAAAAAGAAAAACAACAGTTTACTTTATAGTCATGGTATAATTTTTAAAACCAAGAAATCAAACTATCATGCATTCTATTACGATTTGAATCTGATGCAGTGTCCACAGGCTCAGGGGTTGAAGGTGTAGTCTCCAGCTAGTGGCACCATTTCAGGAATGGTGCAAAATCCAGCATATGGGGCCTAGCTCGAGGAAGTAGGTTACTGAGATACATGCCTTTGGAAGTTACACCTGGTCCCAAGTCACTTCCTGGATGTCACTAAGTGAGTTTAGCTCCACCACAGGCTCTTACCAGTGGCCTAGACTCAGGGTGAGCCTTCCTACCTCAAATGAAACAGTCAGATAAAATCTTCCCAGATGTGCCCAGCTACTTGTATTTTAGTTGATTGTAGATTCAGTCCAGTCAACAATGGAGATTAACCATCAGAATAAACTCCTTGTCAGCTTGACACACAATCACAGCCTAATTAATCATGTTTAATTTCCAAATGAAAACAATACCTGTGTCATAATTCCCCCTTAACATTATATAATTATCACATGTACAACCCCAAATGCATCATATGTTTTAGGACATACAGGCATAGTCAGTGTCCCTTGAGTAATTGCTTAGTCTTTCAGTGTCTCATAACTTAAATATTATATAACTACTGATAATATTTCAATTGATGTTATATTACATGGTGAACAGATATCAATGTGTGTATATATGTATATGTTCACACTTTTTTTATTTTTGTTTTTTCAAGACAGTGTTTCACTGTGTAGCTCTGGCTTTTATAGAACTCTCTCTATAGACCCAGATGGCATCGAACTCAGAGATTCACCTGCCTCTGCCCCCCAAGTGCTGGGATTAAAGGCATGGGCCACCACCAGCTGGCATAAAAACATATCTTAATAAAATAGGACAGAAACATGTATGTTCAGCCTCTCCTTAGGCCCACAGTAACAGATACTGAACTGTGAGCCAAAAGAAACTCCACTAGGTGGTGGGTTTTAATTTTTGGTTTTTCAAGACAGGGTTTCTCTGTGTAGCCCTGCCTGTCCTGGACTCAATTTGTAGACCAGGCTGGCATCTAACTCACAGAGATCTGCCTGCCTCTGCCTCCCAGGTCCTGGGATTAAGGACCCACCTGGCTGTGGTACACACTTTTAATCCTAGGCAGAGGCAGGTGGATCTCAGAGTTCAAACAGCTTGGTTTACAGAGCAAATTCCAGGACAGCCATGGCTACACAGAGAAACCCTGTCTTAAAAAACAACAAGCAGTCAATGGTGACCCACACCTTTAATCCCAGCACTCGGGAGGCAGAGGCAGGAAGATCTCTGTGAGTTTCAGGCCAGCCTGGTCTATAGAGTGAGTTCCAGGACAGCCAGAGCTACACACAGAGAAACTCTGTCTCAAAAAAACAAAACAAAAATAACAGCAAAAATCTTTCCTTCTTTAAATTGTTTTTCTCAGGTTTTTGGTTACAGAAAAAAAATCCAAAACAACAACAACAACAAAAAAAAAACCTAACATAACTCCCAAATGAAACCATCAGGAACTCACAAAATTAGAAAAAGCTAGTGTTCTCTGCACCTCCACTCAAAACAGCTGTTGATGTAATTTCACTTTACTTGACTACATTAAGTCAATGGTTTTTCCTAAGAACCCCCAGTCTGTCATGGAAGCAAAATATCTAAACTACTTTTCATCCTAAGGCAAAAAAAAATGGCCAGTTAAAGAGGAAAATTGCTAGCCATAAAATTAAAAAGAAAGTAAATGAATAACTTTTTCTTACCTCTCGGAGATGGAAAAATGTGTGTCTGTAGCTAGTGAGCGTATGTTAGATGCTAAATCAACTCAGCCCTGGGTGTGGCGCATTTTAATCTTTCTCCATCACGTTCCCAGTGCTTCCCCCACTGTGTAAACTGAAGAGAATTGGAAGTGATGGGCTTGGTCAGGTGGGACGGGTGTTGGGTGACCGCCCACTGTAATGTGAGCACAATGGTAATGCCAACTGCCACTGTCTATTAAAAGTAAAAGTGACTAAAGCCACTGAAATCTGGTTATGCAACATGCTCCCCTAGGCCCCACAGACAGGGAGGAGAGTGGGTGAGCGTGGTGGCAGTGGGGGCTTTATGGAGGCAAGATAGCTTTCCTCGCAGTCACAGGCTTATTGCCGAGGCCGTGCTGGCAAAGATGGGTGCGCCAGAGAAAGGCATGTGTCCCTGACTCCATCACCTCCTCTCTTCCATCTTCCTTTTCTTTCTTTTTACCATGCCCTCATTATGTAGTTCAGGCTAGTTTCAAACCCTTTTTTCTTTTTAAAGATTTATTTATGTTTATGTGCATTGGTGTTTTCCCTGCATGTATGTCTGTGTGCAGGTGCCAAATCCCTTACATCTGGAGTTGCAGACAGTTGAGAGCTGCCACGTGGGTGCTGGGAATTGAACCCCTGTCCTCTGGTAGAACAGCCAGTGCTCCTAACCGCTGAGCCATCTCTCTAGCCCCAGCTTCAAACTCGTAATCCTTTTGTCTCTGTCTCCCAAGGGCTGGGCTTACAGGTATGCATTTTATTTTAAGATGTGCTCAGTGCCTGTGGAGGCCTGAAGAGGGTCTCAGATCTCCAGGTCCTCTGGAAGAGCAGCCAGTGCCCTTAGCCACTGAGCTACCTCTCCAACCCACTGTATATATATTTAAATATAAAAATACAGGACACAGGAACTTTCATAAAGAAATGAGGACCCAAAGAAACACATAAAGAGGTAAATCTTTTTTTTTTTTTTTTTTAGGTTTTTCGAGACAGGGTTTTTCTGTGTAACAACCCTGGCTGTCCTGGAACTCACTCTGTAGACCAGGCTGGCCTCGAACTCACAGAGATCTGGCTGCCTCTGCCTCCCAAGCGCCGGGATTAAAGGTGTGTGCCACCATGCTCGTCGAAGTAAATCTTTTTGTACTTAGGTTTGGTGAAAAGTGGGCAGGGACACAGTATGTGTGACTGGATGAAGAGTGTCTTAGTTAGGGTGACCATTGCTGTGATTAGCAACATGACCAAAGCAACTTGGGGAGCAAAGGGTTTATTGGGCTTACGTGTCCCAAGTCACAGTCCAGTGACGGAAGTCAGGACAGGAACCCGAGCAGGGCAGGAACCTGGAGGCCGGAGCTGATGCAGAGGCCGTGGAGGGGTGCTGCTCACTGGCGCTCTTCATACCTTGCTCAGCCTGCTTTCTTACAGCATCCAGGACTACCAGCCCAACAGTAGCACCACCCACAATGGGCTGGGTCCTCACCCATCAATTACCAGTTTAAAAAATGCCCTGCAGCGTTGTCTGCCTACAGCCCAATCTTCTGGAGGCATTTTCTCAACTGACACTCCCTCCTCTTGGGAAATTGACATAAATCTAGCCTGTACAAAGAGGATGAACAAAGAATGTAACAAATCATGAAAAATTTGCAAAGCCAAATTTATTCAGAATCCATTCAGATTCTTCTCTGTCCTAATGATGAAGAGGCTCCCTTCGCCAGCGCTTCTGGCGTGTGTCAGGTTGTGTCCCTCAAATAGAGGTTCAGGGGAAATGGGTGAGGAGAGAGTGAAATTGGGCTTGCTGCTGCCCATTTTTAAAAAATGCCAAGGTGGAGTCTTTTAGGGTGATCAGACCTTGAACCCCACCGTTAATGTTCCAAGAGCACCACGGAGGCCAGCTCTGTGGGCCTTGTGAATTGTACAAACATCTGCCAAACATTGCTCAGCTTCCCCCAAGCTCTTTGATGATTTTGCGGAATATTCATCTTTTCCAATCCCTTGGCCTGTTTCTGTCAGAGGCTGTAAACGGTCTGAAATTTTACCGTCTGCAAGCTACAGCTTCACATACATATTTTGACAGGAGACACCAAACTTATGTGTCAAAAATATTGCTTATCACTGATGCAGACATAGCAGCTTGCAGTGGTTCCCACACCCTGTTCTTCAAAGATGATGTGAAAGTCAGATGCTACTGCATATTCAGAGGGGTGCATTACAGAAGACCCCCCAAATCCAAAGATGGATTTATAGGGCAGTTAACACCTCTGTCTCCTCCCAACAGGGACACCACTCATCACCCTGGAGTGAATGGGGACTTATCTCTAGGAGAGAGGGGAAGGTGACTTGTGACTTCTTTGGGGGAGGTCATATTCCAGACCCCTTCAGAAGGATGTACTAGCTCCCAAGATGGTTACTCTAAGACAGAGTGATTCTCAAACCTGTGGGTGGCAACCCCTTTGGGGGTCGCATATCAGATATCCTGCATTTCAGATATTTATGATTCATATAACAGTAGCAAAGTTACAGTTATGAGGTAACAATGAAGATAATTTTATGGTTGTGGGATTACAGAGATAATAATACATTTTGCAGCAGATGGGTGTAGTGAGTTACTCAAGGTGAGGACTGGAAACCCTCTGCAAGAGCAGGCTGTTAACCACAGAACCATAGCCCCAGAAAGGGTTTTTTAGCTCACAGTTCTATATTATAGTTCATCATTTGGGGGAAGTCACAGAGGTGGGAACTCAGACCAGCTGATAACATTGTATCCATATTCAAGCTGCAAAGAGCATTGAATGCACGCATGCTCACATTCAGTTCCTTTTCTCCATTCTGAGACAGTTCAGGATCCCCTGCCTAGGGAATGGTGCCACCTGCAGGAGGCAAGTCTTCCCACCTCAAAGTAATCAAGATAATTGACAGAAACGCCCAACCGATAACCTGGTCTAGATAATTCCTCATTGAGACCCCCCTCCCAGTTGATCCTAGACTGTGTCAAGCTTGTCATTAAAACCAGCCATCACAGTGTGGCATGCCTGTCACCTGTGTGGAGGATTGAGGCAGGAGGAACACTGATTTGAGGCCAGTCTAAGTTACAGACAACCGAACTGGGAAAATAAAAACCCCCTTCTGCTGCAGAGAACATACTCTGCTCCCCAGTTGTGAGACATGAGGCTGTGAGAGGGGTCCCTGCAGAAGGCAGAACCATCACAAGAGCCTGCAACCCCCTGTTGCTCCTGGTGATCTGTGCTACAATCTGGTCTACAGAATTAGTTCTGGGACAGCCAGGGCTACACAGAGAAACCAAAAGAGAAGAGAAGAAAAGAGGAGAGGAGAGAGAGAGAGAAGGGAGAAAGGAAAGGGAATTGTGGGACCTGCTCTTTTTCTTTTCCTCTTTGTCTTCTCATCACAAGGTGATTGTTTTTTCCTGCCATGCACTCTCACCTTGATGTGTGGCTTTGTCCAGGCCAAGGCCATGAGGACACTTGATCATGGCCTGCATTCTTCAGAATCATGAGCCAAAGTAAATATTTCTGTTTGTAAGTTAATCAACTAAGGCATTTCTCCACGATTAATATAGAAACAGCGCACCTACAATTATGGCTTGAATTGTAGATGTCTTCTGCAGGCTCATGTGTTGAACATCAGATCCTCATCGATGGCATCGTTTTGGAAGGTTGTAGGAGGGGCCAGGCTGGTGGGGGTGGGTCACAGAGGGGCAGATCTCTGAGGGTTAAAGCCTGGACCTGCCGGTAGTCTCTGTTCTGTTCTCAGCTTCCTGGTTGTCTTGGTTTCTTTTTTCTGTTGTGATAAGATAGCATGATAAAGGTGAGCTAGAGGAGAAAGGCTTATTCTGGCTTCCAGGTGAGGGAGCATGCATCATGACAGGGAGATGGAGGCAGGAGCTTGAAGCAGTTGCTCAGATCACAGCTCTAGTGAGGAAGCAGACAGCAATGAATGCCTGTTGCTGCTCAGCCACCTTTCTCCACCAAGGGATGGTGCCGCCCACAGTGGGTGGGTCTGCCAACATCAGTTAATCCAATCATACTCCCTCCACGGACATGCTCAGATATCCGTCCCCAAGTGATTTTAGGTCCTGTCAAGCTGACAATTGGCATCAACTCTCACATGGGTCTCACTAACCCATGAGGGTCTCTGCCACAGTTCCCTCCAGTATGGAGCCAGACCGTGATGGCTTGTCTGCCACAGCAAGCTGAAATCCCCAGAATCCCTGAACCAAAATACAACCTCCCCTTAAGTTGTTTCTGTTGCTTAGCATGGTGGTGCACACCTTTAGTTAGTCCTAGCACTGTGGAAGCATGGGGGGGGGGGTGTCTGTGAGTTCAAGGTCAGCATGGTATAGTAAGTGAATTCCAGGCCAGCCAGACCCTGTCTCGAAAAAATAAATCATTTTTATCATGTAGTTTTGTCACAGGAATAATAAGGACATTAAAAGGAATAAGCACACCTACCAAATCAGAATATCCAGTACTTTTTAAAGAGACAGAGTCTGACAGTGCTGCCCAGGCTGGCTCTAACTCCAGGGTCCCAGCTCCTCCTGCCTCAGCCTCCAGGGGAGCTGGGACGACCCGTGTCAATCATCACACCGAGGTCAGAATGCCAGCATTCTAAGAGCTCCTCTGAGGCTGTTGCACAGTGAGGATTAAAGAAATCGCTGTGCTGGCAGGAGGCAGGGGAAGGAGAGCTGTGGAAAGCAGCCAACATCCTGGTCTCCTGCTGAAAACAGTGTGAACATTAGAAGGAAAACAATGTAACAAGACCAGTGACCCCTGACAGAATGTGCACAGCCCTGACTCGTGTCCTCCTGACCAAGGAGCCTTGAACTCCTGTCACTTGTGGAGGTGTGGCTGGGCTTCATGTTACACAGTTTGTGGTAAAGCAATGTTAATTTTTCATTTTAAGTTTTTTGGTGTTTTGAGACAAAGTCTTGTTAGGAGGTTCAAGCTAGCCTCAAATTCACTTTGGAGCCCAGGCTGACCATGAACTCTTTTGCCTCAGCCTTCAAGTCCCAAGATACCATCCTGTGCCACACACCCGGCTTAAAGCAATACTATCTTCAGGCAGCCTAAGCATATATTTGCTTTTGGGAGTACTGAGCTTTCTACCCACAATCCATTTCGGGGACTTCAGTGGAAGTGTGGTCTGTCCTGTTGGGTTTGGGGCTCACTCAGGAGCTCGTGCTGTGATGTGTCCTCGCTTTGCACACCAGATGTTCAGTATCAAATTTGTGCTATACAGATATTTCACTTTCAAATTAACTTTTGGGTTTTTTTGAAATTCCATTTTAGATTCACTAAAATAAAAGAAAGAGAATACCTTCTTCATTTCTTTGATGGAGGTTACTTTAAATTTTTATTTTTATTTTTATATGTGCATGTGTGCACCTGTATGCATTGCATGCATGACATGTCCCAGAAGCCAGAAGAGGGTGGATCCCCTGAAGCTGGAGTTATAGGCAGTAGTGAGCCACATAACATGGGTGCTGGGGACCAAATTCTGGTTCTCTGAGAGCAGCAAGCATTCTAACCTCCTACCACTCCTCCCTGTAAAATTTCTATCACATTTATCTATATCTATCTATCTATCTTATCTAAACTATCTATATCTATCACATTTATCTATCTATCTATCATCTATCTATGTTTCTATCTATCATCTATTATCTATCTATCCATCTATCTATCTATCTTATCTAAACTGTATCTATCACACTTATCTATCTATCTATCTATCATCTATCTATCTATGTTTCTATCTACCATCTATTATCTATCTATCTGAGTAAGCACATGGTGTGGTATATGTATGGAAGTCAGAGGACAGCTTGTGTTGGTAATGCTCTCTTTCCACCATGCGGGAACTGAGGACATGATGCTTAGTGGCAAGTGGCCATTACCTACTGAGATGTCTCACTAGCCCAAGGGTTTTATAAACTTTGGTTTTTAGGAAGTCATAATTTCAGATTGTGGAAGTGGCCATGAGGAATACATCCAGTGCAGTGGTGAGTTTTCGGGGTTTCAGTTCTGACTGGAGCCGTACCGTACCACTCAGAGCTGGAGAGATGGCTCACCTGTTAAGAGCGCACAGTTGGCTAGTGGGAGACCCGATCATCGCGGTTCCCAGAACCTGCAGTCGGCTCACAGCAGCCTGTATCTACAGTTCTAGGTATTCAGACATTTGTTCTGGCTCCAAGGGCTCCTGCTTACACATGAAGCACTTATATTCTCGCAGGCATAAATGTACATGAGTTTTTCTTTTTAATCTTAAAAAAAAAATACTGACACCCCACCATTCACTGTACCTTTTCACCACTGAAAAGCTTCTGGATGAAGTTTTTGTGCCATGTCTCCTCATAGACCGAAATATGATTTGGCATCATTTACTTCATGTCAGTCAAAATCTCTGACCAGCATCCTTGGTTGGATCACACAGCAATGAGTCTAGACCAGGCAACCAGGGAGACTGCATCCCAGGCTGCGAGAAAACATCATCTGCCTCTCTGCTGACAGGCTGTTTTCTTTCTTGTTTTGCTTCATGTTTTTCAAGATAGGGTTTCTTTGTGTAGCTCTGGCTGTCCTGGAACTAACTCACTCTGTAGACCAGGCTGGCCTCGAACTCAAAGAGATCCGCCTGCCTCTGCCTCCCGAGTGCTGGCATTAAAGGAGTGCGCTGCCACCACCTGGTCAGACTGCCAAATGCTAGAATTAAGGGAGTTCGCGACCACGAAAAACAGTCTGGTCAGACTGTTTTTCTTCCTGGCTCTCTTTTTGCCTTCAGAATCTGCCCACATCCCTTTTTCTCGGTGTGTTCTGCACCATCATAGGAGCTGTGCAGAGTCGAGGAGGTGCAGGATGAGTTTGCGTTGTTACATAACAACATGATTCATTATCAGGCACCACGCCCAACAACACCTGTCACCTGCCTTATTCTTACACAGTGACATTTCCCCAAATTGGTTTGTGACATTTGACTTGCTTTTTACATTCCAAGCATTTCCTTCTCAGGTAAATAACTGCTGTTAAAGGATCTGCAAGTGGCTCTTCTTTCAGGTTCTACAAGAAGAGCACTTCAGTCCCCCTGAATCGCTTGTTCCTCATTGCCTAGCAACAGCTTAAAGTAGTGCAAACTTCTGGGAGCCCTACAGGGGAGTGCAAGCCCAGTTGTGCTGTCCTTCCATTACCACCTGAAGCCACTTACCCTGGCTGCTGACGCTCCTTCCATATTCCCACTCTCAGGGCAATACTCAAGTTTCTTTTCTTTTCTTTCCCAGAGACAGGGTTTCTCTGTGTAACAGAACTGTCTGTCCTGGACTCACTTTGTTTACCAGACTGGCCTCGAACTCACAGAGATCCGCCTGCCTCTGCCTCCTGATTGCTGGGATTAAAAGCATTTGCCCCCATGCCCAGCCTTAATTACTAACTTTTAATTAGTGTACTCTTTACCCAGAATCCCACCTAAAGAATAAAATAAAAAAAGCTTACTTTGTCTTGCCTTGATTGTCTGGTGACTTGTCACGTGATTTCCAATGTATTACTGGGAGAAGTGATGCTTTTGTTTAAATTTTTCATTTCTTCTGGACTAATTACGTGTGTGTGTTTATGTTCAGCACAATGTGTGTATATATAAACTTGTGTTTGTGCAAGGTTAGGGCCCATGCACCTGTTACCTAGGGATCTTGATTGGGTTCATTTTCTCTGCCACTTAAACAATTAAAAGGCAGGAGAAATTGTTGAAACCTGCTTAAGTATAGCTCCTCTCTGCTGAGGTCTGCTGTCGATTTTAGCATACCTGTAGCCGTTTTTGTCTTTAGTCTCCATCTTAATCATAAGGTGAAATTAAGTTCAAGTTCTCAGGCTCTGCTTGCCTGACATAAAAATTAGTTTTTTTTTTTTAAAATTGTTCTGCTTGAATAAATGATATATGCTCTGCTTATAGAAAACCACAATACCCTGCCATGTTCTACTCCATAGAATGATAAGGAACTGGAAAGCCCTTTAGCCCCCTCCTTCCCAAATCCCAGCCAATCAGCTTCAAATGCTTCATTTAGCTGCCTAGGTATGATGTACCCGGTATGGAATTGGTGCTTCTTGCTGGGTTAAACACAGTGCACCTGAAACAGAGTTGATTATTATGATTTTTTTTTTTATTCTTCTTCCTGCTTGATTGTGATTTTTCCTTTAAAAATTCTCTCTGAAAATGGTCTGGGGACTCAGTCCTGGTTCCCAAATCCAGGATTGGGGTCCCTGACTTGGGTCAGGGTTCAGTAAACTTCCATCAGTCTGAGCCTGGTGTTCAAGTGGTCAGTGAGTGGCTATTCCTGAACCCATGACAAAATCTATATCATGGCATGTACCAATGGAGAAATCTCAAACCCAGCACACTGGAGCAGACAGAATCCACAGCTGAAGAGAGGCTTTTTATTAGGAATGAGAAAACACACACGTGTAGAACATACAAAGAGAAAAGGGCCCTTGTAAAAGCAGAGAGGCGACTAAGGAAACTGAAAATGCAGTCTCCTCCGGGGCTGGGGTTTAAAGTCTGTGAAGGCTCTTCCTCCCCTAATTTCAAGAAAGACAGGATGGCCAACTGGCCCACAACTGATGTGTAATCATGTCGTGGATGTGGCCTGGAACTTGTTGAGCCAGTCCACCAGCAGGGGTCCTACTGGCAGGAGAAAAGCCTACAAGGCCTTTGTTTTAAGCTGTCAGGCTTTTGTCTCAGGTCAGGAGGGTGAGGAAGAAGCTGGTCATCTTGGAAATTTGCCACTTTTATCACTGAGTTAGGGCCTCTCTCTGAATCTGTCTGTCTATCAGGGAATCTGTCTAGTTCCTTACACATGTGCAGGAGCAGAGGGTGTCAGGTATCACTTCTCTGGAGCTAGGCTGGCAGCCAGCAAGATCTGGTGGGATTCCAGGCATGGCTGCAGCCACACCTGGCTTTTACCTGGGTGCTGGGGATTCAAACTCATGTCCTTGCACAGCAGTTCTATTACCCACTGAGGCATTTCCACATCCCCTAGACTAGTAACTTTTGTGACTATAATAAAAATTTCTCTGTTACACAGAGAAACCCTGTCTTGAAAAACAAAACAAAACAAACAAAAGAAAGTATTGTTTTTTGAGGCAGGGTCTCATGTATCCCAGACTTACCTCAAACCATAGTCAAGAATGACATGGAGGCCGGGTGTGGTGGCGCACGCCTTTAATTCCAGCACTCGGGAGGCAGAGGCAGGTGGATCTCTGTGAGTTCAAGGCCAGCCTGGTCTACAAAGTGAGTCCAGGACAGCCAGAGCTACACAGAGAAACCCTGTCTCGAAAAAAACAAAAAAAAAGAATGACATGGAGCTTTTGATTCTCCTACCTTCACCTCTCATCAGGTGTTAGGACTACAGGCATGTGGCACCAGGCCAAGCTTATGTCCCACAGAGGATCAATCTTAAGAGTTTTGTGCCTGTTAGACAAACAGTCTACTAGCTGACCTACATCCTAAAACCCTGGAAATATTATTTGCAAACTAAAACATACAAGTTACAGTTTGAAGTATTCAGTATTTAATAATTCAGTTTTATTTTTATGTTCAGTGAATACTGAGCTGGCCTGTCAAATGGCCTTCCAAATCTCTCAACATTGTACACACCTCTGCTCCAGCTGTGGACTGCACGTGAACTCTCTTTGGTCAATGCCGGCCTGCCCTTTGCTCTGTTTTGACTTTTGAATCTTGGACCCAAATTTCACCTCCCTCTTCAAAAACTTGCAAAATGTTTTCTTGGCTTTTAAATTCCTTCTGTTCCACTTGCTATTTAAAGATTAGTTTGGGGAACCCTGCAGCTATGCTGTGTGCTGAGCAGGCTTGGGACTAAGACTGGACATCTGGACCTCACTTTAGCTCCCTGTGGCCTGTGACAAGTCCACAGTGTGGAGAAGGCTATAAAACACAAGGAATCAATGACACCAATTCCTCACCCAGTCCCTGAGGCAGCTAACTCTAAAGATTGTCTCACCACAGTGGTCCCTGCCAAACAACAAAATGCTGCACCAGATCTGATAATTCAAGAGCTATTGAGGCCATGTGTGGTGGTGACTCCTTTAATCCCAGCACTGGGGAGGAAGAGGCAGGCGGATCTCTGTGAGTTCAAGATTAGCCTGGTCTACGAAGTGAGTCCAGGACAGCCAGGGCAACACAGAGAAACCCTGTCTCGGAAAAAAACAAACAAACAAACAATAATAGTAGGGAGTCTGCAGCAATGAAGTCCTGTTCCTAGCATTAGTAAACTGGATTAGACAGCAAGCCAGAATTCCAGACACATTGTGGAGTCATGTAGAAAAACAAATGGAACCCAAATCCACGCAGCAACAAAATATCAAATTACAGCAACTCCTGAAGCAGGATAGGCTACCTGATCTCCGTACCATCACTAAAGAACTAGAGGAATTGAAAAGACAAACAATTTGGCTGGGTGGGAGGGAACATGAAATAAAAAAGAAAGATGGAGGAAAACTACATCCTAAGAAACTTAAGAGACAGGGGCTGGAGAGATGGCTCAGTGGATAAGAGCATTGGCTGTTCTTCCAGGGGTCCTGTGTTCAATTCCCAGAATCCACATGACAGCTCACAACTGCATTGGATGGGATCCAATGCTTTCTTCTGGTGTGCAGATGGACATGCAGACAAAGCATCCATATACATTGAATCAACTCTTCAAGAAAGAGAGAAAGAAAGAAAACATACATGTTTCTTGATTGAAACAAACTATATGAAATAAACTCGTGGTGCCAAGAATATCAGGGGTGGTTTTGGGGGTCAGTCTTTCAGAGAATGTTTGCTCTGAGATTCATTTTCCAGCAGTCTGGGAAGGGAGAGGTGGATGGTGGCTGCCAGGTTGGCTTTGTGCTGATAACTGTTACAGCTGAAGGGTGAGTAGGTGGGGGGCACATTATGTATTGAAATTTTCCATGATTATAAAATAAAGATGCCCGAGGGCCCACTTCTAGGTCCCAAGAAGCTCTTCTCTCTCTCTTTTTAATTACTAGCACTCCCAGTGAGTCGCCATACCTTACCTTATTAGTCATTTTACTTTATTCCACCCTTGCTGGTTTTCAGTAGCGTGAGAGAAGGGTCTCCCTTTGGGATCACAGCCTCTCACCACCTCATCCCACCAACAGAGCCCCCAGTGGCCCCACCCCCATGCAGCCACCAGCTCACACATCATTTTCCCCTAATATTTTCTTTCTTCCCCCAGGCTGTTTTGCCTGTGAGTGACAGGCAAGGTGGTTTGCGGTTGAGCGGCAGCCCTTCTGTAAACTTACTTATCTTGAAAGGTCCGGAGAAACAGCAGCTCCCACTAGAGGGCTCCCTCATCCTCCTCAGTCAACACCCCAACCCTCTCCCCTCCCCCCCTCCCCCGCCCTCCCCAGCCTCGATGGAGCTTGCCGAGCTGTTCCTTCTGCTTCACTGGATCTGATTTTAATGAGTAATCAGGGGGCTTGTCCAACTTCAATTAAGACAGACAGTTTTGGCGGATGAACTAATTGCCTCGATACAATTCTCTCCACTCTCATCATCTCCCCAAGAGATGGACAGCTGCTACTTGAAAGCACTGGTCTGGTAAACTCTGTCCTTAGGCCAGAGAAGCCGGCCACCTGCAGTCTGGATTGGCTGCAGGGCTTCCAGTCCAGCTGCTCTGGGTACAGTGGAGGACAGGTGCCCTGGCGGAAGGGTATGCCGACCCAGCTCCAGGGGCAATGAGGCCAGTGAGGCCCGATACCATCAGCTTTTCCAGAAAAGCCAAGAATATTGCCTAGGTCCTTCCTCGGCCAAATGTTTGTGTTCGTGTTACAAAAGAAAAAAAAAAAAACATGCCGGGCGTGGTGGCGCACGCCTTTAATTCCAGCACTCGGTAGGCAGAGGCAGGAGGATCTCTGTGAGTTCAAGGCCAGCCTGATCTATAAAGTGAGTCCAGGATAGTCAAGAATACACAGAAAAGCCCTGTCTCGAAAAACCTAAAAAAAAAGAAAGAAAAAGAAAAAAGAAAGAACAATATATCGGTCATTGGTAATTGCTGTATCTTTTTACTTTGATTTCCTCCCTGACAGAGTGACATTCTCCATCTGGGAATGGGTGGTACCAAGTAGCTACAGGCATTTCTAGAATCCAAACAAAGGACAGTTGAGTTTGGCTACATTTTGTTTGTGTTTAACTTAAATTCATGTGTGTGTGTGCAGGTGCCCTCGGAGGCCAGAAGAGGGCGCCTGAGTTCCTGGAACCACATGGGTGCTGGAAACCCAACTCTGGTCCTCAGCAAGAACAAAAGCACTCTTGACTGCTGAGCCATCTCTCCAGACTCTTATTTGTGTTCAGTGGAACCCAGTTCCATTGTTTCCAACCCCCCAGAAAATTCTCCTGTCCACTGTGACAATTCACCTAGAACTGTGACTTGTAACTCAAAAGGTCAAATTTCAGGTGCCCAGTAAAGGAAGCATACAAATGGTGGTGAGAAAATAAGCCATAAACCTCATGTGGCCACAAGCCAGTGTGCAGAAAAATCCAGTGTTTCTTAATGGGCCAATCTCTGCATGAAATTATGCTACAAAGTTGTTTTGTTGGGATACTAAGGTGGAAGCCCAGGAGAGCTTTTCAGCATTTGAAAAACAGTAGAATTTCTCTTACACAGTTCATATGCGTTTGTAAATGTCTGTAGAATAAAGAGATGGCCAAGTTTGTGACTTAGAAAAATTGAGATATGGCAGATAATTCATAAAAGTACCATTTTTTTTAAAGTATGCCAGTGGCTTTGTTAGAGTTTCTAATGCTGTGATAATGTCCATGACCAAAAGCAACCTGGGGAGGAAAGGACTGGCTTGGCTCTTGCTTCCACATCTCAGTCCGTCATCAGAGAGGTCGGGGCAGGAACCTGGAGGCAGGAACTGAGACAGAGACCATGGAGAGACGCTGCCATTGGCTTGTTCTTCCTCCAATTGTTTAGTTTGCTTTTATCACACAACCCAGGACCACCTGGCCAGGGCTGACCCCACCTACAGTGGGCTGGGCCCTCCCACATCAATCAATCATCATAAAGATGTCCTACAGGCAATCTGATGGAGGCATTTTTCTCAGTTGAAATCTAGGTTTGTGTCAAGTTAGCAAAAACCAACAACACAGTTAGAATTTTTAAAACTTGAATTTTTTGGTATGATTTATTTTCTCATTTTCTCACGTCAAACAGTTTTAATCTTTGTGTTAGTTAGCTTTTTGTTGCTGTGACAAAATACTTGAGCAAAACAAGGTAAGGGAAGAAAAATGTGTTTTGACTCATGGTTTTAGTCCTTCATGGTGGGAGAGAAGGGGGTGAGAGGTGATATCTAATGCTTGCTAGTGGGCCTCTCCCCTCTCCTTCTTATTCCAGCTCGGGTCATCATATGTGGACACAGTGCACCCCACATCGAGGGTGTTTCTTCCCTCCTTAGTATAGCTAATCCTTCCTGAAAACCCTCACGGATATAACTGGAAGTGACATTTACTGCACTTCGAGGCATCTCTCAGTCCAGTGGAGTTGGCAATCAAGACAAACCATTGTTGTCTGCCCCTTGCCAATCTGACAACCAAATATCTCCTAAAACCACAATATGCCACCTGCCCCTCCTCAAGAAACTCACGCCCATTTTACAGTGCAAACAGCATCCGATCAGTCTGTAAGGGTCCACATCATCTCAACAGTACGAAACTGCTCAAAAACCCAAATTCAAAGTCTCCTTGGAGACTCCTAGCTATGAACCCCTCCCCCACCCCTTTTCAAGACAGGGTTTCTCTATCATTCTGGCTGTTGAAGTACTTGCTCTGTAGATCAGGCTGGCCTCGAACTCAGAGATCTGACTGTCTCTGCCTCCTGACTGCTGGGATTAAAGGCGTGCACCACCACTGCCTGGTAAAAGTATGTACTTCTAGCATATACTTACATACAGTAAAAAGTTTTGTTCCACAAGGAAGGAATGGGGCACAGAGATAGAAAGAGGAATAGGGTCTCAGTTTGGTTGCCATGGCCGTGAGAAGACACCAGAACAAAAACAACGTGAAGAGGAGAGGGTTTATCTGGCTTACAAGTCCCAAAAATAGTCCATCAGGTCAGGAATCTGGAGGGAGGAACTGAAGTAGAAGGAGGAGTGCTGTTTACTGCCTTACTCCTGGTGGCTTGTCCAGCCTGCTTTCTGATACACCTTAGGACCTCCTGCCCAAGGAGGCTGGGACCTCCCACATCAATCATCAGTCAAGAAAATGGTCCACAGACATGCTATAGTCAACCTGATGAAGGTGGTTTCTCAACTGAGGTTCCTCTTCCCAGATGACCCTAGTTTGGGTCAAGTTTCAGAAAACAAACAAACAAAAAACTAACTGGTACAAATGAGATCAGAGCAAGACAACTGCCCTGTAAGGCAAACATTAGATCCAGTAGTTCTGTATCTAGGATCTGGCGTAGATATTGTCAGCTGCAGCCCATAAGACTTATTCCCAGACTGACTCTGCTCCCTGCCCGTGGTTTCCACAGATTTAGTTTTCTAAGATAGAATCTCGCATTCAATTACTGGTTGGACTTGAACTTGCGGCAATCTTCCTGCCTTGATCTCTCAAGTGCTGGGATTACAAGTGTGAGACAAAACAACTGGCTTTAAGGTTTTGTTTTTGTTTTGTTTTTTTCTTCCCCTAAGCCATGAACATCCCTTATTTTCTTTTCAACTTTTTTTTTGTTTTTTGTTTTTTTTTTTGAGACAGGGTTTCTCTGAATATCTCTGGCTGTCCTGGACTCGCTTTGTAGACCAGGCTGGCCTCGAACTCCCAAAGATCCGCCTGCCTCTGCCTCCCAAGTGCTGGGATTAAAGGCGTGCGCCACCACCGCCGGGCTTCTTTTCAACTTTTTATGAAATACATGAGTACTGGTGTCCACAGAGGCTTGAAGAGGATGTTAGATCCCCTGGAGCTAGAGTTACAGGTGGTTATGAGCTGCCCGATGTGGGTGTTTGGGAGTAAACTCTGCAATTGACATTTTTAACTGCTGAACCATCTCTCCAGTCCCAAAAAAGATTCTCTAAGATTTATAAACTATCTGGGCATGGTAGGGCATGCCTTTAATCCCAGCACTTAGGAGGCAGAGGCAGGCAGATCTCTGTGAGTTCTATACCAGCTTGGTCTACAAAGCAAGCTCCAGGACAGCCAGGACTACATAGAGAGATCTTGTCTCAAACAAATAAATAAACAAGTACCCAAACAAACAAAGATATGTAAAATAAGGTAATAGGAATTACAAAATGTACCAATTATGTTGAAATACAATTATAATATTAAAGATACAAATGTGTGTTATGTTAAACAGAAAGATCTATGACATGCCCATTAACCACTGAGACATTGAAGGGACGAAGAATGCTACTTCACCCAGAGATATCTGAGCAACTGAACATCCTTGAGTGACAAAGTGACAGTCACTACCATGTGTGGTGTGTACATTTGTGATGTTTGGTATCTTTCTACAAAGACAAATTTTGCCACCAAGCATGTCAGGCTACTGCAGCAGCCCTTCACTCTGAACCATTGGCCATTTCTTGTTGTGTTCAGCAGCTAAAGTACCTATGAGAAATAAATGCCTTCCATTGTATTCTAGGCACAGAAACTAAAGCTGTCACAAAACTTACCTGTGTGTTTTGTTGGTTTTGGCTTTGGTTTCCAGAGCTGGAGATCAAACCCAGGGCCTCATCCGAGCTAGGCAAGAGCCCCACCATTAAGCTCCACTCCCAACCTGTGGAGCTTACACATCTTAAATACATGCACAGAGGCTGTGGATTGTAATAATAGGTTTGTACATATCCTCTCCAAAGAGGCTTATCTGTTAGGCAGAGAAGGGGAGCTGCAATTTTCTGTGGTTGTTTGGAAAAGACTGCTCATGATGGAAAGGGGATGGGGCTTAGGAGTAAAGTGTGTATTCAGTTCCAAAGAGAACTGAGAAAGAACGGAGAAGGTAGTCACATGGATACCCAGGGGCAGAACAAATATAAGTGCAGGAGTTTGGGAGGGAGAGGCTGGGTGGGAGATGGGAGAATGGGAGAAGCTGAACATCTGATGCTAACATTGGTGGAGGAAATGTGTGGGAGACATACTAAAGAAAAGCTTTTCGGCGTCTCTTCATAACTGTGACAAAGCACCCAAAAGCACCGTGTTATAAAAAGGAAACTATATTTCAACTCACAGCTCTGGAGGTTTTAGCTCATGCCTGGCCTTCTGTTCTGGGGCCTGTAGCAAGGCAACTCATCAAGGGAAGAGCATGTGGCAGAAGAAGATGCCCCATTTCATGGTGGCCAGGAAGCAAAGAGAGGAAGAGGAAGAGTTAGGTACCCTTCGAGGATACCCACGCAAGTGTTAACACTCCAGTTAAACTAGCCCGTCTAAGAGGTCCAGCACTAGCCTCCCATGCTGATAAGTTTTCTGTCAATGTGACACAAACTAGGGTCATCCAGGAAGAGAGAACCTTAGATGAGAAAATGCCTCTATCAGATTGGCCTGTAAGCAAGCCTGTGAGGACATTTTCTTGATTAGTGATTGGTGTGGGAGGGTCATCCTACTGTCGGTGTTGAGTGTACGGTCCTGAGTACTGGAAAAACTTGGGCTGAGCGAGATAGTAAGTAGCATGCTTCCATGGCCTCTGCATCAGCTCCAGCCCTGCCTTCCCTCAGGGATGCTGTCACAGGAGAGTTGTAAGATGACATAAACCCGTTCCCCCATAGGTTACTTTTGGTTATGGTGTTTATCATAACAATTTGTTAAAGATAATTGGAATGGACCAGACAGAGCTATCCTGGAACTCACTCTATAGTCCAGGCTGGCCTTGAACTCACAGAGATCCACCTGCCTCTGCCTCCGGTGCTGGGATTAAAGGTGTGGGCCATTACATCCAGCAAGTACAGACAGCTGTGAATTGCCACGTGGGTGCTGGGATTTGAACCAGGGTCCTTTGGAAGAGCAGTCAGTGGTCTTAACTGCTGTGCCATCTCTCCAACTTCCCCATTCCACCTCCCTGTCCCCAGTCTGCTTTTTTGTCCTGTGTCACATCTGCTGGGAAACAGGCTGAACACCCAAGAACTAGGAAGTGACTTGTGGCTTGGCCCCTCTAGAGAAAACTCAGATCACCTTGAGCATCACTTCCAGAGGGATGGGGGATGGAGGTAGTGGGGAGGTTATTGTGTGGGGGCCCAGTGCCCCAGGGATTGTAAGTGTCTGATCTTCAGGAACTCTGCCCAGCTGTAGGGAGCGGAGGGGCGGGTCCGCAGCGGGGACACACCGGGAGGTGGCTCCAGGAGGTCCTGGAGCCAGAGCTTCACGAGGCTTTCAAAAACCGAAAGCGAACGCCTCCCCGGAGCCCCCTCCATCCTTCTAGTTTCCTTTCTCTTGCAGAGCCCGGGTGGGTGGGGAGGTAACTCATCAGCATGACATTATCCATCCTCCTCCACCACCGTCTTTCCAGGGACGTCAAGAAGCGGTTCTGCCTGATGACAGAGTGTGGACCACTGTGGTAGCAGCTATTTCATAAACAAGCTGGCTTTGGCCCGGTGGAGAGAAATGGATTCTAAAAGACCGTGTTTTTGTGGTTTGTAGCACTCAGGGATTAACGGCCTTTTTCTGGCCTCTTCTGCGTTCAGTGATGGAGAGCCCCTGGAGGGGGCTCCTGTTGAGCCGAGTAGTTCTGAGATGGAAGAAGGTGTCAGTGTGTCCATAATGGGAGCGACTGAGGGGAAAGAAGGAAAGAGACTAAGCGAAGCCGAAAGAGCCTCTTCTAGGTACAGCTCCTTTGTAAATCAGGAGCCCGTCCTACTCCTGCTGGAGGAGCCCAAGCCTGGCCCGTTGCTTAGCAATGTAACTCGATGTTGCTAAAAGCCATTCAGATGAAAACTTACAAAGGCCGGTAGTACAGAGTAAATGAATTCTGCTGCATCTCATCGTTGAAATGCTTGGTGGCCAAGCGGAGGGGAAGATGGACTTGCTTCTATAAGCAGAAAGATACCTAACATTCCCCTAGGAAAAGAAGTGGATCTGTTGGGGTATTTACATTTGGTCCAAGTCAGTTACTAATTTATTGTGTAGGTATTCAAGATAGTCAAGTGGTTACTATGGGTTTCTCTTTGTATAGACTTAAGAAATCACCGTGCCATATAGGCACACCATATAGACGCCACCCCAGAACTCCCTTTGTCTAAAACTCCCTGTACAGACAGGCATCTGCAGTTATCCTATAGTGTCTCCCGTGGAAGTTTTACTGTTTCTATTACCTCTCTTTCCTACCCCAAAGGGAGGAGAAAGGCAGCCATGATGAATTGGTGGGGTTCTAGATGAGATGGTGAGCAAATAAATGGAGACTTATTACCTGAAATCACGTGCCAGGGGTTCTGACAAGAGCAACATTAGAGAGAGAGAGGGAGAGAGAGAGAGAGAGAGAGAGAGAGAGAGAGAGAGAGAGAGAGAGATGAGTCAATTCTGGTATTCTAGCTCTCACCCAAAATGTAACAATCTTTGCAATCCATTTTCTGAAGCTTCCAAGGAGAATTAAACTGGGCAATAAGACTGTATTCTTATTAAAATTAGAACATCTAATAATAGCCTATTGTTTGCCCTCTATCTGCATCTAGATAAATGTGGCAAGGAATGACAAAATATCTGATGAGCAAAATATTACATAGGTGGCCATCTTTTCCTTTTTGGATACCATACTTCCAACTTCTGTACGTACTGTGTGTGTAAGGAAAGCCATTTTGATAAATTGACTCTGTCCAGACATCACCTCTTTAATAGGGCGGGCCTTGTCAGTTTCGGTGATGTGCTTCATTAGAAGGCCAGCAGAGGGAGCTCAAGTTTGCTGTCTGAATAATCCAAGGTAAATTGAAGTACAAATGGGCTTGGAGCCGAAGTATTTCATGCCTTGGTGTCTGGTGGCTGACAAAGGACCCTACGAGGGGGGAATAAGAACCTGAGGTTCGCTGGTAGGGACTAGAGGTCGGCAGGCCCATTGCTCATTGTTGGATTTCAAATGACTTTGTTTTTAGGTATAGTTTACTGTAGTTTGTAAGAGCTCAGCCCACCTTCTTAATGTGTCCTGCTCCCGGGAGGTTCTTAAACAATGACCAGTTACAATCTATGGAATCGTGAATGAACAGAGCAAGATGAGTGTGAGGGTATATCCACAGAGGAGATTAGTGAGGGAAATAAGTCCCAATTAATCATGTGTTGCAAGGTAAAAATTTTCTGAATAGAGGCAGTGGGAGGGCTAGTGGATAGGCCAGTGGATAGAGGCTAGCATACAGAACTGACTGCCCCAGTTCCGTCCCTGAATCCAGATGACAGGAGAGAACTAACTCCAGAGGGCTGTCCTCCACGCCTATGCTACATGATGTGGGCCTGCGACACAAGAAAGAAAGGAAGAGCCTGGCTTGGTGGCGCCCGCCTTTAATTCCAGAACTAAGCAGGCAGAGGCAGGCGGACCTCTGTGAGTTTGAAGGGAATGAAAATTATTAAAAGACCCCCTAAGTCGGCAGTAGAGCCAGGCCAGCCGCCAGGTGATTCCCGGAACTTAGCTGACCATAACAGGTTAAAACCAAGAATAAAGGTCAATTGGGTCACGGGCCCCCAGGGCTTCAGGAACTGGCTGACCACAAAGTAGATAACAAAACAAGATTAGATTCATTCCTGAGACAAACTAGATGTAGGATGTTTCCCGCTGATTAACTAATGGGCTGGTACATTCCAGCTGTATTTCCCCTCCCCCTTGGGTTGTGG
>CAJQZJ010034344.1:897427-919972 GCA_907164525.1 Lophiomys imhausi
ACACACACACACACACACACACACACACACACACACACACACACACACATCTGTGTGAGCGATAAAGTAAAAAGAATTCAAAGTAGGTAGCTTTTATTTTGAAATATATGCTAATTGCTTGCATCTTGTTTACCATGACTCACTGTATTAATTATATATTACTGTTACAAAATAACCCTTAACTGTAGTGTTTTAAAACAACAAACATCATCTCCAGGTTTTGTAGGTCAAGATCCAGGGGTCCTGTCAGCTTGGATTTCCCTTTCAGGTTTTAGTGATGCGCCATCTGTGACCACCTGACGGGCTGGGCCAGAGCATCCACTTCCAGGACAATCCCAGCAATTGGGAAACTGAGGCAGGATTGCTGAGTTTGAGGTCAGCCTGGGCTATATGGTAAATTCTCAAGCAAAACAAAACAAAAACAGAAAGAGAAAAAGCATAGCTGAGATTTAGTTCCTATGAGTCAAAAGTCTCCCTTTCAGGATTAGCAAGCAATTTCTTGAAGAGATTGGGATCATTTCCTAGCCTTTAAAAAAAAAAAAAAAAAATTAGCCGGGCGGTGGTGGCGCACGCCTTTAATATCAGCACTCGGGAGGCAGAGGCAGGCGGATCTCTGTGAGTTCGAGGCCAGCCTGGTCTACAAAGCGAGTCCAGGACAGCCAGAGCTACACAGAGAAACCCTGTCTCGAAAAAAAAAATTATTTCATGTGTATGTGTGTTTTGCCTGCATGTACGTGATGCACCACATGCATGCCTGGTGCCCTTGGAAGTCAGAAAGAGGCATCAACTACCCTAGAACTGGAGTTACCAATGGTTGTGAACCCCCTTGTGGGTGCTGGGAATTGAACCCGGGTCCTCTACAAGAACAGCAAGTATCTTAAAGTCCAGGTGTGTCCTGTCTCTGGCAAAACACACAGTAATAAGCACATGTATTCTCCCCAATCAGGACAACAATGTGTTAAGGAGGACAAATCACCTACATTCTAGCTGGGATCATTTCCCTTGTTTCTTTCTGCATGCTAGTGTCTTCTAGCACATGGGAGTTATATTGCACAATAAAAATCAATAGAACTCAGCTCCTGAGTCAATGTCCTGTATAATGAGTGATGCAAGCCTTTCCTTGCCTGACCCAACCCTGGCCAACTCTGAAAGGTAGCTGGGGTAATTCCTACATTGTTTTTTCTCAGGGGATCAAGGCAAAGGTTTTAAGCCCCAACCCCCTAAATTGGAGAATGACTATGAACTCAGAGTTCTAACCGGAGTGACCTTGGACGATATTAAAAAGCAAAGAGAAGGGCACTGACAATCACTCAGCAGAGAGCCTTAACTTCGGTCAATAGCTGGGGCAGTGCACAGCATTAAAGAGCTGTGCCATTGATCCCAAACCAGGACAGACTCTGCAGCAATTCCAAGGGAGACAGGGAGAGGTGTCCATCTTCAGGACCACATGACCAGTGGAAAGTGTCTGCGAACCTAACGCTCTTGTCACAAAAATCAAGCTTGTGCTTGCTCTGGCAGTGTTATACTAAAACGGGAGCCTCACAGAGATTAGCATGGCCCCTGCACAAGCAAGCATACAAAGTCATAATTACTTCACATATAAAAAATGTCAGTCAAATTAACATCACGGAGGGATCTTGTTGTTGCTTTTGAGGATAAAGAATGAGAATAGCTCAGGTAGATGTAAGGGTGCATGCCTTTAGTCCCAGCACTCAGGAAGCAGAGGCAGATGGATCTCTGTGAGTTCAAGGCCAGCCTGGTCTACAAAAAAAAAAAAAAAAAAAAAAGCAGGATATTTTGGCTGGCATGGTGGCACATGCTTTTAACCCCAGCACTTGGGAGTCAGAGGCAGGTGGATCTCTTTGAGTTCAAAGCCAGCCTGGTCTACAGAGTTCCAGGATAGCCAAGGCTACACAGAGAAACCCTGTCTCTAACAACTGAAAAAAAAAAAAAAAAGAAAGCAGGGTGTGGTGCTGGTACATGATTGTGGATTGTAATCCTGCTAGGGAGACAGACACAGGAGGCTTCTGGGCCTTTGCCAGCCAGCCTGGCCTAATGAGGAAACTCTAGATGGGAGATTTTGTCTCAAAAGAGTAAGGACACGGGACATGGCAGCATACAACTTTAATCTCAGTCCTCAGGAGGCACAGGCAGGTAGATCTCTGCATTTAAGACCATCCTGGGCTACCTAGTGAGTTCCAGGCCAGATTAACCAGGCCTACATAGTGAGAACCTGTCTAGAAGAAAAAGAAGATGAGGAAGAAGAAGAGGAAAAGAGGAGGAGGAGCAAGGTGGACAGAGCCTGTGCAATGACACCCAAAGTTGGCCTCCATATGCACATGCATGCCCACAAGCATATGTGCACCCTGTCACATGAATATGTCACCCCCTCCCATGAAAAACCAGCACCAAAACCATTCTTGTGAGGGTTGAAGGGTTTGGTGAGTGAAATTGCACCAAGCTATCTACCTGCATTTGCACAGGGTAATGGAGGGCAGTTGGTCACTCTGGTAAGAGCATATGGAAAAACCTGAGTTTAAAATGTCTCTTCCCTTCTCTTTGGTTGCATAACCCTCTCTAATGCTTTGGAGTTGAGTGAATAGTGTGGGGAATTTCTGCTGTTAAGGCTGAAGTGTGGCATCACCAGAAAGCCCCTGAGCTCAGTACTAAATGATAGACTCCCTTTTTTTCCAACAGGGTCCTTTCCTCTGCCTGATTTGGGGGAAATCCCAGATCCTCTAAAGATGTCATGTAGCTTTCAGGGAAGCTACAGGCCCAACCCTTTCCTGATAAACAGCCACTCAGCAAACACCTGGGGATTTCTGAAAGTACTTCCCCATGCTAATGGTGCTTTGGCTTTCAGCCAATAGTATGACTCCAACCCTACCAGGAGTTCTTTCACAATCCCCAATGCCCATGGGATAATTAGGTACTAGGTTTTCTTTCATCTGATAGGACCATAACCAGCAAATCAAACATATTCACCTCCAAAACCCCTCCCACTGCCCAAAGGTTTATAATGCCCCTCATTCACAAAATAAACTTTCGCCATTTCTCCACCATGTCCATCTGAGGCTCGGCTGTTTATTTTGGACTTGGGAAGGAAGAACTCATGTCTGGATGTACTGCCTAGCTAAGTCTCCTACTGCTGGCAGCTGGGGCTCCTCTCTGAGCACTGGGAGCACTAGCTCACATCCCTGCCGCTGCCATGGCTGCCTAGCTAGGCTCATGTCTCCATAACTGTTGCTGGTCACCCCAATGGCCACCTCCAAAGTTTGCCAAGAGGCACCGAGCTCTTGCCATTTTTCCTGAGTGCACACCGCTTGCAAGCAGTGCTCATTTGCAGCGACTGCCCATTGCTGGCTGTCCCCAAAGCAGCCTCCAACCCCGCCAGAACCAAGCCGGACCCCAACGCTGCTTGACTTGGTCCAGGAGCTCCAAGTTCCTTGAAGCTGCCCGACCCAGTGCCATAGTTTAACTACAAGAGTTTTGACCTTCCACTACATTATAAAGAGGGTTTCTCTCTCCTGCATGGTTGTCATAAGAGCTGTAACATTTGGCAGTAGAATTTTTCTTCTGCTCAAGCCTGACCGGATATTCTGTGGCATGGACCCAGACCCGTGTTTCACTCTCTTCTACCTGGAAACCAACAGGTATAAAGAGCTTGGAACTTCTGGTGGAGAAGTAGGCACAAGACCCGAGCTCCTCAGAAGTCCTGAAGCCTGGAAGCCGCAGATTAGTATTGACCAGGGCAGTCATGAGGTGGCCAGTCTATCTGCTAACTATATAAGAGGATGATGGATGCAGAGTAGTCAGTAGTCCCGAGTGGGTGCCCCGCTCTGCTTAGGTGGTCCCTAAGTGGATATGGCACAGCAGAGACATGCAAAGGTGGCTTCAGCCAGGTGTTTATCTTCAGGCCAAACAATACAAAACACAAGAAGAATTTTTCTCTTTTAAAAAGTTGGGGAAACCCTGTGGGGGGAAAATTGGGGCAGTGGGAATGTGTGATGTCCCAGAGTAGGTCCTCCACACTGGTATTTCAAGATCCCCAGAGGCTTGGCCAGGTTCCCACTGTTCGCCCTAAGGCAAACTCTGTTGATGACAAATCATTTTCTCCAGACAGAGCGCCTCATTAAACGTCTCATCTCTTTGTTTAAGAAAGTATGTGAACCAATAGGCGAGAAACATCAACAGATCCTCCAGCATGAAAGGCAAGGACGGAGATGAACAAAAAGAAAATAGACATTATCCAGGGGACAGAAGGAAACAACGGCCTGTAATTAGCCCTGTCAAAAAAATCCACAGAGGCAGGGCATCTAGAAAAAGGGAAAAACAAAAGAAGAGCAACTATTGGAAATGAAAACACTTAATTAAAATTTTTTAGGGGAAAGGAGAAAAAGCCTTCTCGAAACAAAAAAAATTTTTTTTTTTTTTTTGGTTTTTTGAGACAGGGTTTCTCTGTATAACAGCTCTGGCTGTCCTGGACTCGCTTTGTAGACCAGGCTGGCCTTGAACTCACAGAGATTCACCTGCCTCTGCCTCCCAAGTGCTGGGATTAAAGGCGTGCGCCACCACCACCCAGCGAAACAAAAATTTTTAAAGGCAAAGGAGAAAATTGAAAGAGATTGAAGTCAATTTCTGACCATTGCTAGTTCCAGAGTGTCCCCGGGATAGAGTGGGCAAGCTTGAGGCGAGGAGCTTCAGACAGTGAGCCATTCTCCCCCTTACACGTTTTTTGTTTTGTGTGTTTGTTTTTATCAGCCATTACGGAACTACAGTGTGGATGTACCATAACTGATTTCAGTGCACCCCTTGCTGTCACACACTAAAGTGTTTCCAGGCTCAGCGTTGATTTTGTTCTGCTTTGCTTTATACAATGCTGCTGTGAGAAGTTTTGTAAAGATTTCCCTGTGCTATTGTTTGTGCCCTTTAAGAAGTGAGCCCTAGCTGGGCGGTGGTGGCGCACACCTTTAATCCCAGCACTTGGGAGGCAGAGGCAGGCGGATCTTTGTGAGTTCGAGGCCAGCCTGGTCTACAAAGCGAGTCCAGGACAGCCAGAGATATTCAGAGAAACCCTGTCTCGAAAAACCAAAAAAAAAAAAAAAAGAAGTGAGCCCTGGGGACTGGAGAGATAGCTCAGCAGTTAAGAGCACTGACTATTCTTCCAAAGGACCTGGGCTCAAATCCCAGAACCCTCATGGCAGTTCACAGCTGTCTGTAATTGACCGGTGTGGTGGCACACGCCTTTAATCCCAGTACTCAGGAGGCAGAGGCAGGTGGATCTCTGTGAGTTCAAGGCCAGCCTGGTCTACAGAGTGAGTCCAGGACAGCCAGAGCTACACAGAGAAACCCTGTCTAAAAAAAATAAAGTGAGCACTGAGTGGCTTTGAGGAAGCATTCAGTGTTGCTGTGAGCAGCAGATAGTTGCAAATCACAGTGTGCACTAAAAACTACCTTGATTCTATTCCGTGTGTTTTTTTTTTTTTTTCCCCAGCAGCTAGATCATTAACAGCTCACAAACGTGCTGTGAAATTCTGGGAGGAAATGGGTTTCTTTCTTTCTTTTTTATATTTATTTTTACAACAGTTTGTGTATTTGTGTATGGCGTGGCATGTGCGCATGGTGAGTTTGGGTGCCTACACAGGCCAGAAGAGGGTGTCAGGTACCCTGGGTCTGGAGTTATAGAGAGCTGTTAGCTGCCATGTAGGTGCTGGGACTTGAACCCGGGTCCTCTGGAAGAGCAGCCAGTGCCCTTAACCACTGGGCTGTCCCTCCATCCCCGGAGGTTAGTTCTCATGAGAAGATGTACTGGATGATTTCTGCTGCCTTTTCTAAACTTTCCCAGTTTCCTACAACGAGCATTCCTATGGTTTGAATATGTTCTCCATTCATGCTCCAGCTTGACTCCCACTTCCTGTGTGTAAGAACTGGAGGCTTTTGGGAGGCACTGTTATAAGGGCAGAAGGGAACTAGTTTAGACTGTTCCTGATCTTTTAGTCTGGCACCATGTGAGGACACTAACAAGGTGCCATCTTGAGGAGGAAGCAGTCCTTGCTAGGAATCAACTCTGCTAGTAGCTTGCTATTGGGCATCAAGCCTCTAACCCCGAAAAGCAAATTTCTATTATTTACAAATTAGTGGGCATTAAGTACTTTGTTAAGGGGGGGGGGGGAACAGGCTAAAATAGATACACATCCCCTCACTCTTGCTTTGAGACAGGGCTCTAGTAACTTGGTCTGACCTTGAACTCTCTTATACTGAATTTCTGATTCTCCAGCCTCTACCCCATGCCCCAAGTGCTAGGATTACAAGCATGTAGCACTATGTTTTATGTGGTACCGGAGATCAAATGCAGGGATTCTTTATTATTATTATTTTGGTTTTTAGAGACAGGGTTTCTCGGTGTAGCCCTGGAGAACTATCCTGGAACTCACTCTGTAGACCAGGTTGGCCTTGAACTCACAGAGATCAGCCTGCCTCTGTCTCCCGAGTGCTGGGATTAAAGGTGTGTGCCACCATGCCTGGCTTTTTTTTTAAATTTTATTTTTTAAAGAATTGTATGTTTATATGACTTCTGAACTGGGGTGAGGGACTGTTATGTGGGGTCACTCCACTCCAGAGGAGTGGGATGGAAGGGTTAGGGGGTAGAGGGTGGGAGGGCGAGGCTGGGAAGGGGGGAAAGAGGACAATATGATGGAGATGTAACCTGAAGCAACAAATAAATAAATTTATTTATTTTTTTAAAAAAAGAATTGTATGTTTAGCCGGGTGGTGGTGGCGCACACCTTTAGTCCCAGCACTTGGGAGGCAGAGGCAGGCGGATCTCTGTGAGTTCGAGGTCAGCCTGGTCTACAAAGCGAGTCCAGGCCAGCCAGAGCTGTTATACAGAGAAACTCTGTCTCAAAAAACCAAAAAAAAAAAAAAAATGTATGTTTACTTTTAAATTTATGTGTATCTGTGTATATATACACACGTGCAGGTGCTCTGAGAGGCCAGAAGTGAGCACTGGGGCTCTTGAAGGCAGAGTTACGGGCAGATGTGACCCACTCTATGTGGGTTCTGGGAACCAGGCTCTGGTCCTCTGGAAGAGCAGTGTGTGTTCTTAACCGATGAGTCATCTCTCCAGCCCCATAATCATTATTTATATATGATAATGCATTATTTAGATGTGATAAACTGAAGTAGTGTAATTAGGAGTTAGGCTTACAATAATCATTAGGTTGGTTATTTCTGCCCTGATTTCTTTTGCTTCTTTCCAATTGCTCTTAAATGGGACCTGACCTGTTTCAAACTGGTTCTGGCTGGCCCAGCATACCCTCCTTCTCTCCCCTTTGTAATCTAGAATGTTGTCTCTACCCATCAAGTGTCCCTTGAAGCCAAGTGGGAGGCCAGTGTCAGGGGCCAGAAAAAACTGATGAAGCTGCTGTGGGTTAGGCAGACCCAGTTCCCAGATGGCCTTAGAGAGGTACCCCCAGCTTACCCTACATCTTGCTCAACTGCATGACACTGTTATTTTACCACCCAAGATCAAGGTCAGTATAAGTGATTTTAGCTCTCATGCTACAATTGCTACCCAACCTAATTTATATTGGATTGGCAAGTCAGCCTTCATGAGCTGTGGCATTAACCACCCTCTTCCCAAAAGTAGAGCCTGTGTAGGTGTAGCCTCTACTTTGAAAAAAATAACAGAGCTGTGCAGTCATTTTAGCTGAGGACTGAAGGCAGAACACAGTTGTTTTCAAAATAAGGTTTATTCATCTTTCAGAAGAAAAAGTTATGGAGTCACACGGCAAGCTTCTCCACGGTATGAACACCGAGCTAATATTGTGAGCGTCTAAGCAGCCCACACCATGATGACACGAGGAGGGGCTTTGGAAGGTGAGGTCATGGGCTGGGGCCCTCAGGACCAAATTAGTGCCCTTCGTGAACTGGATTCCACCTAATATGCTTGCTTTCTTTCCACTAAGTAATGATAGCAAGTTTTCTTCCTCACTGGAACCAACAACAGGGGCGGACACCTTGGTCATGGACTTCAGGCCTCCAGAACCCGAGAGTTAGATTTTTGGTTTTTTTAAAGCATTAAAAAAATTAAATTAGCCGGGCGGTGGTGGTGCATGCCTTTAATCCCAGCACTTGGGAGGTAGAGGCAGGCGGATCTCTGTGAGTTCGAGGCCAGCCTGGTCCACAAAGTGAGTCCAGGACAGCCAGAGCTGTTACACAAAGAAACCCTGTCTCGAAAAACCAAAAAAAAAAAAAAAAATTAAATTAAAACAAATTACAACCATTTCTCTCTTTGTGTGTGTGTGTGTGTGTGTGTGTGTGTGTGTGTGTGTGTGTGTGTGTCTGCGTGCCACAGTGCATGTGTGGAAGTCAGAAGACAAAGTTTGGGGAGTTGGTTCTCTCATTCCATGTGGGACCGAGATGGAACGCAAGCTTTCAGGCTCAGTGGCAATTACCTGTACCTGACAGGCCATGTTCCCAGCCCAGATTTCTGTTTTGTAAAGGCCACTCATTCTATGGTGCTTTGTCACAAAGGCCGAGTGGACCAGACTACCAATGGTTGCAGCAAAACAAAATGCCAACTCCTTGTGAATTTCACCAGTTCAGAGACATCTTGTTTGTTATGGACACTACGGTACATTTGTTGTAGGGTCTCTGCATGAGTCAGCCTTCTATTGAAATTCTTTTAAATTACATTTTGTGTGTGTGTGTGTGTGTGTGTGTGTGTGTGTGTGTGTGTGTTCATACCTGAGTCACTGGGCAGCCTGTGGAAGTCGGTTCTTTTCCTCCACCATGTGTGGGGTCCTGAGGTTCAATCTCAAGTCATCAGGCGCATTTTTACCCCCTGAGCCTTCTCCCTGGCCCCACCCAGTGCTCTTGTCTTCTCAGAGACAGACATCAGACATGTGAGGTTGAGCTGACTGCAGTCGATGCAGTCAGCAGTCAAAGAACCATGAGATCTGTCACCTAATTGAAGTGACACACATTGGGGGACCACTCCATTTTTTCCTCAATGGGAAATTACCTCAAGGACAACCACAATCTGGGAAAGAGACAGCCAAGAGGTGGGAACTTCAGGGCCGGCCAGGAGAGGCTGACAGGATGTGTTTGGTGGCTTTGGTGGCCTTGGGTGGGGGGAGGAGGGACCCAATCACAGTCACACCTGAACTCACAGTGCCCTGAAACAGTGAGCTGGGGCTTCAAGCCCTGTGCGTATTTGTTTCATCCCAAACTGCAGTTACCATTAGGTCTGTGTGATAACCACTATAGACCAGTGCCAGGTTTCCTTGGTCTTGCTTTGGAGCTGTGAGTGACTTTGCAGCCATTCCCTGTGAGGGGCTAAAAGTGAACTGTGAACTGTAGGTTAACTTTCGTTACCAGGGACAGCTTGGAAAGCAGATTCCATACTGGACATTTACTGACTGACCACACTGTGGCAGGCGCTGAGTCAAGCCACCCCATGTCACCTCTCTCCCCTTCTGACACTGCTGAGAGCAGGCTCAACTCAATGTTCCAACCGTTGGGAGGGTGTGAGGTGCTTCACACTCTGTGCCAAGTGTACTCTGAGTTTTGAATTTGGATCTGTTTCCAATCAGCGACATGCAATTTGATATGGACCAGCAGCATCCAGGCAACCGCGCCAGTACAAGGTAAACAACATACTCCATGGTGAACAGTGCTGCTAGGCTAGGCTGAATTAAAGCTATTTTCAAATTTTGACAGGCTCATCAGGAGGCAATGCCATTGTGAAGTCCCAAACACTTGTCCTTCCTTTTTTTCCCCCCCCGGTTTTTCAAGACAGGGTGTGTGTGTGTGTGTGTAGCTCTGGCTGTCCCAGATCCTTGCTCTGTAGAAGAGGCTGTCCCAAACACTTGTCCTTCCTTTTTTTCCCCCCCTGGTTTTTCAAGACAGGGTGTGTGTGTGTGTGTGTGTGTAGCTCTGGCTGTCCCAGATCCTTGCTCTGTAGAAGAGGTTGGCCTTGAACTCAGAGATCCCTAGTGCTGGGCCTACAGACATGTCCAGCTGAGAATAGGAAGGCCTGCTAAAATTCACACAGTGTGGGTTCCTGCTTGAGTTCCCAGGGCAGGGGGTACAGGGGTGGAGTAGGTGGGGTGCCACTTCCTTCAGGAAAGCTTTGATGTTTCCTAAGAGCTGTCCATGACCAGGAAGACCTCCACCCAATGACACTTTTAGTTGTGTAGTTGACAATGATGACAAACTCAGCTGTTTTGAATCTTGGCCGATCAGCAGCAGCAATTATGAACTTTTGTGGGAATACAGATGTGGGGAGTCCTCCTAAGGTGTGTGCCTCCGTAGAGGTTAGTAGCCTGTATTTTGTCCTCATCCCCCACCAGGATTCTGGTAATCATTAGAGAATCCATGGGCTGAAGAGGGCCGTGGTGCTGGGAGTATCGGAGGCCCATGCTCACTACTAAAGCAACACGGGATGTGAGAGCTTCTCCCGTTCTGGTGTCTGCAGAACAAGACAGAAAGAGCTGAGAGGTTTCTGACATGCTAACAATTCTTTATTAGTGCATAACAGCAACATGCCAGAAATGGGGTCAGGAACTTCTACACTGTGGCTAGCAACTGTGTGGGTTACTGCTGTTTCAACTGCAATTTAGGTTTTTTTTTTTTTTTTTTGAGACCCAGATTCTCTGTGAAGCTCTAGCTGTCCTGGAACTCACTCTGTAGACCAGGCTGACCTTGAACTCAGAGATCCGCCTGCCTCTGCCTCCTGAGTGCTGGGATTAAAGGGGTGCGCCACCACCACCTGGTATCATGTAGTTTTTGTTGTTTTTACCCCTTGCATTTGGAGATGGTCTACATAGCTCAGGGTGGCGTCAGTCATGTGACTTTTGCCTTCACCCTCCTGACTGCTGGGACTACAGGCTTGCACCACCATGCTTGGGTTCTTTCCTCACTTTGCATGCAAGCAGGAAGTCCTTCTTACAGCTTCACACACAGGCTGCTGTTGACGACTGTGTATTCTGTCTTTACATAGGAGGAGTCACAGGGATTCCAGAATTGGAACAGCCATTTTCTTCAGAAATCCACCATTATTCGCGATGAATCTTCCTCAGTGTTCTCTTTAGTTGTGCAACTCAGGGTTAGGGTTTCTTTGTGTAGTCCAGGCTAGTCCTGAACTCAGAGATCTGCCTGTCTTTGTCTCCCCAGTGCTGAGACTAAAGGTGTGAGCCACCTTGAATTATTTTTCTTCCTCTCACCCAACTCTTAAAAAAAAAAACAACCCAAAACTGAAAGAGCCTTGAGCAGGATGGACCAAGAAACTACTGCATGATGGAGACAAACATTTGGGGCACATGTGAAATGGTACAGAAGAAGGAGGACTTACAGGGAGGGGACAAGTGATGCTACAAAGTCATGTGGGGAAGTCATTCCCTAGAACTCAAGTGTCTGTTGGGTTTCTGCCTCCAGATCTCAGTGGGATATAGACAGGTGGCAGTTAGTGCAGGGTCTCTGACATATGCAGTCTTTGGGTGACACCAAAGAGCAAAGCCTTCTTCAGACCACATGTGAACCAGTCATAAAACCAGGACATTAGCTTCATCAAACTCCTTGTAGTGGTTTGAATAAGAATGGCCCCCATAGGCTCATACTTTAATTCTTAGTCAGCAGTGAGTGAAAACGATTAGGGGGTGTGGCCTTGTTGGAGGAAGTGTGTCACTACAGGTGGGCTTTGAGGTTTCAAAAGCTCATGATGCTAGGCTCTTGTTCTCTCTCTCTGTTACTTGGCCTGTGGATCAGGATGTCACGCTCAGCTACAGCTCCATCGCAATGAGAGCTGCCATGCTTCTGTCATGCTAACGCATGATAATGGACTAAGCCTCTCAAACTGTAAGCAAGCCCCCAATTGTTTTCTTTTATTATAAGAATTGCCTTGGTCATGGAGTCTCTTCACAGCAATAGAACAGTGACTAAAACACTCCCCCATAGCACAAAGGCTGCCCTTTGCTAGTCTCTGCTCAACCACTTCCCTCAGACCAGGGCCTGTCCATCTTCTGTGACTGACAACAGCGACACCATAAACATGTGATACACATGGAGGATTGCCTGGAATCGTGAAACATTGGCTGTAATGTCTTGGCTTCTTTCATGTACTTCAGGTGTACATGATACCCTAACCTTGATCAACAGGTTAGGGTATCCTCTCAGGAGGATTCAAATAAAACTTGAAAGAGCCATTTGAACTCTTATTTAAAGTTCTCGCTCCTGGGGGCAGGGAATGCACACCAGTAGTAGAATGCACGCTCACCATGTGTGAAGCCCTGGTTCCATTCCAAGCACCTCCACCTGTAGTTTGGTGGCATATGTACCTGTAGTTCTGGCCACTTGGGAGATTGAGGCACGAGCCTAGGAGTTTACCTGGGCAGTACAGGAGGACTTTGTCTCAAGTAGCAAACAGAACTATCCTGGTTTTTCTCTGCTGACCCTGCCCAGTAGACTCCCCGGCACCCATTTGCAAGCCAAGCTCGTGCAACTTGAACTCACATGTGGGAGTGTCTCATTTCAACTTATTAAGTTTGGAAGCCAAGGCTTGCTCGGCTTTCCAACGGATCTGCGTAGGTGGTTAACAGAATGTGATCTCAGGGCTGGCTGTTTGACGCTGTTAAGGCTCCACCTGCCAACGCTGTCTGAAGCTTTCCTTCGGAACAGGATAGAAAGCCTAGTGATGAGTAATAACTTCCCTCTCCACAGCTACGCTGAGACAGAAAAGTCCTCATGTAGCCACTCTCGGGCCTGTCAGTGTGTGAACAGCCACCATGCTCTCCTACAATGGAGAAGGCTTTGCTAGCAAAATCTGTCCCACGCTGCCAGGTTCCACAGGTCAGAACCAGGAGCTGGGACACTGAGGGCCAGCAATAGTCAGAGCTTTGACTTGAGCTCAAGCCTTAGCCTTTCAGTCCATGACCAGAACACTGCTGCTCATGCAAGCCCCAGCCCCATCCCTTTTGAGACAGGAGCTCACTATGCATCCCTGACTAGCCTGAAATTTGCTATGTAGACCAGGCTGGCCAACTCAGAGAGATATACCTTCTTCTGCCTCCTGGGTGCTGTGATTAAAGGCGTTTATGTGACCATGCCTAGCAAGACATTGCTTTACTGTCCACTGCTTAGAAACCAGTCCTTTCCCCTTATCCTACACTCTAATGGCGTAGTGTAGAGAGGCTCAGCCCATCTCGTACTCTACTCCAGTGGCTCAGCGTTCTCTCGCTCTCTTACCCCAGTGGCTTCATTTACTTGGGGTCATTTTTCTCAAAACATTTGGCAAATCAAGGTAGAGCTGGTTTCTCCTGTCACGGACCAATGCTTTACATAAATGCTTCCCCCTACTGCTGGCTTTTTGGAGGCTGTTCTTTCAATAGACTTAATGCTATACCCAGGCACGGTCTTCCATTTGAAAGGGTGGAATTTATCAATATTAACCCTAGGAAAATATACCAAGGCAACAGGCAATCAGTTCAGAGTGGCAACACTAGAGTCCATTGGTAGGCTCCTGGCTTGTGTGGAGCTCAGGATATGAGCGAAACTCACCAAATGCCCGGTGAACATGCCTTACTACACTTAACTACACTCAGTCCTCAGGAGGATGTTCTTGGTCGATGGAAGGATTTGAGGTATCTGCTAATTGTAAAGTCCAGGTGTGGAGAAATGGAACCCCATGTGTTTCTTGGAATAGTCTTAAGCTAGTAAACTTTGTTAGAGGTATACGTTCCTTTTGAGCTTGGAGACACATGATGTGCACACAATGAATATAGTTTCAATATACAGACTCAGTGAGAAACATCCTGTCTTGCCCCGTGTTTCTGTCTCCCCACAGGTAGCACTGTAAATCAGTGACATATTTCCCCTGGCATTTTCTTGTGTGTTTATAAACATCTATGTTCATATAGAAATAGCTAGTTTTATTTCTATTACTGTAACCAGCATCTTACAAAGTGTTTTTATATTTTTTTTTTTGGTTTTTCGAGACAAGGTTTCTCTGAATATCTCTGGCTGTCCTGGACTCGCTTTGTAGACCAGGCTGGCCTCGAACTCACAAAGATCCACCTGCCTCTGCCTCCCAAGTGCTGGGATTAAAAGCGTGCGCCACCACCGCCCGGCTCACAAAGTGTTTTTAAAAGTTTATCCTGTTCACAGTATGCAGAATTTTAATCACCCACAATCTACATATGTTAAACTACCACATTTTCTTATCTTATGTGGATGAGTGTTTTGTCTTTTTGCCTGCATATGTATGTGTACCAAGTGTGTGTCTAGTGATCAGAAGCCATTGCATCAGATCCTCTGGAGTTGGAGTTATGGATAGTTAATGAGCCACTACATAGGTGCTGGGACCTAAGCCTGGTCCTCTGCAAGAGCAGCAAGTGCTCTTAACCTTCGCGTCATCGCTCTAGCCCTTAACATTGTTCTGAAACAGTGTTTTTCTACTTAAGCACAGGAAACTCTGTCAGCTCACAATATACCACATTCTTTTAAATTTCTGTAGACACTCCATTATACAGACTAGTTACTTAACCTTCCCCATTAATGGACATTTGCTCCAGTTTCCCCTCTATGCAATAATCTTGAAAGTCAGTTTTCCAGGGCCTTGTGCCATAGGCCTGCAACTCTGGCTACTCAGGGAAGAGGATCCAAAGTTCTAGGCCTAGGGCTAGAGAGATGGCTCAGCGGTTAAGAGCACTGACTGTTCTTCCAAAGGATCCAGGTTCAAATCCCAGCACCCACATGGCAGTTCACAGCTGCCTGTAATTGCCGGGCATGGTGATGCATGCCTTTAATCCCAGCACTTTGGAAGCAGAGGCAGATGGATCTCTGTGAGTTCAGGGCCAACCTGGTCTACAAAGTGAGTCCAGAACAGCCAGGACTACACAGAAAAACCCTGTCTCAAAAAAAAAAAAAAAAGTTCTAGGCCTGTCTGGTCTACTGGATCCTCTGTGTACAGGCTTGAGGCTAACTCACCAGTCAGTCTGTCTGTCGCTCTCACACAAATTAAATAAGGCAGACTCAAAACATGTTCCTCCCCTCCCTTTAAAATTATCTATTGGCAGGGTCTCAATATGACCTGGGCTGGCCGTGCAGCCTTAGCTTACCCGAGCACTAGGATTACAGGATAAGTCACCATACCGGACGAGACTCTCTGTAGTAAAGCGCCTTTTAAGTGTGCAAAACAAAATTTCATGCACATCATATAATCACAGAAGCAATCAGCATCTTCATTACCCAAAATCTGACTGCTTTCCAGATTTTGGTGAATGAGATTAAAGCTACGAGCTGTTATTATTATTACTATTACTGTTGTTGTTTGCTAGGTTGGTTTTTTGAGACAGGGTTTCTCTGTATGGCCGTGGCTGTTCTGGAACTCGCTCTGTAGACCAGGATGGCCTGGAAATCACAGATCTGCCTGCCTCTGCCTCATGAGTGCTGGCATTAAAGCTGTACACCACCATGCTTGGCAAAATTACAGGATTTTAAACATGTATCTTCATCTTCTGGTGGCAGGACTGCTGGGTTGCATGTTTAACTCTGTAAGAAGCTTCTAAAAGTTTTTTCAAGAGCTGCATCCTTCTGCAGGACCAAGGACAGTGTCTTCAAGCACTGGTTGCTTTCCTTGCTCTTGACAGTCAAGTTTCCACATAAAGGTTTTACCTATCCCAGCAGGCGTGTAGCATGTTTTCATGGTCTTAATTTCATTTCTCTAGTGACCACTGATTGTAGCACAGCTTTTCATTTGCTGTTGATTCAGCCCTTCAGGAAATGCATGTTTACATTTACTGCCCACTTTAAAGCATGTAAATAGTCTGTTTCACTTTTGACGTTCGTGCCACAGCACTGTCTCTTTGTGGAGGTCCACATTTGACATGTGCCCTTGAACACTTGAGCTGGGTGAGTGCGCACAAATGTCACAGCTGTGTCCTGGGCATGGTGTCACTGCTGGTCTAAGAGGATGTCTAGGGGGGCAGCAGACCGTCTTAAAAGACCCATGTGATAGCCTGCAGCTGCTCCACCGTATGTGTGCCCTTGAACCCACCTTTCCTATTTACATCCAGGGCTCCTGAGGAGTCCCTCACAGGGCTGGAAGGGCTCGGCTCGCTCACCACTTTCCTGTCTGGTGACCCCGACTCTGCTCCCTGTGCAGGGCTGTGCTATCTCAGGAGTCTAGTGGCTTCAGAATATTCATGGGAGTCAAGTCAGGCTTCTGATATTCTCACTGACTAGACAAAAGGCAAAGTACCTAACAGGCTGCGGCTGATACAGAGAAACCAAAATGATAACCGGAGTAAAACTCAATGTCAAGAGACCAGTCCAGTGTTCTATTGATGGGATCATGATACTACTGACATTTACAAAGCAAACACTGAGCAGGAGTCAACCTCTTGTTTCAGGGAAGTACCTCAGGACAAAACCAGCCAGTTCTGTGGAAGGGACACACTGTGACACTGACCAGGCACAAGGCAGGCAGGTACCCCACACACTCAGTTCTATAGTTATCACGCCTTTATCATGGGTTTCGGGACACTAGGCTTCCAGTCATCAAGAAGTGGAGGGGAGAGAAAGTTGGAGTGGATGTAATCAATCAATAAATATGAAATTATCAAATAAAAGATTTTTAAAAGAGACAAGGGACAGGCTACATTTGGCTCCTGCACCAGAATGAGGCAGGTAAGACAGCTGAGGGCGGGTGGGGACTAAGAGCACCTTCCTTAGGCACACCTGTATCTTACAGTGGGGGACAGAGACAGCATTTCTCTTAGAACAGTGGCACTCAACCTCAGAATTCTGGTGATATATGCCACTAATGCAAACAATGTGGTAAGATCTCTTAATGGAAAGTTATCTCCAGGCTTTGACTATATACCATTTCCTTGCGTTTCTGGCATTTGAACTGTGTGGCTGCAGAAATCTAGGAGCAGAGGATGAAGTCCGCATGCGCTCTATGCGGCTTTTCACTGTGCTTACTTTGTTGAAGCATCTTCTGCTTTGCAGGTATGATTTTTGGATGGCTTACACATGACATTTTGTCTTGAAGTCATCAAGTACCCATACTTCTTCCACCCACAACCAACTAAAGACGATGAGAAGAGGAACAGCCTTTTCTATCTCAGCTGCACTACCCTGACAGCCCTGATTTAATTGGCAATGGAATCTGATAGCAAAGGGTCAGCCCTTGCCTGCACAGCGGAAAGTAAAATTCTCAGGCTAAAGCCAGTCTCCAAGAAGCTTGTATCTGGTTAGAGAGATATATCTTGAAATTGGAAAGGTTTTTAATTTTCAATTATTATTTTAAGAGATTTAAAAAATTTTATTTTCATTTATGTGTCTGCGTGAATGTAGGGACTTGTATGTGTAGGTGCCCATGGAGACCTGAAGAGGGCATTGATCCCTTTTAGCTGGAGTTACAGACAGCTGAGAGCCAGCCGACATGGATGCTGGGAACCAAACTCATATCCTCTGTAAGAGCAGTGTGTGCCCATAACCTCTGAGCCAGCTCTCCAGCCCTGATTTCTTATTTTAAAAGTAAACAAAAGGAACATTAACTGACTGTTTCTCTTATTAGTATCATATGGGTAAAATAAGCCAGTCATGAAAGTTGTCATTTAATACAAAGCAAACAGGTCCCTTTATTAATGTATGTTTGAAGGTAAAATATTACCTCTGTAGAAAGGGGCAAGTTTCCTCTTCATTTTCAGAAAACGGAACTTGGACTCTGCGTTCCTTTAATAGTTTCTGTAGCTGATGTCTTCCCTTCCACCTTTCTCCCTTCCCTTTTGATCTTCTCTTAGTTCCTCAGAGATATAATTTTTATATAGGAAATATCCCATTTACATTTGAAAATTAAGAACAAAAGCAATCTTAATTCCCAGACCACTACCCATATCATGATATTTTTCTTTTATGGGGGGTGGTCTTGCTGTACATTCCAAGCTGGCCTCAAACTCATTCCCATTCTCCTGCCTTAGCCTCCTGAGTGCTGGACATATGCATCTGCCAGCATGCCCAGATGAATGCTATGGTTTAACACAAGTTTAGTTATAAATAAAATTTTTTCTCTTCAAAAAACACTTAAGAAACTTTATGGAATCCCAGCTTTAACAGTTCACTGAGAGGAATGCAGAGCCAGTTAAGCTTTGTCCTTGCTGGCGGTGGGCGGTGTGAGTTGAGCAGTGGCGGGCTCAGGCATGGGCTTCTCTCAGTCGCTCTTCTCTTCTGCTTGGTAGTGCCTGTACTCTGGCTTCAGCTCCCATGTGTTCTTGTGAATCCCTTTTACATTCTGAATGCCGATTTCTTTCAAGATTTCTTTCAGGTATCCCTAAAAACCAAAACCAAAAAAAGCTCCACAGATGAGATTATCAAGGCAGCAAATAACACTTAAATGAAGTACATTAACTACTCAGAGTGACAAAAACTGAAGATGAGTTTTCTGTAAAAAGGTTCAACAAACTGTTTTTTGTTTTTGTTTCTACAATGCATACCTCACTAAACACACAACCATTTGCATCAAAGGCCAGGAAGTCCTGAATAAAGACAACAATTTAGAGGAGAATACACTTTAAGTAATGGCTGCTCGATGTTTACTGAATTATATGGAGGGTAATCTTCTTTTGACTTCAGTGACTTAACAGACACAGTCCACAGACTGCAACCAGCAGTTTCAGGAGGGTACACACAAATGACACACACTGCAGGGACACAAAGTAACAGTCAAGAGGCAAGCATATGACAAGTATCTAGAATTCTCACTTCTAAGATGGGCTTTCTTTTAAAGACAGGGTCTCATTATGCAGTCTTAACTGGTCTGGAACTCAGCATGTAAGCCAGGCGGGCCTCAACTGCCAGAATTCCATGAGCCTCTGCTTTCTGAGTGCTGGGCTTCAAACTGTAAGTCACACCCCTGCCCAGACTAAGATGGTCTTCAACAGGATATCTCTTTCCTGCGTAATAAGGAAAAGCATTATCTTTATGTTGCCTGAGTCTGCCAAAGCAGAGAGAGGACTAAGAACTAATAATGAGACAAGTTGAAACTATGAGGGCACAGGGTTCTGTGGCTTACATTATTTTATATTCCTGAGAACCTGCTTAGCAAATGATTACTGGAATCATAGAAATTATGACGATGCTAAGTACCCTACAAAACCTGCATTTGTCTGCCAAAGCCCATTGAAGCACCCACCATAAACAGACCAAAATCACAGTAGCCCCAGCAGAAAAAGGGAAGCTGATTATTCACAAGTGATGTGTTCTGCCACGTAAAAACCAACCAACTCAATTTCTGAATATTTGCTTCAAAGGACCAGTCACCATGTTAAGATGGCTCCTCTCATCACAGGATATATATTCACTGGAAGGAGAGGCACTAATGGTTGAGGAGCTGTGCCCAGTTAATAACTGCACTGCATGCAATACCACCCAAACATATTGTGTGTGGATCTTTAGCGTATGTCCATCCGTGTGTCCGTGTGTGTGTGTAGAGTATAGTCAGGGTTTTACTATGTAGCCCTGGCTGGCCAGGGACTCTCTTATGTAGACCAACTAGCTTTGAACTCAGAAACTCACCTGCCTCTGCTTTCAGAGTTCTGGGATTAAAGGTGTGTGTCACTATGCCCCCTCCCTTTACAAACAGGGTCTGACTATGTAGCCTTGGCTGGCCTGCAACTCTCAATATAGACCAGGTTGGCCCTAAGCTAATAGTGATCTCCCTGGCTCTAACTCCAGAGCGCCACCAGACCCAGACTTGTCCTTGTTTTTTGCAACCTGGTCTCATTAAGCTGTCTATGCTGACCTTAAATCTGTGATCTTTCCTCCTCTGTCCAAGTCCCTAGCTGATTCCTTCAACTACTCTGAAGTTCCATGATATCTGTTTGAGACTGTTGCAGCTCTGACACTCCAGGACCTTTGAGCCCTTGATATCCTTCATACTCTGATCCTCACCAGAGCAGGACACTGCATGCTACCAAATAGTCAGACCCCTATCTTTGTGGATTTGGAATAATGAATGCCACATGTCGCACAATCCACTCAGCCACAGGTAGGCCATCTACTTTTTTTTTTTTTTTTTTTTGAGATAAGGTTTCTTTCTTCAGTCCTAGCTGTCCTGGAACTAGCTCTGTAGACCAGGCTGGCCCCGAACTCACAGAGATCTGCCTGCCTATTTCCTGAGTGCTGGGATTAAAGGTGTGCATCACCACTGCCAGGCTTGCCATCTAGACATCTAACAGCTGAAAAACTAGAGCTCTGTGAGGTCCTTGGAAGTCTGAGCATCCGTCTCCTGGACAGCCTTTCAGGAGGTGGAAAAAGGCCCCAGCAGGTGGCAGCAATGACCCAAATGAGGCCTGGTTTCCCCAGGCCGCTTGCCTGGCTCCCACGCCTTCTACAGTTGGCTGTGCTAAAGGAGTGAGTGTGAATGAGTAGGCATGAAGGCTTGGGCATGCAGGTAAGATGCCTTTGCCATCTGCCAATCAAAACCACACTTGGAAAATAGGACACTGCTCATAAACTACTTTCTAATTAAACTGGATTCATAAATGGAAGACGATGGGTTAGGCACAAATGATTCTCAGTTTAGGTGCTAAGAATGACATCTTTGTAAAATTCCAAAGAATGGCTTATTGTGTGGCTGCTGAAACCCTGTTGCACAGTCACACAGCTGTGGATGCACTCCAGTGGGTCCAAGTGCAAACTGTTGTCAGCAGGAGCACTTCAGCAGCCCAGAGAAAAGCCGCTCTCTTGACTTCAAGTTGTGTGCCTGTCTATAATTTAGGCGAAGAAAATGGAAGCCAGAACAGTGTTCAACATGAAATGATAAGAAAATCTTCACTGGGATGGAGATGGCTCAGTTGTAAGAGGTGAGGCTCACAACCAAAGAGACAAAGTGTTCACTCTACAAACTGCCTGTTTCCCATGCAGTCCCCTCCACTTGGCAATTCAGTGCACCAACCTATTACAACATAAGACAGGGTGAGATAACCACAGTCCACTGACCGCTCAACTAACAACCAACCAGAACCACAACACTTCACCAGGCCACAACTGAAGACATTTTACTCCAACCAATTAAAACAGCTTGGCAACGAGTAGGTACAGTGTTTAGAGGGTAAGAAGTAATAGCAACATGGAAAAACTTGTCAGAAAGACATGGACAGAGAGATTCTAGCTACAGTTATTACTGCTATGATGAAACACTATGAACAAAAGGAAGCTGGGGAAGCAAGGATTTATCCTGCTTACACTTCCACATTTTAGCCCATTACTGAAGGAAGTCAGGACAGAAACTCAAACAGGACAGGAACCTGAGGCAGAGGCCATGGAGGGGTGCTGCTTACTGGCTTACTCTCCATTGTTTGCTCAGCCTGTTTTTTTGATAGAACCCAGGACCGCCAGTCCAGGGAAGGTACCACCCACAATGGGCTGGGCCCTCCCCATCAATCACCAATTAAGAAAATGCCCTACAGCCCGATCTTCTCAATTGAAGTCCCCTCTTTCCAGATAGCTCTAGCCTGTGTTAGGGTGACATAAACAGTACAATAGATAATAGTGAGTTGTTTCAAAGATGTCCCTCCTGGTCTGCAAATGTCATCTCAAATTCCTCTAGGTACATTCATTTTGGTTTGTCGTCCCCCCCCCCACTTGCCATTCTCTGTGTGCATGCTAGATGCCTCCTCCCTGTAATGCTTACCCCATTCCTCGTAACTTTATATCCTTTACGTAACTTTATATCCTTTACGTTTAGGCTTCAATGTCACCTTTGCAGAGCAATTTTCTTCAGCAGTCACCTCCACCCACAGAAATGCATTCCATACTGCTCATCATTCCATGACAGCTCCCCACCCCCTACTTAAAGGTTCTGTAATAACCCAGTTTTGGGTCTTTCTGTGCTTAGACTGACTTCAAGGCCTTACTTCTTTACATGTCTCTCTCATCTTAAACCACACACCCCTGCCAGGCCTCCCTGTAATTAATCACTGACACCAAGTGAGTAGGGAAGCTTGAGCAACTGATAGGCAGCAGAGAGAGAGACTGGGGAGGTGCTAAGAAGGTCTGCAGAAATGAGCTCCCTGATCTCTAATTCTTTTTACTTCTGGAACTTTTGGAGTTTTCCTTCTGGAATAGGCGGTGACCAGTTTGAGAAACAAAACTGAGTGAACTGCACTACCTGAATTTGAATGCCATTAGTTACAAAAAACCTTTGTTGTAGTTGTATGTAGTAAAGCAAAGTTGATCATATAATAATATTGGAGACAAAGTGAAATTGAGAGGTGAAATATTACAAGTTTTATGAGAACTGAAAATTGTTAAACTCGTTCCCCTTTTTTTATCCATCCCAGTATCTACTCCAGCACTGACTATGTGCCACTCAAGTGGGACAGACCCTTAATCTTCCTTGAGAATGGATTGGGTTGAGACATGGCATACACAGTGTTGAAAGACCCCAGCTTATGCCTCTCTGTAAAATGTCATTGTATTGTTGCCTAAGATAAGCTTATGCCTCTCTGTAAAATGTCATTGTATTGTTGCCTAAGATAA
>CAJQZJ010034344.1:927211-998688 GCA_907164525.1 Lophiomys imhausi
ACACACACACACACACACACACACACACACACACACACACACACACAAATTTAATGTCAACTTGGAATAAGCTAGAGTTATCTGAAAGGGAACTTAAATTGAGAAAATTAAATTGAGCCATAAGATATGGCTATGAGGCATTTTCTTAATTAGAGATTAATGGTGGAGGGCCCAACCCATTGTGGGGCCACTCCTGGGTTGCTGGTCCTGGGTGCCATAAGGAAGCAGGCTAAGCAAGCCAGTGAGCAGCACCCCTCTATGGCCTCTGCATCAGCTTCTGCTTCCAGGTTCCTGCCCTGCTTGAGTTCCTGTCCCACTTCCTGATGAGCAGTGATAATGAAGTGTAAGCTGAATAACCACTTTCCTCCCAAGTTGGTTTGGTCATGGCGCTTCATCACAGCAATAGCAACCCTAAGACAACATATAATAATCATTAAAAAAAAAAAGAAAGAAAACTAGAGATAATACATGAATGTAGGAGAGCCCGAAGTTAGAGAAGAGGAGCAGTGTGAGAGGGGTGTAGCCAGCATTTGCTACTTTGCAGGTTCTTCCTTCCACCTTCTAACTCCCCCAACACACACTAGAAATGAGAGGAAAAAAAGAGTAGAGAGGAAGGGAAAGAGATCCCTGAATAAAGTTAGGGGTTGGAAAGGGGGCTACATTATCATTAGACTACTTCCTGTTGAGTAGGCGTGGAGCTCCTTGGGGCAAGTTTGATCTTTACTGTCAGGATATCTAATTTTTTTCTTCTTTGCACACTACTACTTAACAAATCTCAACCAACAACCAACCCTGCCTCTCAGGAGCACTAGCATTTATATACCCTTTGAAAAGTCCCCAGAATTCTAAAAGTCACACAGTTGTAGAAACTACCTACAGCTGGCAAAAATCACATCTCTGCTAGAGCACAAGGCAAATCATAGTCAGCTGATTCAAAGCAATCCCCTATCTCCAGACGTGGGATCAAAATAAAAACATTCTTATAATATTTGTGTTTTTAAAGAAACCAAAATTATCACTAGGAGTAGGATATGATCACAGGGGCTTGAAATGATCAAACTGTATCATAGACATGTATGAAATGTAATGAAACCTAGTATTTTGTACAATTAGTGACTGTCCATAAACTTTGACTATGTTTGCTGGAGGAAGGTCAGTCTCCAGCTCCCTGGGTAAGCAAAGCTGTGGTGGGCTGGAAGAGGCCAGCAGAGAACAGGCCCTGCAGTGGGCAACTGTACTGTGAGGACAGCTTCAGAGCTAATGACTGAACCATGGTGTAAACTTCAGCCTGAGGCTCACATTCTGAAGCTTACCTTCTCTGTTTTAAATGCAATGGTAGGACATCACTCATCTTCCTAGAACAAGCTCACAATGGAGGGAACCTCAATTGCACAGCACATATGGAACACCTGAGGAGGAGTACAGTCTCAAGATTTTCTCAGTGAGACAGGCCTGCGCTAGCAGGCCTATAATCAAAAGTTCAAGGTTGTGTGGGTTACAGAGTGAATTCAATGCCAACTCCAGTAACCTGGCAAAACTATCCCAAATTAAAAATAAAAAAAAAAGTCTGGGGATAGAGATTAGTGGTAGAATAGAATCCTTGCCTCAGTAGCAAAAGAAAAAAAAATGCATACAAAATTGGGGGAGGGGTGTCTTGAAAATATCGTAAAAACCACCCACATGCAGTTAAGGATTTAGAAGAATACAGGCTTTTTCTGGATCCAAAGGATGGAACAAAGAGAATGATCATGCTGGGGAGAAAGCATGAGGGACCAGGATCAAACCTATGAACCCAAGCATTATAACATACTCCCATCCCAGCTTTAATTTATGGTGGAAGAATACAGGAGAAACTGAGCTCAGGAAAGGGGAGGAGTGAGGGTGTATCAGCAGCAGGGTCTTCTTTTTGAGAAATAATTGAGAAGCTAGAAAATCAGTACAAAAAGGATTTCATAATTTTGCCAGTAAAGCATGGTGGCTCACTTAGGGAAGGCAATGGTGAGATAGACATTTATGTGTTTATTTATTTTTTTAAAATCAAAATCTAGAGCTAGTAAGGTTTGACTCAAAGGTAAGATTTTAGAATAAATTACAAAAAAAGTTCAAATCAACACCAAAGATTAAAAGTTAGTTAAATTATGATAAATAGTTGTTAATTAGTAAGAAAATGAGGAAATATTGCCTAGATTAAAGAAATTCTTGGTTAGCATGTTCTCACCCCAAATATGCTGACATAGAGGTCCTGGTATTTTCTTCCTCCTCCTCCTCATTCTTGTTTTTTTGTTTGTTTTATTTTTTGAGACAGGGTTTTGTAGAAAAAATAGCCAATTAAATGATTTAACCAGTATTTATATTATAGTTAATTGGTTTGGCAGCATTAATCCTTAACCTGCCATTATAAATGAATACACACAGACACCACATGGATTTTAACAAGCCTAGGACTGAGTTGTGCAATCCTAGCCCATCTAAGCTAGCTCATAATTCTATTACCCAAATATAACCCCATATATATATACATCCCTTTGGACTATTATTCTCCATGCTATGCCTTTGTTCCAGGCCACGTGGAAGGATATTCTTTAATCTACCCCATGGCATGTCCTCCTTGTTTGCTCCTGGCTTTTTCTCCAGGCTTCTTCTCCCACGATGTTCTGTATCTCTCTAAAAAGCCCGTGCACCTTAGTCCTGCCTACCTCCGCTTTGGCCAAACTCCAGGCCTCAGCATTTATTTAACCAATCAGAGTCAAAGTAAGTAACAGACAGCAAGCAGGACCAATCAACATTTAGAATGCTTAACACCCCCCCCCCAATCATTTCCCTCCTTTTGTCTAATAAAAAGGCTAACATTTTTTAAACTCATATAGTAAAAACAGTAAGAATATGAAACAATCAAGAAACCATATATAAAAGGTACATATATAATGTTTAGCCTATTTGTATCAGGCAATCTTGAAGAAAAAAATCATCTATCTTTTTTGGTGTGTCTAAAGTTCGGACTGAACCTAAATATTTTCTATCAGGGTTTCTCTGTTAGCCTTGGTTGTCCTGGAACTAGCTCTGTAGACCAGGCTGGCCCTGAACTCAAGAGGTTTGACAGCCTCTGCCTCCCGAGTGCTGGGATTAAGTGCATTCCTGAGCAAGCAGTGCTTTCCTTCTATAACATGATGGGTAGGGTGGTGCGCTCCTCAACCTCAGCAGATCAAGGCCATTCTCAACTACAGAGGGTCAAGGCTAGTCATGGGCTACGTGCTTAAAGCAAATTAAAACCCCCAACCACCAAACCAACTCTGAAAACCCAGACATCTGAAACAGCAATTATGAAAAAGGAAATTATCAGTCCTTATTAGAGAGCTTTTAGTACTAGAAATGTATCCCTAGATTCTTCTTTGTTTTGGTTTTTGGACACAAGGTTTCTCTGTGTAACAGCCCGGCTTCCCTGGACTCGCTCTGTAGACCAGGCTGGCCCCAATACCCTACACTCCTAACAGAATTAGTACTCACTGTCCTTGGAGGTCATGACATAGAACTTACAGAGAGACTGTTTTACATGAATTGGCTAAGTCTGTTTTGTTAATGTCTGAGACAGGTTCATGATCCAGACTCTCCTCTGTGGAACCATCAGCCAAGTAGCTCCAGTCTTCATGTCCTACTAAAAGAGACTTAAATGCATCAAGCTATTAGTACCTAATGCTGCTGTGTTTCCTTTTATTTAATGTGTACAGGTGTATTGTATGCATGTATGTCTGTGTATTGTGTGTGTGCCTGGTGCCCATGAAACCCAGAAGAGGGCAACGGATCCCCTGGGACTGGAGTTATAGAGGGTTGTGAGTCCACCATGGGGGGGGGCGGCGGCTGGAAATCAAACCCAAGTCCTCTCTGGAAGAGCAGCCAGCCTTCAGCTGTCTCCTCAGCCCCACTAATACCTAATGTTGTACTTAGGACAAAGCTAAGGTCTTGAAATAACTGCTCTTTTTTTAAGCTACAGAGTATAAAAATGATACCCTTAGTTAATTTTACTCAATTTAATACTACAAATGAGGCTATACAAACTGTTAATACTATAAGCCACTGTACCCAAGAGAAGACAGCTCTGAGAGGTAATGCTGCTTCTTCTCCTTTGGGCTTCTCATTGATGTGCTTGAGAACTGTAGGGGAATGCTATGCAGAGCAGCCAGGGTACTGTATGAATTACTAAGATAGTAATTACTAACAGAAGTAACTGTTACGTCATGTAAGTTTTACTTACTGATCTTTTATCCGTCTTCAGGGAGATCACTGCAGAGCCAACTGTCAGAGACAAATGTCAACTCAGAAGGCACTTTTAAGCTTGGTCTCCAGTTATAAATGTTTATATTCCCTAAACTTATCACATGAAATTAATTTTACTTTCTCAAGAAAACAAGTTATTCAAGATTAAAATGTAACTGCATGTTGAAAATCCACTGTGGATGGAGTATAGACATGCTCAATTGTTATTACTGAAACCTTAATCACTGACTTAAATTATAAATGCCACCCACTACCAATTAAAATATTGTAATTCAGATGTCTGTAAATTTCTAGACTGTTGTTTGCAGAAATACTCTGACTGCTTTGTCAAGGCTGTCTCTGTGAGGCTTTTGTTCCAACTTCTGAAGTGTCTGTGACAGGCCTGACTATCACTATTTAGTTTTTTAAATCCGTGTGAAGATTACTTCCCTCACCCCTCTATCACTGCTTCTACTTCTGATTAGTGTGTCATCATCTCTTGGGAGAAAAGTAATTCTTTAGAGCAGGTCAGTTCTTGGTGTATAAATTCAAAAGGACAAGGCATGTAGTATTCTTATATTAAACCATGGCAGAGAAATATTGCTGAAAAGCCCTTATGATATAAGTCCTATGGGTATCTATTTTAATGAGTAATATTAAAAATGTATGCATCCTAACTCTGAAAAACTGAAAGCTCAAAACCTTACTTCTTGAGCCTAGTATTGGCTGTCTCTCAGAAGGGAAAGGACTACGCATAAACATAAAATGTCTTCCTGGTTCCTGGGAGGACAGTGTCACCTGAAAGCCTTATGTAACAACCCTAATTTTTTTTTTTTTTTTTTGGTTTTTCGAGACAGGGTTTCTCTGTATAACAGCTCTGGCTGTCCTAGACTCACTTTGTAGACCAGGCTGGCCTCGAACTCACAGAGATCCGCCTACCTCTGCCTCCCAAGTGCTGGGATTAAAGGCGTGCGCCACCAACACCCGGCTAACCCTAATATTTCAATGAGTGCTTTCCAGTTAGCTTTTCTTAGTTTCTGGATCACCCAAAGCTAGACAAAAAGTCCTTTATTAAACTCAGAACAAGAGGGTAGAGATGGGAACAAAACCAATTACATACAGCTTAAATTTACAAAGTCTGTCTCCTGGTGCCATTATAGAACCCTACTCCCTTCTCAACAGATGGCAGACAACTATAAAAAGTTCCTGTCTTTGGATTGGTGGCTGCAAACTAGAATAACCTAGGAGTTTAAAACACAATCCACATTTGGTCAACTGAGTTAATTTCTGAAGGCATTTCCCTCTCTTCAGGAAAGCATCCATCTGGGTGATTCTAGCATACATGCCACACTGAGAACCATCACTCCAACAGCAGAGGACAGTTCTTTATGACACCATAGAGCACACGTGAAAGTCACACAGGCAGACGAAGACACAAGTACACCAGACAGTGGCACCTTTGACTCAGAGATGAAGGACTGGCAGAAATCTTACATATGAGCTAAAGTGTTTACTTTAGACAGAGTCTCATGCAGCCTAGGCTGGCTTCACACTTGCTACATAGCTAAGGATGACTTTGAACCTCTGACCCTTTTGTTTTCACCTAGAGCATGCTGAGACTACAGGCATATACAAACATGATCAATTTTATGCAGTGCTGGGGCACAAACTCAGGAATTCCTGTTTCCTAAGCGAACACTTTACCTAACGAGGTGCATATCTAGCCCTTAATTATACTTTTTTTTTTTTTTTTGGTTTTTCGAGACAGGGTTTCTCTGAATATCTGGCTGTCCTGGACTTGCTTTGTAGACCAGGCTGGCCTCGAACTCACAAAGATCCGCCTGCCTCTGCCTCCCAAGTGCTGGGATTAAAGGCGTGCGCCACCACTGCCCGGCCCTTAATTATACTTTTAAAAGACTAAGTAGTCCTGGTTGGCCTGGAACTTACTGTGTAGAATAGGCTGGGCTTGAACTCAAGAGACCCATCTGCTCTAAGAGTGAGTTCTGGGATTAAAAGTCTGTGACATCATGCCTGGCCTGATTACATTTTTTTTTTTTGATTAACACCTCTACAAGCAGAAAAATTTAGTTAATAAGTTATAAATTATCACCCTATATTAATACATGAGTATTATGAGTTGCATATAAAATTTAAATAATTAAAATAGATGATATAAAATCATGTATTATTCTAGAAAATGAGAAACTGAATTCAGAAATCTGGGGTTTATTGGCCAGCCAGTCTAGCTGAATCAGTGACCTGTAGGTTCTGTGTAGAGAACCTGGGTCAAGGGCTGGAGAGATGGCTCAGTGGTTAAGAGCACTGACTGCTCTTCCAGAGGACCTGGGTTCAATTCCCAGTAACCACATGGCAGCTCACAACTGTACTCCAGTTCCAGGGGATCCAACACCCTCATGCAGACACATACAGGCAAAACACTGATCCACATAAAATAAATAAGAGAGAGAGAGAGAGAGAGGGAGGAGAACCCACCTCAAAAAAGTAAGATAAAAAACAACTGAGGAACACACTCAGTGTTGACCTCTGGCTTTCACATGTGCACATACATGAACACCCACAAACATGACTTCTCCACCAGAAAAAAAAAAAGCAAACAAACAAGCCACCACATTCTTTGCTTTCAAAATATAGTGATCTGGAAAGAAAAACAATAGTCATGTTCATATTCAGGACACTTAGTTTTCAGTAGTATTGCACACTCAGAAAGTTTATATATACAGAATCTCTGTGTACTATATGGAAGCATCACCTGTCAATAAAAAACTAATGACCTATTAGCTAAGGCAGGAAATAAAATGTGGGGCATCTGGCAGAAAAAGCAGAATTCTGGGATAAAGTCAGGGGCAAGAGCTTTGCTCTGAGGAAGAGTGAAGCATGAAACTTTAGAGAGGTAACTAGCCATGCAGCAGGCATAGAATAGAATAGAAGGGATAATAAGTTATGAGCTAGTGGAGGAACATGCCTAGCTATATGGCCTAGGCGTTTGTAAATAATAAGAAGCCTCCAGGCTGTTATTTTGGGAACTGGGACCTGCGGTCGCACGTCTATACTGGCAATAGCTAATATAATCAGGTGCATATCCCACAAAAGTGAAGACACAGCTGTTCCCAGTCAAAGCCATTAGCTTTGCCCAGGGTGGTGGCGCAGAGGCCCAGTGGTTAACATATCCAAGATGTGATTATTAGCTTGTTTCCAGCTGCCCTTCTGCCAATAAAAACACCATGGTGGGAGGAAAGGGCATTTTCTTTTCTCCCCTTTTCCTTTTCTTTCAGCAGATCTCTGGTAGCTAAGCTCCTTCCCTCTCATGACCATGGCCTTCCATTTTGTATTCATAAAGCATCTGAAAGCCAATTCACTGCTTATCCATTTTTTTTTTTGTTTTTTTTTTTTTTGTTTTCGTTTTTTCGAGACAGGGTTTCTCTGTGTAACCTTGGCTGTCCTGGACTCACTTTGTAGACCAGGCTGGCCTCGAACTCACAAAGATCCACCTGCCTCTGCCTCCCGAGTGCTGGGATTAAAGGCGTGCGCCACCACCGCCCGGCTATGCTTATCCATTTTTTGCTTTAACTATCTGGAGTTGTTTCCATTCTCCAGAAAAACAGCTGAGTCATCAATAAGGATGAGACTGACAAGCCACACTTAAAGTGATCCTGGTAATTTCTATTTTGAAAGGAGCCTCTTTCTTGTCAGATCTGATTACTTTATCATTATTTCTTCTAGAGAATGACTGATAAATCACTTTAGCAGCAAGAGTGTCAGCTTTTCCACTTTCTTATTCACATGTATTTACTACCTAATAGGTTTTAATGTCTGAATTTAGTACCAAACCCAGGAAGCTGATGTGAGACCAGAGCAAACTGCTCCATGGCGATAATTTCTACTCTTTTGCTTAAAAAAAGGGCGTGACTAGCCTAGGCATGGCAAGAAGGCACAAGACCGATGCATGCGGGAGACCCTTCCTGTTAATAAATGAAAGGCATTTAATTTTGACCTAAGCAGTGATAGGGCTGGAGTCTTCTCAGTTGCAACTGCCTTGCCTACCATGGGCAATGCCCTTAATGCTGCCCCTACCCTCAAAAAAGGTAGGACTATGAACTTTGTATGTATATATGTAATTGTGCACTTTCTTATTTAAAATTTCAACTATTAAAATGAATCACTAGGGGCTGGAGAGATAGTTCAGAGGTTAAGAGCACTGGCTGTTCTTCCAAAGGACCCCGGGTTCCAATCTCAGCACCCACATGGCAGTTTACAGCTGTCTGTAATTGCCGGGAGTGGTGGGGCACACCTTTAATCCCAGCACTAGGGAAGCAGAGGCAGGTGGATCTCTGTGCATTCAAGACTAGCCTGGTCTACAAAGTGAATACAATACAGCCAGGATACAGAGAGAAACCCTGTCTGGGGGGAAAAAAAAAAACCCACTAAATCACATGACACAACACTACTCGGCAAATCTTTGAAAGTATTTCAATATTCTATTGATTTAAATTTTATTAAAAGTTTCATATGATCTCTAAATTGTTCATTTTAAACCACATTGATTTCTTTTTTTTTTTTTTTTTTTGGTTTTTCGAGACAGGGTTTCTCGTGTAACAGCTCTGGCTCACATTGATTTCTTTTTTTTTAAGATTTATTTTATTTATTTTATGCATATCTGTGCTCTATCTGCATGTACACCTGCATTCCAGAAGAGGGCACCAGATCACATTGTGGATGGTTGTGAGCCACCATGTGGTTGCTGGGTATTGAACTCAGGACCTTTGGAAGAGCACTAGGCAGTGCTCTTAACCGCTGAGCCATCTCTCCAGCCCCCACATTGATTTCTTAATGTCTTAAAAATTAATGTTCCTTTAAATTATAAATACATACTATAATACATATTATAAATAGCAGCTATAAAAATTGCTATTATATTAGAATACCACATGGTTATACAGGCTCCTCTGACTATTCTGATCCGTTCCCATAGAAAACAATCATTAAACACTCAAATGCTTTGTTTCTATATAAACAAAGTCTTAATAAAAAATTACTAGACAACTCATTACACTCATTTATATCATAACAATTCTAACAAGGGTTTGGGGCTTGCACTGAAATGTCACTTAACATGCAGAGGTTGTTAAAGCAGGTGTCTTACAGCTTTATAGTTTAATAAAGAATACAATGAGTTTGTACTATTTCAGTAGTAAAAAGAACACCATAAACATGCAGCTCTGTATGCCAGGCTGCGTGTCAATGTCACTAAGAGAATGAGCTAGGAGAGGTCTGCACAGTCCTACTACTTCAGCACCAGCTTCAGTCCTCCTGGAGGGAATCTGCCTTTCATGTCAAGGACTAATGGTGTGTGGCAGCACAGGGGGCAACTGCAATGAATTATGGGGGAAAATGGCAGTTAATACTAAAGAAAGCTGTGCTCCATACTTCAAAGAAGTGTTCGGCACATCTCAACTTGACATCTAAGGAAGGCACAAGCAGAGAACAGGAAGAGGTAGAGGCTCAGGAAGGCAGGTCACCAGGGGACTCTCCCTCAGGCACAGGCACACAGCTGCTACCCAGAGGAGACTTCTCTGACAAGGGCTAGCTGTAGACTCTTCCCTAGTTCTCCTGCCCTTCCTACCCTAAAGGGAGAACTTGACTGCCCAACAGCATTTCAGATAACACACCGTCACTGTCACAATTCAAAAACCCAAAGGATTTGTGAAGAAAAAAATTGGGGTGAATTCATGTTAAATTCTACTATTTAAAATTAATAACAAAGTATTTAACCAATCCTCAATTCTGAAAATCATTTCCAATGTTTTTATCTTAAGCAATGGAGAGAGCTATTACTACATACATATCTTGTCTTATTATTATAAATTTTAGACAGAATTCCAGGCCCAAAGGAAAATAACTTTTCATAGTGACACATACACATACAAATCAAAATTCCCCCCAGAAAGCATCTATCTCTTTGTGACCTAGGGGAAGTATGAACTGTCTTGCCTGTACTGTGATAAAAACATACCAGAGTAGAAACTGTAATATACACCTGGTCCCTAATAAGGGGACAAAGGCAGATTCTGGAACCACAGGAAGAACATACCAATGAAAGAGAGGCAAAGACAACAATCCTGTCATGCCACTTCCCTTTCTCAGCCAGCCCCAGAAAGTTGCACGTGGAGACCTGCACAGCAGCAAAGTACACAGCATACTGTCCAGGTTTCTTAAGCTGTACCTCTGAAAACACACTCTATGGTGTTAGCACAAAATCACCGACTTAAACCTTTTCAGAATTTATTTCACTGTAATACCACACATCACAGTATTATGTGCTAAGAATAGAAACATAGGAAAAAAAAAAGAGGACAAAGAAACTGCCTTTCACCTTCTTGTCTCAATCAACAGACAACAGAAAAATGGCTCTCTTAGATTCCCCAATACTGCTGACTCCACTTAGCTTCCTGCTCCTCCTCTTCAGTTGACCGGCTCTAAAGCACAACCAGAGGCTACCCAGCTGAACTACCATCTGCTTCCTTTACTCCAGTCAGTGTGGTGAACTGTGACACGTGAATGAATTTGAGTCTTCTGCCCACTGAAGACACTTGTTTTGCGGCATTTGCTATGTGTCTCATACAAAATAAGCACAAGGAACTCAGATAACACTCTGTGGCCCATCTTAGAGGTTCTATTTTCTCCTAAACTTAGAGCAAAAGGAAATTACCCAACAGCATAGAATACAAGATCCTACTTGTAATGGGAGTTCCTTGGGGAATTAGTAAGGGCTTCTGAAATGCAAACTCCGAAGGGGCATGCAGATTGGCCTGGTACCTGGCAGCACATAGTCCTGGGCGACCATTCAGAAGGCACCCTGAAAGCCCGGGAAACTGAAAAAGGGCTTCTCAACGCAGTCATACTTTGAGAGACTTAGCTGAAGCTTTCAGCTACTGAACATTGCCTCAATTTGAAAGACCCAAGAGCAGCTGAAGATTGTAGTCTAGGTGGGCAGAGCCCACATTGGATTGAGGCAAAGTGAAGCCGCATTTTGGAGCCATAGAGGCCACAGATCCAGCTTTACTGAGCCTTACTGAGGGGCATGGCTGCAAAGTCACAGAAACCATGAGAGGCTGTAGGAGGACCTGCCAAAGAGATCGAGAAACGGCCAGACCTTTCGAAATACCAGGAGAGACCATGCCCTATTTAAGGATATGGGAGCCAAGCCGGAGGGAGAGAGAGAGCCCCTTGATCAACAGATGCTCGAGCTGGAAGAGAGACATAGGCCAGCTGCTTGCACTGAGGTCGCGCTGACAGAAAAAGCCTTGGAAGGGGCTCTGGTCATGAGCCAGTCCAAGAAGGCTGGCAGAAAAGGCAAAACATAGAACCTGCTGAGAGAAAGTTCATGAAAACCAGGTACTGGAGACATCAGTCCACGGGCCTGAGAGCCACCCAGTAAGTGAACGAGACACAAAGAGGCAACCAGAGTTCTGAGGCCACAGTGAAGACCTTGAAAACAGGTAAGGGGGTAACCCTTGTCACATGGGGGCGTGACATAGGCCCAGACAAGCAAATTAGTCCCAGCAAGACCTCAGGACCAAGCACTTGCTTGGCACAGCACTTGCTCTGAGGGGTTGAGCTAGTTCAAATGGCCACCTGAGGTGTAGGTTTGACAGTCTCCGCTGACTAAAACCGGCTCCTAGCTGAATGGTTGCAGCAGGCTGGCCACGACTAGGCAAGGTGGGCTGGCCACACTAGGCAGGTAGGCGACATTAGTCCCTGAGCCTGGGAAGAAACCCTCAAACCTAAGCTGAATTGAGGCGGACGCTGCCATAACTATGCCAGAGCCAGACTTGCTGATTACTATTTGAGGTGTGCCTGCAGATAGACAGCTGACGAGTTGCCCTAAGGACCCACGGCTTGGTATCCTTTCAAAAGGTTTAGGATAGGATTGTTTAAGTGTCGTTAGGGTAAAAGTATTTATTAGGTGTTAATAAATAGAGCTTAATAAAATTCTCACTTACACCTCCTATAACTGTTATTTGGACTTCCTTTTACCTTCAGGGGTTCATCACATTCCCCAGGCCCCTTTAGCACTGCTGGCACTCTACAGCAATGCACAGTAGTTAAGCACCTGACTCTTCTTCTTAGCTGGGGTTTCTATTGCCATGATAAAACACTGTGACTCTAAACAACTTAGAGAGGAAAGGGTTTATTTCATTTTACAACTTGCAGTGCATCATCCAAGGAACAGGAACTCATGAGGAGGCCATGAAGGAATGATGCTTACTGGATTGCTCAGTTTGCCTTCTTCTTCTTCTTCTTCTTCTTTTTTTTTTAAAGTTATTTATTATTTTTTTAAGGTTTTTTTAGTTATTTATATTTTATTTATGAATGCTCTATCTGCAAGTATGCCTGCAGCCAGAAGAGGGCATCAAATCACACTGTGGATAGTTGTGAGCCACCATGTGGTTGCTGGGAATTTACTTCAGGACCTCTGGAAGAGCAGCCAGTGCTCTTAACCGCTGAGCCATCCCTCCAGCCATCAGCTTGCCTTCTTTATAGCACTCAGGACCAGCACTGCCCACAGTGAGCTGGGCCCTCCCACATCATCATCAATTAAGAAAATGACCATAGACTTGCCCAATCTAGTGGGGCATTTTCTCAAATGAAGCTCTTGCTTCCAAATTGACTCTAGATTGTATTAAGTTGACATAAAACTAGTTAGCACTGCTTAGGCTATTTGGACTGGTCAGTTTTACTCATGTGTGTAACAGTAGGAGTTATACTACAAAAGAGGAATGAAGATGACAAGCATTTTTTATGAAGTGAGAAAAATAACTGACATACAATGTGCTAAGCTACATAAGAAGACAATTTTTTACATCTCTATCATACAGTGTTCTATACACATACTTTAATAGAAAGGTTTAAGAACACAGGTGGGGCTCACTTTGCATAATACTGAAGGACAATAAAAATGCCTGTGATACCTGAAATGAAGCAAAGTGATGTTAATAATTAGAGCACAATTACCACTGTTCCAGAACACTCAAAATCATCAAATAACATTTTTTTAAAAAGTGACACACAGCTGTACATATTTATGTATCATGTTTTAAAATTTTCTGGCATATTAAAATTGGCATGGTAAACTATATAGATACAGAAAACAAAAAAATTAGTAAGTTATATTTATGAAGAATGTTGTGATTAGAAACATCTCTCTATAATACCTGATCAAGAGCAATTTAGACAGCAGCTCCCCTCTGCCACAGAGCTCCAGATATAGAGAAAGCACTTCTCTATGCTTAGCTCAGGTCATAGCAAGCTGCAGGGCTCCTTAGATCCAGAGCCAAAGGATCTGTGACCCTGAAAGGAACAAGGACACTGAAGAAGGACACGCAGAGACTCACATTGTACTGATGGTTAGCGACAGGCTTGTAATTGGTTGTTACAACTTTGTCCAGCTGTTGGGATAGCCTTACAGGTTTGGAAGATTCTTCTATTTGCAATCTGAAAAACAGAAGCCATTGTTAATACACTGCTTAGTAGAGTGGGTCCTGTAGTTATGCCAACTACTAATCACATACAAGCAAGTAAAAACAAGCTAAGAATATCATACCATAACACTTAGGAACACTAAAAAACAAAAACAAAAAACCGACTACAATGTAAAAACTAGCCTCATAAGCTAAACGTAAAGTTATGTCATTACAGTTCTAAACACAGCTCTGAAACTGTGTTCCTTGGGTAAACTAAACTTTGCAAGCAAAACAAATTGTCTTAAATGATTACTGTCTACAATTCATCAACTCAAAGCTTCCACTACCCTGACAAGAAATAAAGTTGAGTAAAAAGACCACATCAACATCCAGTGGGCAGCGACTAGTGGTTACTTGATCAGACATAGACACTGGAAACACTCTTGTCACCAGAGAAACCTCTACTGGACAGCAATAGAATACTGGTCTAAAACACTGCAGAACTCTGTCTGAATTAAACGTAACTCAAAATACTGTCTCCAGAAAAAAAAAATCATAAAATAAACATACAATTCTACGTACACCATGAAGACAATACTCTGAGTGCCTATAAGTTTAACCAGCGATTTCAGAATTTTTATTATGTCCGAATTATATACTAAATTTGTTCCTTAAAAATTAATCCATTTGGTTTATAAGTGCAGTAAATCCAAAAATCTGCTTTAAGAGAGGAAAAGTGCAGCTCACAAAAGTGACTATTTTAAAGACACAAAAGGTATCATTGTACCTTTAGACTTTTCATCAGCAGGGTATCAGAATACAAAACGTAACATACTTAAGAAAATTGCCTACCATCTCTGTCTAACTTATAATTCAAGAATAAGCATGAAATAAAAGTATTTTTGGAAAAATACCTGGGCTTGTCACTTCTGAATCTCCCTGAGATCCACTTGAGAGTGTAAAGCAGCAGGACCTCTAAGGAATTAATGGGTGCTGTGGATACAACCACGCAAACGAAAACCAGGTTGGAAAATAGCTTATGCATTGTAGTTTTTTGAACGTTTATGTTTAACTATGTGTACGCATGTTGTCTTTGTGTGCACATGTCACATGATGGTGCAGAGGGAGCTGGACTGCACGGGCTGCAGTTCCATGCAGCTGTGAGCAGAACAATATGGGTGCTGGGAACCAAGCTCAGGTGCTATGGAAGAACAGCATGTGCTCGTGAATGCTGAGCCATCTCTCCAGCCTCAATTATGTATTTTTTTTTTTTTTTTTTGGTTTTTCGAGACAGGGTTTCTCTGTGTATCCTTGGCTGTCCTGGACTCACTTTGTAGACCAGGCTGGCCTCGAACTCACAGTGATCCGCCTGCCTCTGCCTCCCAAGTGCTGGGATTAAAGGCGTGCGCCACCACCGCCCGGCTAATTATGTATTTTTTTTAAATAAATAATTTATTTTTTATTTCTTCAAGTTACATCTCAATCACAATTCCCTCCCTCCTCCCCCTCAGCCCCACCATCCTCTTCCCTTCTTTTTTTTTTTTTTTTAGTTTAAGGTATTTATTTTTCCCCCCAACTGCTCTCCCTTTCAGTCCAAATAATGGTTCTTTTTCTTATAACTATAAATACAATACAAAACAACAGAAGTAAATAGGCCACGATTATAAGAGTTATATGGCTTAGCATACATTCCCAATGTCCAGTCCATATGTATTTGGCACCTGACTTTAACATTCTACTATCTAACCATCTCCATGAGTTTAAAGTTCTATATCTAACTCAGCTTTCATACTAACTTGCCTCATAATTTTAAAAATATCTTCTTAGATCCAGAACACACATCATTGGGGAAGAATACACCCTTAATCCCAACACACTAGAGACAGAAACAGGCAGATCTCAGAGCTCAAGGCCACCTGATACAAAACAAGCTCTAAACAGAGAAAAACTTTGATACAGGGGTGGAGGAGCACATCTTTAATCCCATCAGTTGGAAACCACATGTCTTTGATCCCAAAATTTAGAATGCAGAGACAGGCACATAGGATTTGGAAAGATTTAAGTTTAAAAGCTACTTACAAAAGGCAGGCTGCAATTCAAACAAATTGTCCTTTGAGATCTCAAAATATATACACTAAAGGTTTGCTAGCTCCAAAATATCAAAATAATTTCTTCTTTAATCTGGATTGAAAGGTAATACTTTATATATTATCAAAAAACCAAATTTGCTCCAGGAAAAATATTACCTGACCCCCCCAAAAAAAGGTAATTGTCCCAGAGTTAGGATTAGGGCAGGGCCTGTTCTTATCTTTCCAGGAGATTTAAAGCATCCACTCAAGGAATCCAGGGACAACTGGACAACGGAAACCTCAGCAGAAAACAGATCAGACACCAAAGAAGACGAGTGGCCCAGATGATCCAGCCTTGCAGACTTCTTCAATAGCAGTTTCCTCAAAAGTCTATAACCACAACAACTCAAAATTGCTAAGATCGTTCAGCTCCACAGACTACTCCAGCCAGATCTTCAGTGAAGTTCTGAAGATCAGCTTCTGTCTATGAACTTCGTAGGACATCTAAATAGCTGAGCACAAAGGGACTGAACATCAAATGATTCTATTAACATTTTTAACCATTTTTCCATTCTTATTTGGGCCCCAAACAGGTTTACTACGTCTCAAATCAGCAGGAAGTCATTTTAAGAGAACAACGTCCCATCCCCAGAAGGTGGGGAGGGTGTTCTTGCACTTTGGTTATTTGATAGATAATAGAAAATTTTGTTATTTAGGGGAAAAGACTACAAGCTGTTAAATGGTCTTGTTAAATGGGTTTTGGAGGTTAGACCCAGGGACTTCTCTCTTTTGCTTTTCTGTATCCTCCTTTCTCTCCTATATAGGAGTGAACAGACTTGAGAAAAATGGGACATAGACATAGTATAGGAAAGAACAAGAAAAAAGGACAGATTATTGAATATAGCTTTATACCTTTGTATACTGAAACAAAATTAATATTATATTTGGCTAAATTGGTATTGATCATTGTATATCAATGCAAATTTAAGATTGTATAGGGCTACATCGCTATTGATCTTTGTATATTGATACAAAATTAAGATTATATTTGGCCACAATGGTATTGACCCTAGTATATTAATGTAAAATTAAGATTGTATTGGGCTACATCGGTACTGATCTTTGTATATTGATACAAAATTAAGGGTAATGCTTCTTAAAGGTATTGTTTGTAGTAATACTTAAAAATGAAATGTCAAGTTTTGACCTCTCGCTACCAACCGACATAAACAGTTTAGGATAATTAAGAAACGGAAACTAATAGTCTTGAAAACGTGTCATTTTGTTAGTTACTATGACAGTCTATCACAGTTATTTTCTAAGCTACTCAGAAATCAAGTTGCTAAGAGACAAGCAATATTTGCTTATCTAAATATAAGAGATAGATAGGGCATCTTCAAAAACCTCAAGAGATCTGCAGAATATGGCATTCAAAGATGTTTTCTTAACTTAAGATTTTTTGATATCGAGACATGTCAGCTCCTGACAGCACCCCCTATATTACTCCAAGTAGAAGATGAGCATCGAAGAATCTCCAGTGGGAGATGATTGAATTGGTGGTAAGCCATTCTCTTGGCAAGAAAAACCACTTGCTTCAACTGTAGACAGACTTCTGTCCAAAAAGGACAAAACTTGGAAGCAGGTAAGTCGACAGCCTAGCTCTGCCAAGACAGGGTAGGTAAGTCCTTCTTAATTCCTGCTCTGCAACCAATGTCTGTCAGAGAAATGGGGCCAAATGGCTGAAGATTGATGCTGTAATGTATGGAGAGAAAATGGGAACTGTCCAGGCAGCCACTGGTATGTCATTTTTTAGTTTTGGAAGCTGCAGGCCCTGCACTTCCTATATAATCAGATATATTTATCCCTCTCAGGTCTCTGAGGTGGTTGAAGAATAGATACCTAGAGTGTCATAGTTAAATTTTGAGTTGTTTAATTATGTATTTTTTAAAACACAGAACTACATGAAAGACAGGAAGAGATCAGAATTAGTGCATTTTAGGATTTTTGTTAAGTTTTCTAAAATTTGTGTGACAAACTTCTATAACTTTTATGATCAGAAGAAAAATTATACTTAAAAGAAAATACCAGCCGGGCGTTGTGGCGCACGCCTTTAATCCCAGCACTTGGGAGGCAGAGGCAGGCGGATCTCTGTGAGTTCGAGGCCAGCCTGGTCTACAAAGCAAATCCAGGACAGCCAGGGCTGTTACACAGAGAAACCCTGTCTCGAAAAACCAAAAAAAAAAGAAAATACCAGATTTTGGTTAGGGGTTGGGGATGTAACGACAAAGACTTGATCCAGACATTAATCCATTTTTAGCCAGTCAGCAACAGCCCTGAGGATGGGGCAGGTAGCATTCAGTCAGTTGACATGAAGGAAAGGTACCACTAGGTGTTGCTGAGGCAGTGCTGCCCAGGCTCATAGGTAAGGCAAAAGAGATAATGCCACTGTTCTAAGTGAAGGGACCAAGAGAAAGACCTCTCAGAAGAGAAGAATGATGGAGACAAATGAGAATGGTCACAAGGTGCAGGAACTAGGCACATGGACCTCCTCGGCAAAACAGCAAACAGGCACAGTTGAACAGCAGCCTGTGTGTTGCTGTGTTCTCACTGTGGCCTTCCTCCTTCAAGCACTCAGCCCCCAGGTGACTAGCTCTTCAGATGGTAATCCCTAACCCATCAGATCACCTTCACTGCTCCAGGCACATCCCTCATGATTCTTCAGACATCGAGGAGGGGGCAGCACCAGTTCCTTCCCTCCACATCTCAAGTCCTGAGTAGGCAAGCTCTCTTTATAAATTCCCGTTCATGAGGCACGCTTCCCTTTCAATTCTAAAAGTCAATGTCACCACCAGAGAGTTGTGCCACACTTATTCTCAAGTTGTCAAATCTGTTAAATAAAGGAACACACTGCTGTTTTCTTTTACACAAAGAGCTCATACAAAAATTTAACCTTTCTATTACACATTTAAAAAGCCAATTCCCAGAATTTTGTTTTAATTAAAAGAGGACATCCTATGACTCAAAATTCAAAAGGTTAATCTATGGACTGAAAACACAATGCATCTCAAAAGAATTTAATCTTAAAATATTTTCATTAACCATGAAGTTTAAAATAGTTTTAACAGGCTTTTTTATTTAACACTAAATAATTCATTTAACATTATCTCATGATGTGCCAGAACAATTTGCAACTCTATTACTAGCAATGCTCTAAATTAAACACTGCTGGCTTCAACACACTTTCAACATCAAAACAAGGATTATCTGGGGTTTTCAGTATAATTCAGTTCATAAAGCAGAGGAGCCAGCTACATACAGAAGTGTTAGGCTGAATGACGAGAAAGCTAAATGCCTGTGTCCTAATTATGTCTAAGACTAGGTCTTATCTTTTCCAGAACACTAAAAAGTGCAGTGTTATTTCCAAGAAACTGTAATCAGGAATACAATATTCTTGTTTGCTTGTTTGTTTCTTGAGATAAGGTCTCATTATGTACACCTGCCTGGCTTTGAACTCACAAGACCCACCTGATTCTGCCTCCCAAGAACTGAGATTCAAGGTGTGTGCCACCATGTGTGGTATAAGTAATTCAGTATTATTGATCACCTTTGTTTTATAAACGGCTTAAAACATACTTGGCATGAATTCCTAATACCACTACAGGACAATTAATTAAAAAAAAAACACCTGCACTTTAGAAGGTTAGGAGAAACCACAGGTTTTTAAAATTATTTTCTCTAATCACAAAGAAAAACTTGAAAACATGTTTATAAATGCTATGTAGCCATGAGCCATGACTTGTTTGTCAAAGTATATGACTTTTATAGAGTCAAATATTTTTATTTTAATTTTTAAATTTTTATCTGTGTATATGTGTGTCTCTATGCATGTGAGTGCAGTTCCTGGTGGAGGCCAGAAGAGGGTGTCAGATTCCCTGTAGCTGATGTTATAGGCAATTCTGGGCTACCCTGAGTGGATGCTGGGAAATAACCCCTGGTCTTTCAGAAGAGTAGCATGTGCTGTTAAATGCTGAGCCATCTCTCCAGCCTGGAAAATCAGATACTTAAAGCAAAGCAGCAAAGAAATTTGTATTTTAAAAACAGTGCTCTGGCAGGTGGAGAGATGGCTCAGTGGTTAAGAGCACTGGCTTCTCTTCCAGGGGACGTGGGTTCAATTCCCAGCACCCACATGGCAGCTTTCAACTGTCTATAATTCCAGTTCCAGAGGACCTGGAGTTACATGCAGGCAAAACACTAATGCACATTACAACAAAACCCCGCTCAGGGGCTGAGCATATCGAGCATATGCTATGCTCTGGTTACTAGAACCATGTCAGCCTGTGACACCAACTCTAGGGAACCTAAACCCTCTGGCCACCACTGGGACCTGTACTAATGGGCATACACCCACACAGGTACTAACACCTAATTCAAAACAGAAAACCCAAATAACACAATAAACCCGCTTCTCTGACTGCTCTTCACATCACACAGCAGGGTTATCACTGCAGCTCTTGGCCATTGTGGTCTAGCTCTGTGGTTTCAAAATCTTACCCACATGCATGTGGAAATGGAAAAATCAATTTAGTTACATATAGTTTTGGTCAAAGCTAGAAGAGAGAAATCCTCAACCCATCTGTTTTGCCTGTAGTAGTGTTCCAATTTACAGAGAAGATGAAAGAAAAGTCAGGAGTAGGCATGCGGAACTAAACTGGAGATCCTGTGCATGGCCCATCCTCAATCTCTTTAGTTTCCTAAAGAAACCTAAACCAAAGGGCCCCTGTTAATGGGAGTGGGGGTGTAGGGGGCAGTAATAGGGAGGCTACTGTACTAATGCAGAAAAAAGTATATTGTTTGCATTATGACAGTGGCTCTCAACCTTCCTAATGCTGCAACCCTTTAATACAATTCCTCATATTGTGATGACCCCAATCATAAATTTTTTGTTGCTACTTCATAACTGTAATTTTGCTGTCATGAATCATAATGTAAATATTTTGTGTTTTCCAACAGGCTCGGAAGTTGTGACCCATAGGCTGAGAACTGCTGCTGCATCAGAGTGAGGATTAAGGATGGCAAATACAGTCAAATTAAAAAAATCATTTTGAAGACAATTTAACAAACACTGGAAGAGTGAACTGTGGCATGAAACAGTAAGAATAACAGCAGTAAGATAACGGAGCTCATATTTCTGGCTTGAGTAACTACAACCTAAGAAGCAGAGACAGATCTTACAAGATCTTCTAATTTCTAACCTTAAAAATCCATGCTAGTTGAAAGTTCAGAGAACTGAAAAATTAAAACCTGTGAATTCAGGCTAAAGAGATGGCTCAGTAGTTAAGAGCACTAGCTGTTCTTCCAGGGGATCCAGGTTCAAATCCCAGCATCTACATGGCAACCTAAAACTGTAATTCCAGTTGAGGGATTGGATGCCTTCATACAGACATACACGCAGGGAGGACATGTTAAAACCTACTCAAAATGCCAACCTGGACTTAAGCTGTTGACCACAAACTTTAGCTAATAACTCTTACCCAATTACTCACTGGTAATGCAGTGTTTTTCTTATAACAACTCAGTTAATGTTTTTTTGAGGAAGTGAAAAAGCAACATTTCTGTCGGACAATTAGGTCACAAAGGAAACAGCAGAAACGCACATGAGCAAATACCACAATCAGACACGATTCTGTACTTGTAGACAACCTTCATGACTAAGCAACACTGCCTTGTTAGTCTGGTTAACAACGAGGGCTGAACAATTACAAACAACACCGAGCAACAAGTGTGTGCACAATTCATAATGTAAACACCATTGCAGTGTTCACTTATCTTTTGTGCTAAGCTATATTTGATTATAATTCATGTTATTCTTTTTTTTTTTTTTTTTGGTTTTTAGAGACAGGGTTTCTCTGAATATCTCTGGCTGTCCTGGACTCGCTTTGTAGACCAGGCTGGCCTCGAACTCACAAAGATCCGCCTGCCTCTGCCTCCCAAGTGCTGGGATTAAAGGCGTGCGCCACCACCGCCCGGCAATTCATGTTATTCTTAAAATGACATGCTTTACAAAAAAAACTGCGGATTTTCTTAAGACTTAGATATTATTTTTCAAAGGGGGAGGAGTAGGCTGACACTCACAAGGTGAGAAAGAACCATGGTAGAGAGAAGCAGGAAAAGCACAGAGCACTGGCCCTGCCTGTGGCCAAGAGTGCAGGGTCCTAGGTCAGGCCACGGGAGAGAAGGTTTGTAGAGAAGGTATAGGTTGAGAACCTGCAGAAGGCTGGAGAAAGGTAATAAAATAACCTGGGCAGGCTGCGATGTCTGCTGATACAAGAGCGTTCTGAAGCAGCCAGTTGCGAGACACTTCAGTATTTGGGAGCAGCTCAAGGTGAGCTTCTTCGAGGCCTTGCAACGGTAAGTATATGTCCTCCTACTAGAATGCAGATCTGAGGGGCCATGAGGAAAGCTTAAGGCTTCCCCTGAGTATGAGCTATCTCCTAATCTGGCAGGACCACTGGATGGACCACAGACAGCAAACAGTAAAATGACCTTAACAACTATCCCCAGAGATCCTGTTCACATGCCTGGGGTCAAGAACAGGCATGTGTTATCAATGAGCTGAATAAATTAGGGGGAAAAAAAGAGAAAAGTTTTAGGTTGTATTTAATCAGAGGCAGTAGTTTGGTAGCCAGATCATAAGGCAGCACAGCAATGAAGGTTATATAATTTTCTTCATAGAAGTAGAAACTGCACAATGGGCACAACTACTAAATAATACTTTTCATGCTAATAGCAGAAGCAGGAAGGCACTATTGAAATGGTTCAGACAGTTTGTCCTAAATGCCAGGTTTTTTGCAGAATCAACATACATACGGTAAAAATCACAATATAGGCTACATGGAGCCATGAAGTTATGGGCAATACTTTATTTTTCTGAGCTTCTGATATCATGTAATACCTGGATACTTATGCAGATATTTGCAAATGCTGTTTTGGTACACAGCTGTGTATTTGACCAATATGAGGCTGATTCACCAGGAGAAACCTTTGCCAAGTTGGTCAACTTGTATTTTCACACCAAGTTACTTTCCCTAGCTCCTTCTACCACTGACTCAAGGCTTTCGTTCTGCCCGAAGCCAAGGTCAAAGGCTGTGTCCATAGAACAGGATAGAGTCCTAGTAACAACAGCTACGATCACGGTCTCCTAATAGAATTCATTCAATAACCGAGTTAGGCAGGAACAAATGAAAAAATACAAAGGTACATGAACAGACACATGTGAAGAAACAGTCTAAACATGCCTATTTTTTTCTTTTTATTTAAAGTCATTAAGAAAATTAGTAAGGACCAAAATGAGAATATTAAAATGATACAGGCATATATGACTTTGATTCATATATGCCATGTAGCTTAAAAATAGAGAATTTTCAAAACAATTCAGATATGACCAGAGTGTGGAGGTTTAATGTGAGCCTTTGAGATTTCATAGCAGATGGTGTCCTGATAATCTTCATATAATTTAACAGCAGACCAGATTCTTAAAATTGTAAATGTTATCACCATGAATAATATACTACTCTTCTTCCCCAAACTGTCTATTAGAGCATGTGTGTTTTCTGAAGGACATATTTACACTACGTGCATTCTGAAGGAATCCCATTTACAGAGTGGGAAGAATCATGACAGTGTGACTGTAAGCAGCAGGTAGGGACTTAAAGTGAGCACGAAGGCTCAGAGCCTTTAATCCCAACACCCGAGAGACAGAGGCAGTCGGACCTCTCTGGGTCCAACTAGGGCTATATAGGTGAGATCCAAAAACAGTATAGCAAGTATGTAAGAAAGGAGGTGAAATGAGATTCAAAAGGCTGATCTAACAGAAATATGAAAGCAGGAAGACAGAAACCACTACTGTGAGGAGAACTGCCTTCAGTTTTCATCTTTATTATATTAAAAAACTGAAGGCTTGGGGACTGAAGTGACAGTTCAGTGGTTAAGAGCACGTTTCTAGCACACGGTGGCTCAGAAACATCTATGAACGCCATTTCCAGGGAATCTGATGTTCTCATCTAACCTCCAAGGGCGCCACACATGCACACACACACAGGCAGAATACTTGCACACATAAAACAAAACAAAAACCCAAAGGCTTTTTGTGTGTGGTGGTATACACCTCAGGCAGAGGATGGATTACATAGTGAGGACTGTGGGCGATATATGTAGAGTGAGACTTTGTCTCAAAAGACACAACAAAGACCGAGGGCGGAGTTCTTTGGAGTTCTTTAGGTCAAGTACCTATGGTTATTAAACACTCTCAACTTGTGACCCTAATGTCTTTGACTCCTAAATATACTGAGGCTAGAGGTCAATACAGTCAGGGAAACACTGTGTCTTTAGGTAGCTATCTTGATATGTACATACCACAAGTCTGAATCATTTTTCTAAATTAAAATTTCTACAACCCTGTGACTGTGTGATGGGTACCAACACTATATAGCAGTGGGAACAAACAACTTCTCTTCAGTAAATTAAAAAGCACTGTCTACAAAATTCCAGTTGCCTATGAGTGAATCAGAATTATTGGCTGCGCATCATGTCAAACTGCAGGAAGCTACCCAGGTGTATACTAACCAAGACACTGTTGCTATGGTGACTAAGCAAATATAGCAAGAGGCTAATTCATTAGTGACTCCATGAAAATATAAAAGCTGGAATAGATGGGAAATATCTGGCAGTATATAGTCACTAGTGGGGGCTGAGATTCAGAAAGAATTTCTTCAAAGTAAATGTAAATTTTAGTAAACTGTTTAAAAAATTAAAAGAGATGTTTGTGCTAACTAAAGGCTAATCAAGTCAGGGAGAAAAATAATTAGAGAAGGAGGTAGCTGAGCTTTCAAGGGAGAGAGCTCAGTTTAGGGCCAGCTGCTGAGGCACTGACCCTGATATTACAAAGGGAAAATCTCCAAGATTGCAAACAGGACTGCAAATAGGCAAAGGGCCCCACAGCTCCTGCTCTACGGCTGGAGCTCCTGCCTTATGGTCTCTGGTTCTCTCTTTACCAAAGGGATACATAGAAGGCTAAATGGGGACTTTGCACCTTTTTTTTTAATTAGAAGAAAGTAACCTTTAAAGAATGAAAATAAAAACTGGAGATAAACACCTGAGAAAGTTTCAAAAGACAAATGTTAGATTTGGACTTGACCTGAAGCAAATTAATTATCTACTGTTCAACAAACTTCCATGCAAAATTCATCACAAATAAAAAGCTGCAAACTAAGAGATCCAAGCCTTTTTGTCTTTTTCTTATGATTTTATAATGCCCCTTACAGGCAACAAAGCTTCGCCAATGCTGTATTACGATCTTTTGATGCTAACACCACAAAGTCCTAGTTCAAAGTGAAGTGTTGCCTTAACTACATATTGTTAAGTACAGTTACAGCAGCTCATACCAGAGAGAGACATCACAAGTACTTGCTTTAGGTAGATTTCCCCCAAACCATTGTGACTATGAAGAATGGCAATAAAGAAAACTTCCTGACTTCACAAATATATAGCAATGTTATTCTGTCTCTGCTTTTAAGTGTGCCAGCTTATAAAATTTTGTTTACTTAGTTCTTTGATTTACCCTTCTAAATTTCTCTCACTGGATCCTCTAAACCTGAGTGGTGCACACTGCCCCCAGGAAAAAATCTCCTTCTCAACCTCCCACCTTTTGCTTTTCCAGAACAGTGCTCTCTCATCAACCACTTGCCCAATACATACAACTGGAGTTGCCTTTCTGCACTTGAACAACAATGGATTCTATTAATACTCTCTCTGAAACTTCTCTTAAATACCTATTTATGATTCCTTCTTATCAGTCAAATGCTTCTCCTGACAAATGCCTGTCTTTTTTTTTTTGGGGGGGGGTTGAGACAGGGTTTCTCTGTGTATCCTTAGCTGTCCTGGACTCACTTTGTAGACCAGGCTGGCCCTGAACTCACAGAGATCTGTCTGCCTCTGCCTCCTGGATGCTGGGATTAAAGGTGTGTGCCACCACACCTGGTAATTATGTACAGTTGTGAACTGCCATGTGGGTGCTGGGATTTAAACCTGGATCCTTTAGAAGAGCAGCCAGTGCTCTTAACCACTGAGCCATCTCTCCAGCCCCCCAAAGTCTGTCTTAGTTACTGTTCTATTGCTGTGAAGTTGACCACAGCAACTCCTATAAAGGAAAACATTTAATTGGGGTAGCTTAGCGTTTCAGAGGTTTAGTTCATTATCATCATGGTGGGAAACGGGGGAGTGCGGGCAGACATGATGGTAGAGAGGGGCTGAGAATTCTACATGTTGAGCTGCAGGTAGCAGGATACACAACGAACAGTGATACACTTCTTCCACAGGGAGCAGTAGGGAGAGTGAGCTAGAACAAGCAGAACAACAACCAACACTGAAGAGCAGGCTAAGGGAAGAATGAGGTGTGGGTGCAGTGAGCAGACATGTGACACTAATTTCAAGAGGGCTGGGGCCTAACACTACCTAGGCCCTGTCAGACAGACCACGGTAGAGCCAATAACAAGATGCCTTGATGTAACCCTGAGGGGAAGGTGAGGCAGAGGAGTACTCCAAACCTTCTGGAACCCGGAGATGTCACCTGGGAAACCTTTTGTTAGTCTCGCCCTCTTCTCTCATGGCAATGACGTCTTGGGCCACACCTCCCCAGAGAAGCCCCGTTGATCCTCAATGTCTTACTTCCCCAAGTACTTTACTCACCTCTACTGCAGGAGTGGTCACTAGAGGACCCAGAGTCCCCCAGTTCCTACAAAGTGAGCATAAATGCCAATGATCCACCATGATACTCAGTTACACCCCACTTAAAACATTCAGAGTCTAATACTTGGCAGTTAACAGACATCACCTACTGATCTGCAATCTGTTTAAAGTGCATTAGCAAAACTTCCAGAGAACTCTTTAGTAAGAGTAGACCAGGCAGGAGCACTGGAGAGGAAGTCTATTGCACACAGTGGCTTTGTCACGTGTTTGTAGAGAAGCATCACTGCATGTAACAAACTGTAGGTGCTGAAAGTTCATGGCTGGTGCGTGTTCACACGTGTGTGCCTGTGGGATCAGTATCTGTTTTAGGAAACTGATACTTACAACTATGGTTCTGTACTATTCGATTTTGTTTTTCTTAGGGTAAAGAAATCAGCAAACTGAAAATAAAAATTTAAAAACAAGTTCTTGTCTATATCTGATCAATCAACTTTATTTTACATTTTTATGTAAATGACTATGAGAACACATTGTATATCAAACTTGACTATATACTCTTCTAAGTTTCATATGTTAGTGACATTTAAGAAATGTCAATATACATTTGTAGGAACAAGTAACTATACCTTAAGAAAAGAGAGAAACAACTGGAAAAAGTATTATGTGACAACAGTGTAAGTATCCCAAAATAGTTTTTCTATACTCCAGCTGTGCCATATTTATTAAAAAAAACATTTACAGAGGCAATTCTTCATAAAAATGTTCAACTTTCTTCAAGGAATTCACAGTACAGGAAGACACAAAAGAAGGTTTACATTAGGAAGCTACATTTCTACATGGTAAGGTGAAACAGCCACACAGCGAATACCTCTCAAACAATACTTTTGGCATGAAAACAGAAAAGGTTTTTTACTGGAGTTTTATCAATTTGGTAAGAACTGCTTTTAAATCGATATGGAAGACCAAACAAGTAATAAAAGCAGAGAAGATAAAATTAACACATATTAAGCTGTAAGAAGCAAAATAATACTGTTTCTGATAGGAGACTAGATTGGTGGCTAAGCAAAGGTTGCTAGGAAACAGGCCTATTATGTACAGGAATGCAACTTAAGACAGGGCTTCAGCTTCTACACCTACAAGAAGGACAGCTTCCCCACCGGTGTGTGCAGTATGAGGAAGGGAAAAGCTCCATCCCTGGAGCATGCTGAATGAGGAAGACAGGCTGCAGAGAGATCACAGCTGAATTTGAGTGACACATGGTATATGGTTTCACATATCCATTGGCTGGGTACTGCAACTACTTGGAATAGAATTTGTACGGTACAACAAAAAGACCTATAACTACAACCAAGTCTCCGCTAGCTACCCAGAATCCTTTCTGTGGAAGAAGCTATTAATACAATTTCTGGGGACACACATTTCAAGATACTTTCTCTGACACTGCACTTTTAAAGTCCCTGAATGTTCTGTCTTTGCTCTAACCTTCTATTAAGTGTTGTCTTTGGGAGGAAGCATGTAACAGGCCAATGCCATTCTCAGGGTTGTTGGTGACATAGTTAAAGACTTCTGGGCTGGGCAAGATGGTGCACACCTGCACTTCAAACATTTTCAAAGGCTTAGGCAGGAGGATAATGAGCTCAAGGACAGCCTGAGCCCTGTGTCAGCCTTAACCCTTATAGACATATGGCCTACACTGCTTGGTGATGGGACAAACATGTCTGAGAGTACATTACAAGCTCAGTTTGTCATTGTGTGAACAGCAGTGTACTTACCAGCTAAGAGAGCTACAATTTAACAAAGTGATAATTTTTAAGGGAAGACCACTGCAGATATGGTCCCTTTTTGGGAAAAAAATATCTGTAGCATATAACCTTAGTTTATTCACAGATGAAATAGAAATTGGGTTATATATGTATTTATTCTTTTCTGGATATTATTTAAAGCACACCTCCTTGTTAAGAGCTCTCTACATTTTAGACACTTTCTGTCAGCAGTCCTTTAAACACACTCTTCAGGCTGTCTGTGAACTACTGTGTCTATGTCCAACCCTGACCTCTGCTGCTGGTTCTGGAACCTACATCTCTCTGTGAAGACCTGAGCTGATTGGCATACTCACACAAGCTTGGAAATGCCTGTACTATGCAAGTCGTTAAAAGAGAAATCTTATTTGTTTATGCTTTAGAGATACAATCACTGACAATGCCCACAGAAGGCAGCGACTCACAGTGCAGCTGGAGGTTAGGAAGTGTGCTATAAAATACCCTGCTATGGAGAAGGCAGTGCACGTGACAGTGCAGTGTCTGCCTGTATCATATAGGAGGCACAGGGTTTGAGCTCCAGTATATCCAAGACAAAACAAAACAAAAACAGACTTTGAAGCAGCCTACTTTGGCTTGATAGAAATTTTAATGACCAGCAGAGAAGTCGACTCTGGAAATCAGCAGCTTAATATTAAGAGCTTGTTTGTTTGCACGGTTCAGTTTGCCAGCCAAGCACTTGGAAAGATGTCAGGAAATTTAATTAGCAAAACTTTATTATACAGCAGAATTTCAGAAAGATGGCACAAGCATATCGTTCTCACAAAGACCAAGTTATATCCTAATGGGGGACTTTAAGCTGAGATAACCTACTTTCATTTTGTGACTTATTGGATATGAATGACATGGGCCTTCACCAGAACAACAACAACAAAAAAATTCAGAAACCATCTCAGCAACCAAAACAGATGTCACAAGGCCAACTATGGCAGCTCTGAGCATGCAACTCAGAGCTTGTGCAGTCCTCTTTAATACACACTGGATTCCTAGTTCACAGGAATTAGAAAGTCAACCAGAAAAAGGCTACGACAGGTACCATCAGCAAGACAAAATGGCAGCTGAGAGAAAAACAGAAGACAAGGAAAGAAGCTGCAAAGCGTAATACTCAGGAAAGACTATACACTGCTCTTGGCTGCACCTGAAAACACCCAGAGCTCAACGCAGATCCAGATGCTCAAGGGAAAGACATGCACGAACCTGGTTCTCAGTGAAGTCCGCAGACAAGGTATGGGCACAGGTGTGGATAGAACATTGTTTAGAACGACCCATAACAGTTATTTTCATTAAATAATTTAAGAATTATACAGGTAATCTTTTTTGAGACTGTAAAAACTAACAGCAGGCAGGAGAATTGCCATGAATTTGAGGCCAGTGTGGGCTACATAGTAAATTTCAGGCTAACTAGGTCTACAATAAGACCCTTTCTCAAATATTCACAAGAGAATGATAATTATCCTTATTTGTGTTTTTCCTGCCAGCAATTTGAGCATACTTAATTGTATATCATAATGGACAAATTCCAAAGTTAAAAGACAAAAAACATAAATCTACTAATACAAACAACTTATCCCTATAAAATTTCAGGAAGAAAAAATATACTAATAGAGAAAAACCAAAAGATAATTTTTAAAACACAATATGCATAAAAGTCAATAATTTCTCTAACATAATTACCAGTGAATAAGTTTATTATACTACCATTTATTCAACATTTAGAGTGCACATGGGCTGGATTCCATGAATTTCACTCCAAAGACTAATACTTTATGGAAAAACAAACATCTAAAGTTTTATACTTAAAAAGCAGCTAAGCTAAAGTGCACTACTAACAGAAACAGAAGAACCATGAGTAATTAATGTGTTACAGGAAAATGCCATATGGCTCTCAACGTAATTATATAATAAGAACTGAAAATTCTGTGAACAATAGCATTTGTCCATACCACACCTCCTCCAAAACTGATGTGTGTAGCAGACAAGACTGGAAAACAACAGACTCACAAATTAAAGGATTTTCTGCTCATGCTGGCCTCATGAGGGTGAGTATATGCACGTGTGTAGTACATTTTCTCCAGCATCATCCTGGACTATGACATGAAATCTTAGGCTAATGGCTTAGCTGTAGTTCATACAACAGATGGACTATATAAATGTGCTCTAAAAATATATATAGAACAGTAAATATCAGTAACAATTATCTGCAGTGAGCAGCTCAAAGAAGAGTGCCTTACTCATCTTTTCACCCCTGACTACTGCTCCAACACAGATGCTCAAAGTTTACTTACAGGATTATTCCATAAACCTGTGAAGCCTGGCTATGAAACCACTGATTTTATGGTATATAATACTGATGGTAACAGGGGAACTCTGCTCCATATTATTAACAGTATAAAATACTGACTCTAAGGGGGGAGGGGATTCTGCTCTGTACAGTATTAACTTTGGTTTCAATAGGTACAGACGCCTTTAATTTCTTGTCAAACTGTGCTAGTTTTACATTACTATAAGAAATATATCACACATTCACATTACAAAGAGAAAAGGTCTGAGTCATAATTCCAGGGGTTTCTGTCCAAGATCAGCTTAGGAGTGAAGGGCAGAACACTAACTTCATGGCAGCCCATTATCTCCTTTGAGCCCACATCTTCCTTGGCAAAGGACCTCCTACTTTTTTTTTTTTTACTAGGCTGTACTTCCCAAGTTTCTACTATATCACTCTGGGGAAATCAAAGCTGAAATATGAGCCTTTGGAGAACATTTAGATCACAACTACAACACGACAGCACATGTATATATCATGTAATATGCCACACCAAATATTATTCTAAAAATATTCCCCCCCCGAGACAGGGTTTCTCTGTGTAACAGCTCCGGCTGTCCCAGACTCAATTTGCAGAACAGGCAGGCCTCGCACCCACAGAGATCCACCTTCCTCTGCCTTCTGAGTACTGTGATTAAAGGCATGTGTCACCATGCCTGGCAAAAATAATTTTTTACCGAGACCGAAAAATTAACTTTGGGGGAGGGGGTAGAGAGATGGCAAGGCAAAACTGTTCGGATTTAATAAAGAAGAAAGCCCTATTAACTCCATTATGGAATCAAAGAGACACGGGGTACACTGGTACACATCTATGATCTGAGCACTCAAGTGGCCAAAGCAGGAGGATCTCAAGTTTAAGGCTAGACTGGCACATGCAGAGACATTAAAAGCAAACCAAAGGCTAAAGACTTTAAATTATAAACAGGGCTGGAGAAACAGCTCACATTCATAGACTGCTGCACTTCTAGAGGGTCCCAGTTCTACAATAAGCAGCTCACATCCGCCTGCCAACTCCACTTCTGAGGGATCTGATCCTCCACAACTGCTTGCACAATGTAGCATACACCCCCTAACACACATCTAAAAGAAAAAATCCTGAGAAAAGTCAGTTAAGGGGCTGGAGAGATGGCTCAGTGGTTAAGAGCATGCGTTGCTCTTCGAGAGGACCAGAGCTCACTTCCTAGCACCCACCTCAAATGGGTCACAAACACACTTTAACTCCAACTGTAGGGAACAGAACTATTCTGGCCTCCACGGGTACCTGCACACATAGGTACATAATACAAAACAAACGAGAAACCATTTTAAAAAAAAGATGACAAGTAACATTTATTCACATAGCAAGTATTTCTTACACAGTCAGGCATTATCACTTATTTTAGGTGAGCCCACAGGCAATGCATTAGTTATAATCACTACAAGTAGTTTTGAGTGTTAAGAATAAAATGAGTAATATCATGGCAGGTGTGGTGCTCTGAATGAGAATGACCCCCACAGGCTCATATACTTGAATGCTTAGCCATCAGGGAGTGGCATTATTTGAGAATGATTAGGCAGTGTGGCCTTGTTGGAGGAGGTGTGTCACTGGTTTCAAAAGTCTCCTGGGCTGCTGCCAATGAATGAGAGGAAGTTGTAGACACCTCATGATCTGACCACAGAGTTTTGAGGACCAGATCATATATGACCTTGCAAATTCTTTAAGTAAATTCACTTATTGCAAGAATCTTGCTCTGTATCTGTAGCCCAGGTTAGCCTCAAACTCACCATGTAGCACAGGCTGACCTTATTATACTCATGGCACTCCTCCTGTGCATTATAGCGGCTTCTACACAAGAGTCCAGCGCTTGATTTGAATTTTGAGATAGTGAATTCATGAATAAATGCTCACACATTATCACTGTATAACTAGCTCTGTAAATTACATAGCTGTTCCCAAATCAATATTCAGAAATAAAGACTGTAACTCACTTAGTGTTACAGTAGAATTCTAGAATGGGTTTAGCTGTGCTAAAATGATAGGCATCCACACAGGACAGTCAAGGGCAGTGGTTTTTTAACCTAACACTATGGCCCTTTAATACAGTTCCTTATGTTGTGGTGAGCCTCAACCATAAAATTATTTTTTTTGCTACTTCATTACTGCAAATTTGTTACTGTTATGAATCATAATATAAATATATGATATGCAGGATATCTGATATGTGACCTCCATGGGGGTTATGACTCTACATGTATGAATATAAAACTCAGGAGACTGGTCTCAAGAAGATAACAAATGCTGGAGTTTGCACATATGTATACTCTGTCTCTCTGTCTGTCTCTATTTACACACACACACACACACACACACACACACACACCTCTGTATCTATATTGATGTATTTTAAACGGATAATGGGTGCAGGGGCTGGAGAGATGGCTCAGCAGTTAAGAGCACTGACTGCTCTTCCAAAGTTCAGTCCCAGCACCCACATGGCAATTCACAGCTGTCTGTAGTTGCTGGGCGTGGTGGTGCAAGCCTGTAATCCCAGCACTCAGGGAGGCAGAGGTAGGTAGAATTTAAGGCCAGCCTGGTCTACAAAGTGAGTCCAGTACAGTCAAGAATACACTGTCTTGAAAAGCCTTAAAAAACAAACAAAATAGGGTACAGTAGGGCACAAAGAGTTAAAGAGATAAAGACAAAGGGGCTAGAAAAAGAGCTTCCTGGTTAAGAGCATTGGTTGTTTTCCAGAGGACTGGAGTCCTATTCCCAGCACCCACATGGTCAGTCAGTCACAACTGTCTGTAACTCCAGTTCCAGGAGAGCTAATGCCCTCTTCTGGTCTCCAAGAACACTGCACACATGTGGTATAGACATACATGCAGACAAAAACCCATACACATTAAATAAAAGTAAATCTTAAAAAAAAAGTACTTTGATTAAAAGCACTTGTTGCTCTTGCAGAGGAGCTGGGTTCAACTCCCAGCACTCCTGGGGGCTCACAACCACCCCCAGTTCCAGGAGATCTGAAGTCCTCTGTTGTCTCCACAGGTATCAGGCACAAACATGGTGCACATACATACATAATATATATGTGCAGGCAATGCTCCTTAAAAATATATTTAAAAATACTAAAGTTAGTAACTGAATGAGGAGAGTATGTCAGGCACAAAGCCCTAGAAGAGACCTAGGAAATCCCTGTAGGGTGAAGGAGGACACATCTGCCACTAGATAGGGTCTAGCCTTCAGTTAGCACTGATATACCTGTGCCAGCTTTACGCAGCTGACCTTATGTGTTCCTTCATCTACCCCGGATGGTTAGTAAGTAGCATTCCTACTGCATTACCTACTACACTGTGCTGCTCCTGCCTGGACTTCCCCGACAGCTATCCAATGTGTAGACTCCCCACTCTGACTTTACTGAATCAGCAGAGTTATGAACTCTACAATTTACTGCCTATGCCAACCTCATACACAGCATAAAACAGTACACCACTACCTCAGTTTAATCTATTTTCCAAAAGCAGTATCTCTAGTTGTTTTATTTTTTATTTTAATGTTTCATGGCTTAGTATGCTTAGATACTCAGCAGATACCTGTTGACCAATGAGTAGTAAATGAGGTTCAGGAGCTACTAAGCATGGGGAAGTAACAGACGTATATAAACTGATGTGACATGCCATAGCTTAACAAAGAGTGACTCATAGTGACCGAAGTACTGGGAAGCCTGGGAGACTCTGGGTTAAGCCCAAGCCTCACAACTTTTATTCCTTCTTTTATTCAGTAAATACTTTATACATTAGCTGCCAGACACACTTCTAATGACTATCTTCACTAGAAATGCATTGACGAAACCTTCAAAATGATATAACTATTTCATCAAAATTACCAAAGCGTTCCAGATTCTACACGTACTTACAAAAGTAGAATTGCATAGATAAAATGATTTTCTGTTCTACCTCTCTCCTGCCAATATATGTAGCTCTAAATTCAATTATGATATCAAAGTTCATTTAAAGTTGTAAGATCAGAAGCTAGGTAAAGACTCTAAATTGAAATAATTATATATCTTATATTTTTATATTTACTTGGTAATCCGACAAAGTCATGGTACTAATGATATTGGTTTAAGTTCTGGGGACTTTAGAGCATGAGCTATCTAAGAGAGGAAAGAATCTGGGCAAGCTTCCTTCTTTTCTCCCAACAGTCTAGATAGTATTTTAAAACCACTAGACCTGAAAGAGATAACCTGTCAGTAGTGTCCTAGATTCCATTTGATATTGGTTCAAATTTCAGCTTTGTCACTTATAAATTGTGAGGCTAAGAAAACCATTTAACTTTTCTGCAACTCAATTTTCTCACTTGTAAAAGTGAAAATATGGTTTTCTAAGAGGGTAGTACATGAAAAGAGCTAATTCAGGTGACACAAAGCCATTTAAGAGATCTGCCATGCAGGGTGACCTTCTGCCTGAAAGTCATTTCCACTAGTCAGTTATTAAAAAAACAAAACAAAACAAAAATTAACACTCTTTCTAATTATAACTGAATGGTTGCCTTAAAATTTTTCTTTACAATACCTCATGACAACATTAGAGTCTCTAGAAAGATGCAAACAATGATGTTTAAGAGTCACGGCTTGTACTTTGGGGATAAAATGCAAAGACTGAGTTCTGATCATCTCAAAGGTCACCCCTCCCACTAGTAAGTTAGACATGATATTTGGTGGCCCCAGGCACTGAGCATCTTACTGATTCAACATCCTGAATAGGATCCTTGCTCAGTAACAAAGAAGCGTATGTTATCTTTTCAAAAGTCTAAAGGGCTTCAAGGAGTCAGTCAAAAAGGATGAAAATCCTAGTGCCTGCAAGGACCAGGAGAAGCACACTAGACTTATGTATGTATGTAATCCATGAAGAAAGCAGGACACATACTTAGGTCTGTAGCACTGGGGAGTGCAGCTCCCGCTCAAGTTTGCCCATTTTGCAGTGGACAGTGGTGCCAGATGGAAGTTACATTTACATCCAAGACAGTGGTGATTCACATTAATTTCTGTGACCATTTCCTGGCTTATGGCAGTAAAAGGTCTTCTTTAACCACACCTGTAAATTACAATTTTGTAACCTAAAAATAAAACATTTGAGGGATAAGCTCCCTATTCTCATCCCATTCTATACCAGATGGACTAGCCAAAAACGTCACCTACGTGGGCCACCTTAAGGGAGTGTGGTCACCTATGTGGGCCACCATCAGCAGCCAGTTTGAAGTTTTTATAAACAGATTTCCAACAAATGCATCAGGGCCAGCACTGCTCACCAGCCTAGAGGCAGAGATGGTTGTCCTGATGACAAATCTTCCAGCAAACTAAAAGCAATTCGGTTTTGTCTGGGTCAATCTATAAAATCCAATGACCTCTCTTCCTTCCATGTAAAACTGCCCACTCAAATACTTTAAGCAGGGATCTCACACTCAGCAATGTGAGGTTTAAATCAAGTGCTCAGTTTGTCTGGATGTATTCAGAAATGACCATATAAAAAGATCAGAATGAGATGAAAAAAGTCAATGTCTAAATATAGGCATTGCTAAGAAGGGAGGTGAAGAAGGAGACGGCCAGATTATAAAGACAATTGTTCTATCCAGTTTTGCCTCAGGTTAGCCCTGTCAACTCTCAGCTGCGAGTGAACAAAGACAGACTTGCACGGAGGTATTTTCATTCTGCAAAGCTGTGAGGCTCTGGAAAAGCACCACATGTGGATCTCACTGCTCAAGACTGCACACTTTCACTCGTAAACACAGGGAAAACATCATTCTGTATATTTGTCAGTCAACCTAGAACCATAAACCTTTCATTTTCAAATACTGACTGTTGCTAGTTTACTGACGAATGGGACACAATTCCTGAACTCAAGGAGCCCACAATCTAAGAGAGAGACAACAGTAACAGAAGTAAAATGAAATCAAGACATGGTTAGCAGTTTCTTAGGGGACACACAGCAAGAATTGGGGGAGGGGAGTGCTCGCGCTGTGTGGAGAAGCTGTTAAGGCGCTCTGATGGCTGTGCTGCATGTGAAGGAATGGAGACTCAGCAGCAGAAAACAAATGAAGACCCTGGAGAGCAGGTGAGGAAAGCACACTTGGGGGGCAGAAAGTGACTAGACTTGACCCAGTGCATACTTGAGCCAGAATGGCAGCAAGAAGGGGCCAGCACACAGAGGCACTTTCTGTTTTCTGACCTTTAACTGAAAAAACAAACAAACAAAAAACATACTCCCCACACTAAACAACAACAAACCCTCAAACCAAAACCTACTCATCTAGGCTCCAGAGGAACCACATTTGGTACCAGTAGAGGAACAGAAGAACAAGCTGAGCACGGGAGTTTGAAAGAGCAGAGATGATCAAGATAAAACTGCATTCACACGCTCAAAGACACTGCATGATCCAAAAGAAGAGAATTACCTAAGTAAAAGCTCAGTCTGTTGGCGATTTCATTTTTAACATATTTTCCCAACAGTGTCTACACTCACTCGGACATCGTCATCTCACAGGAGAAGCAAGCCTTTAGGGGACCGTGGACACTGCTATGGTCTGCCCCTGAGATGTGAAGGGGCTGTGGCTGTCCCCCAGGCTTTCTAAGGTGACTTCCTTGCCTAAGTAGCATGCCCTGAGAGGATCTGTTTCAGTCCTTTAGTCGGAGTGGGGTGGCTGAGAATGGGTCTCTAAATAGCCCTGGCTGTCCTGAACTCACTGAGATCCGCCTGCCTCTGCCTCCTATGCTTGGATTAAAGGTGCGCGCCACCACGCCCGGCAGTTTTAGTGTTTTAAAAGGGGTAAACAATGTAATTATATTACAATCTCAAAAATTAAACAATTATAGGAAAACAGCTGACCAGCTTCTCTACACCATTCTTCACTTGCAAACAGACAATTAAAAAGCAGCAGTTGGAGGAAAGAGCATGCAAGACAGAAGCAGCCTTACAGAAAAAAACTTAGGTGCCTTTACTCCCAGTTGATGTTTCAGAAGAACACAAGTTCCCAAACTTACAAAATTTAATTATAGAGATTTATAACTCCACATTAAAAAAATGCATATCGGGTACTTCATCACTGCCTGGAGAATGCTAAGACCATTTCCAAACATGACTCAGGAAAACCTTAAGATTTCCCAGAGAGCTGAGCGTGGTGGTGCATGCCTTTAATTCCAGCACTCAAGGAGGCAAAGGCAGGCGGATCTCTGTGAGTTTGAGGCAAGCCTGGTCTACAAAGTGAGTCCAAAACAGCCAGAGCTGTTACATAGAGAAATCCTGTCTTCAAAAACCAAAAAAAAAAAAAAAAAAAAGAAGTTCCTGAGTAGAGAGCAGGGTGACAAAGATGATAATGAGAGTTAATTCAGCTCCTCCCCAACCAATATCCAGACAGTTCTGTCCCCTCTGAATTTTTCTTTTGAAAAGAGGATTACTATCTTGGAACTCCACTGCACTCTTCAGATTTCCTCTCTTACCACTTATTCTCTTTAATTTCACCTTGATTACAGCAGCATACTTAATATCTAGAAAGCTGGGGCTGCAAAGATAGTTCAGCAGTTAAGAGCACTGGATGCTTTCCCTAAAGTCCTGGGTTTGATTCCTACAGCCACATGGTGGCTAACAACCATCTGTAACTCCATTTCCAGGGGATCTGATGCCCTCTTCTGGTCTCTGTGGGCACCAGGCACACATGTGGTAAACAGACATTTATGCATGAAAACCACCCATACACATAAGACAAATTTAAAAGCACCCCTCTGCACCCTCTATCATGAGACAAACTGGACAGGGTTGGAGATACTTTCAGAGCTAGAACAGCTGTTCTTGCACGGTTAGGGCCATAAGATTAACATTTGCAATTGCATTCACACTGAGAAAAATGTCATTGTCCCATTTCACAGATTAAAAAAACAAGGAAACAGGCTATATGCACCACAGAGATTTGTAGGTGGGGAGCTGGTCTCTGAACATGCAGTCTGACTCCAGAACTTGACCTCTTAACTACCTGCCCTAATTATCAAGACATCAAAAAGTCCTGGAGTTCTTTTCTATTTATTTTATATGTATGGGTGTTTTGCCTGCACACACGTATGTGCTTTATGTGCATACATGGTGCCTGTACTGATCAGAAGAGGGTATTAGATCTTATGGGACTGGAGTGAGAGGTGGCTGTGAGCCACCGTGTGGCTGCTGGGAATCAAACCTGGCACCTCTGGAAGAGCAGCCAGTGTCCTTAACCACTGAACTATTTCTCCAGCCCCAGAATTATTTTCTAATGGAAGTCTCGATCATATTTTGAATAAAACGGTCCTTCCTTAAGGGAAGAAATCAAGAATATGACTACCTTCGTGGAGTAAATTCACCCTATCTAACATGTTTTCTGGCAGAACAGGTTTACCTTGGATCTTCTGACCACTTCCTTGGCATCCACTCCACTCTTTTCCAGAATAGCAGCAGGTGCCCACTTTGTACTGGACTGGGCTTACAGCCTATACTAAAGGTCTACAGATGGGTTCCTTCTCACACCCCCAACCCCAAGACAGGGTCTCTCTGTGTAACAGCCCTGGCTGTCCTGCACTCGATTTGTAGACCAGGCTGGCCTTGAACTCAGAGATCTGCCTCTCTGGGGGCTAGGATTAAAAGTGTGTGCCACCATGTCTGGCTACAGGTGGGTTCTAGCCACTCCATGCAATCCCATCTTCCTTGACACATTTACTGGTTAAGACATAAACTCAGAATTTATGTTGGCCCACTGAAGGAAGTGAAGAGTTTGTTTCAAAGCTGATTAAAGATACTATCATTTAGGGTAGGGGCTAGGAAAATGGATCAGTGGATGAAATTCTCACTGGGCAGACATGAGGACCAGAGTCTGGTTCTCTAGAACTCAAGCAAATACCAGGCGGGGTGGTGACTGCCTGTAATCGCAGTACTCAGGAGACTGAGACACGGGATTCCCAAAGCAAGCTGGCTGGCTGGCTGGACAAGTGGTGAGCTGTGGGTTCAATGAGAAACCCTGTATCTCAATAAATAAAGTGAAGAATGATTATTGGATGCACTAGACATCAACTTTAGGCCTCCACATCCACACACAAGATGTGTCCATTCTATCTATCTACCTATCATTTATCTATCTATCTAGTCATTTCAGCTCTATCTATCTATCTATCTATCTATCTATCTATCTATCTATCTATCTATCTATCTATTTGTCATTTTGACTCCATGTGCCCCATATGAACGAAGAGGCAGGAATCAACTGGCAGCTGTCTTACTACTGAAGATAGCCAAGGAAGTTCTCAATCTGGAGAAAGACTTTCAAGATGAGAATTGGAGCTGTCATGCTGATGATACTCTGAACCTCCAAATGAAGGTCCACCATACTGCTGTAGTTGTTATACCAGCCAATGTACTTATTTCAAACTAGCCTGGGCTACAGAGCAAGACTGTTTCAAAAATAAAGGGAACCCAGAATGTAGCTCAGTGGGTAAAGTTCTTGTCTGGCATTGAACCTAAAACCTAGGTTCAATCTCCAGCCAGTTCCACATAAATTTAGATGTGTGGAATATGCTTTTACTATTAGCATTTAGGAGACAGGGACAGGAGGGTCAGGAATTCAAGGAATGCCTGGGCTGTATGAGAACCATTTTCAAAAACCCAAACAAACAAAAGCAATCATAAATCAAAAGTATATAAATATTTCAAGGTTACTTTATTTATATGTAGGTGTATATCTGAGTGTATATACACACAGGCACGTATGTAGGCCCAAAGAAGAAATCAAATCCTCTAGAACTGAAGTTACATATGGTTTTCAGCCTCCTGATGTGGGTGCCTAGAACCAAACCTGGGTCCTCTACAAGCAACAGGTTCTCTTAACTACTGAGCCAACTCAACAGTCAAGGTATCTTGCTTTGAGAGACAAGCATGTAACTCAGTTGCTAAAGTACCTACTAAGAAGTCTGATGACTTAGTTCCATTCCTAAGACCACAGTGTAAGGACAGTACTGACTCTTGAGCACTCCTCTCTGACCTCCACACATGTCTGTGTCACATGTGGAGATGAATGTGAGTGAATGAATACACACACACACACACACACACACACACACACACACACACACACACACCACTCACACCATCACACAAGACCTAATACAAATATAAAAATTTTAAATGTTTTAAATGCACCTTGCACATCCATGCGCATATATGTATGATCATCATTCTAATAAAATCAAAGATCAAAAGTATATAATATATACAAATATATAAAACTACCAACATTCACTTTACCTATGTGTATGCCTGAGTGTTTACACAGTAGGTGCGTATTAGGCCAACAGAAGGCATCAGATCCTGTGGAGCTCGAGTTACCTGCAGCAGGATAGTCAAGTATCTCTTTAAGCACATGTGCCATACCAGGAATGCAGACGGGCACAGCATGGCAACCTCTCTCAGGATTGGCTGTAAAAGGCAACCTACTTACCCATCTAGGGTCTGAACACAAAAAGAGGCTCAGATTTTTTTCTTCTCCCTCCTTCACAGGTTCCCCTCAGGTTTTTCTGAAGAAAACTCACAAATGTCCACAGATTTAAAAATAAACTTTTAAAAGTCCGCTCTCTTCTTTCGGCTTGTGTCTCTTGGGGACCAAACTAAAGGTCTGTGAAAAGTACCTTTACTTGCTGAAACATCTCGTCAGCCCTGAAGCAAAAACTTTTGGGGTAAGTACTTTTAGATGACACAATCATGAAAAAGGCCCTAAAGCCACATACTGCAATGACTTTCCTGTAAGAAGACACTTGAGGATGGCAGGTGTCCCTCTCTCTGCAGTTGACAAAGGGGAACACAAACTACAAATATGCTGATCATATTCTTTAACTGTATCACAGATGACCGAGGGATCCAACAGGTAGAAATAAAAGTTAACACTCTACAAAGAAAAATTAAAGCAATGTTGAGTAACGCATCAATATGAACTGATGGTAAATACATTTACCAACTCAAAATAAGTCTCTTCCTGGGGCTGGAGAGATGGCACAGTGGTTAAGAGCACTGGCTGCTCTTCCAAAGGACCTGGGTTCAAATCCCAGCACCCACATGGCAGTTCACAGCTGTCTGTAATGGCTGGGTGTGGTATCGCACACCTTTAATCTTAGCGCTTGGGAGGCAGAGGCAGGCAGATCTCTGAGATCAAGGACAGCCTGGTCTACAAAGTGAGTCCAGGACAACCAGGTTAAACAGAGAAACCCTGTCTGGAAAACAAAAAAACAACCCAACCCCTTTACCAGAAAAAAAAAAAAGAGGGTCTTCCAATGAAACCCTGAAATAAACCCAAGCTAACAACCACTGAGAAAGCACCAAAGGCACCGGGTGGCCTTCCCTCACCCAGTGACAAGCTGAACCTACGGTTTCAAGAGCAGCAAACATAGTTATTAACAGGTACGGCTGTTCGTTTTCTACGCTGTCTAGGGCCATCCGGACTCATGCACAAGTCTACTGTGATGGGGTCGGACGAAGGAAAGGCAGAATTGTTTCTCTCTTGGCCTGAATTTCATTTGTTAAAGGGTTTCAAGATTCCTGAGATTTCCATGTTCAACTTCCATCTTTATCTAAATAAATGACAGGATCTTACTTATATTTAACGAATATACAATTTTCATAACTGAACAATTTATCATCCAAAATTCAATAAGAGAGCTATAATAAGAACTTATTACTAAAATCAAATTCTCCTAAAATATAACTGATTGTTCTTAAAGAACACTGTTTATAAATACATTATTTAGAACATTATACGTTGTAACATAGCCACTTGTGTGACTAAGAACAAGAAGCTCAACCGCTATTTACTAAAATATAATATAGTAAATACTCACTGACTAAGCTTTAAAATTACTGACTTACATTAAGGAAAGAAAGGTTTCTGATAAAATGGCCCTGCTCAGGCAGCCATGGCAGTGGCACACGCCTGTAATCCCATCACTGGTGGAGGCAGAAGAACTGAGATGGCTTGAAATAAATGCAAGATCCTACCTCAAAAAGCGGTGGTGGGGGTGTGCGTGTTTTCATCAAAGGAAAACAAGTCACTTCTTACTACGTGTGTATGAGTGTGCACATTGTAATGCTAGGGAGTGAATACATGGTCTCATATGCTGAGTAAGTACTGTAACACTGTCTGTATTTATAAAGCCTGTCTTTAATTAATTAAAAAACATGGGCACATGTGTGTGTGCTCACTTATACATACATACATACATACATACATACATGTATAAAACTGAAAAAGTCCAAGATTTAAGAACAGCACGGAGTAAAAGAAGTCCAGAAGCTGGAGTCAATGATTCCCATGTTTTCGTATGTCATTTTGACAATTCTTTTCTGCATTAACCTGTGGTAGGAGTTAGTTCTTTTTAGTGTATTAGTATGCGGATCAATCTGGCACCTGGCAGCACATAAAGGAGGAGCTTGGCATTGCTTGGACTTGGGGCAGAGATGGGTGGAGCCCACTTGGGGCCACAGCTCCATGAGAAACACAATATGCCCTGTTGAAGGGGTGCGGCTAAGAAACTGTACAAGTCTCGAACAACATGCATTGCCACAAGAACCCACAGGAACCACTAGATATGGTGAGAGAGCTCATAAGCCCATGACACCCCAGAAGAGACCTCGCGATTACACTGTACATAAAACAGAGAGCTCCGTACAGCTTGATCTCTTGCTCCCATGGAGCTGGGGAGGTAAAGCAAGGCGTGCTGTTTGCCAGCCTTTAACCTGCAATGGTGAGAAGCTGAGAGGTGGAGGCCGAGAGAGAGACTTCTGCTACGAGTCAGACTAACAAGGCTGGCAGAGAAGGTGGGTATAGAACCTTAATAAGGCTGGCAGAGAAGGCCGGCAGAGAACCTTAATAAGGCCGGCAGAGAACCTTAATAAGGCTGGAAGAGAAGGCCGGCAGAGAACCTTAACAAGGCTGGCAGAGAAGGTGGGTAAAGAACCCTAATAAGGCCGGCATAGAACCTTAATAAGGCTGGAAGAGAAGGTGGGTAAAGAACCCTAATAAGGCTGGCAGAGAAGGCCGGTAAAGAACCTGCTGAGAGGAAACCGGAGGCCACAGTGAGGAACTAGGCCGTGAAGCACACATGGGCTGAGGAGACTAGAGAAGTGAGTCTCAGCTGGTGGAGGAAGCCAGCCTCAAGTTAGCAGTTAAAACAGGCTGGCCTTATAAGCCAGCCACAATGTAGCAGTTGAAATAAAGTGACCATATGAACTGGCAAAGTTAGGCTCAGTGGACACTAAGCTGGGGAAGGACTGCCTGTTGTGATTGCCTTAACCATACTGCGAAAAATCAAGTTTTCCCCCACGGACTTACGCTAAGAATATTAATATCCTTTTAAGAAAATTAGAGTTGGTTAGATCTTAGATATTAAGTGTTTATAGGTAGTACGTTATAGGAGATAGGTGTTTTATAAGTGTTAAGTATTAATTAATGTAAGTGGTTTTTTTGTTTTTGGGTATTTTTGGTGTTTTGAGACAGGGTTTCTCTGTGTAATAGCCTTGGCTGTCCTGGACTCACTTGTAGACCAGGCTAGCCTTGAACTCACAGAGATCCACCTGCTCTGCCTCCCAAGTGCTGGGATTAAAGACACGTGCCACCACGCACAGTTAATATAAGTGTTTTAAATAAAAAAATTCCACTGTATGAATCCACTTCACTCCTCCCTATATCTTTGGCTGTCTGTGGGTCACAATACACTATTCAACAAAGCAAAAATACAAAAACAGAAAACAGGGAGAGAGGAAGAAAAGGAAGGATAGTGCAGTCCCTGTTGTCATGATGATGTTACAGAAGGTAACTATCCTGAGGACAGCAGAAACCAAGACAGAGACACTTACACACACCATTAAAGAATAAATGTGTGGCGATATCCAAAAGAAGGGCAGATCCCAAGTCAGATGGGGAATGGGAACTGTGAAGAGATTTTGTTGAAGGTGCAGAAGGCAAAGACATTGCAACGAAGAGTGCAGCATGTATTTAAGTGTGTAACGAGGACATGCGATGGAAACGCCCCAGGCATATCTGGAATATCACCTTGCAGTGTGATCTAACCATGTCTATATAAAGAGGAGTAGCTGAAAATGAAGCCGGGAAGTGAGACCAGAGCCAGATTATGAAAACATGTGAATGTCACTGAGAAGACAGCACTCATAAGAGTGCCTTAAGAGGTTTGATCATGTCTGTAATGCTGCAGTGGGGTGTCCCTCTTGCCATTTCAGTTCTCAGACACTTCTGCTTTAGTGCCACCTACATCTGGATCCCTGCCTGTCCATTCAATGGCACACTTCTACTCTCACTGCTACAATGCCAACAAACATATTCTTACCGAAGCAGTTGCATGTGTGTTTTTTCAGGGTCAAAGACTGTAAACTCTTGGGAGCAAGAACAGCACCTTCTGATTAAGAACACACTGAGCCTCACCTCGGTGATCAGAGCATACATCCAACACTAAGTAATTATAACCAAAGTATGGAGATCCATCTTACTACTTACATTCCTTCACTATTTTGATATTTAATCATGGAACTGCCCTTGCAATGCTAAGTACTTTCTGCTCGAAGTCTTTTTGGCAAACGTCAACTAGAATTTACATTAAGATGGCCATGGAGATTACAAACCCTCCAATCTCTCCTCTTCCAAGACTGTGATATACAGCACGGATGGAGCCAATCTGATACAGTCACACTGGAGCATACACCCAGGCCACAAGAGCCATCTCCAGCTAGAGAGATCTGTCATCTCACAACCACACAAGTTTGGGGTCACATAGTCCCAGCCTCTTCTTCAGAATATCTCCCAAACACAGCTTCTCACCTCCCTTCTGAACTAGCTCAAGTTGTTCAGATGCTCTATGTCTGGGTTATCTCTTCAGCCTCTTGCTGAATCTCTTCATATTCTACCCAGTTAAAAAAAATTCTTCAGTACCTTCCTAAAAGGCCTGTGAAGTTCTTAAGTTTCAAGCCTATTTTTCTGCCGTTCTTTCACTTACCAACTAACTGCTTATTGGGTCATGAAAGAACTAAACAGATACACACCAAAACGAAAGCAAAAAAGGTAGTAAAACCTGTTCTTGTGAGAGCTTTAACTGGATGGAGTAGGGAGAGGTTTGAAGTTACAGTTTAGGAGGGGTGATACATGCAATGAAGAAAATAAAAAGTAGAGAATGAGGTGGATGGTCAAGGAAGACCTTAATGAAAAGTTGTATCCGAGAAGACACTTGAAAAAGGAAAAGGCTGATGCATGGTTCAAACCACAGCCAGCACAGATTCAATTTATGCTAGAGCTCTCACAGACTCTATTGTGAGACTTGGAGCCTAGGGTAGTTGGCACAAAGTAAGTGGGGAGGGAGAGAAGAGACAAGGATGGAGGGAAGACACATAGAGTGTAGGGTGACCATGGAGGCCTCCACTGACCATTACAATGACTTGAATTTTATTCTGAGCAAGGCAGAAAATACTAGAAACATTAGAAGGAAGGGAATGGTATGACCCAGAGTTTAAAGGACCTGCCACTGTGCTAGCTGCTGTGCTGGAGAGACCAGGGTGGGAAGCAGGACTCAGATAAAAAAAGCATGGCCACTTCTGTGGCTTGTTTGAGGAAATACTAGACTATCAAAACAAGGATTTTGAGGTACAATCTGCAAGATTTCCTGACACACTGGCTGTGGGGTGGAAGGTTTTTGGACCAAGGAGGTGGGTTTGGCATTACCTGGGTTAAGAGACTGCTGGGACTAGGTTCTGAGGGAGGTATCTGGGGTTGTTTCTGACATACTGGAAATGTAGTGGCTATTCCAGCAGGCACATATGATATATAATGTACGCATGCCTGTGTGTGTGTGTGTGTGTGTGTGTGTGTGTGTGTGTGTGTGTGTGTGTGTGTAGCACTCATGACAGAAGTGGCACCTGTCATCTCACATCGATGCTTACAGATCTTACGTGTCTTTATGACAGTCCATCTATTCTGTAGGTTCTTCCCACCCTCATCTTTTTCTTCTTAGTCAAAATAATTTCCACCTTTAAGACTGATGTCATCTACTTTATGAAACACATGATCAGCACTTCCTGAATCACTCTGTTTCTTTTCTTCGTCACTTAAGACTAAAATATGAATACCTGGCCATATAGCATATTTTAAAAATATGTAATTTTCATTTTGGTAAAAGTAAGGCATATATTCTGCAAACACAGCAGGTGGCTTTCCTGTTCTCATCCTCATATAAATCCTTTTAGGAAAATTAAAAACACAAATAGAGATCTCAACAAGTAGCCCAATATCCGATTTTGTACTTTTTTCAACATTTGCAGCTATCTGAAAATCATTTTTCAAAAAGGCTTGTATTATAGCATAAACTTTATAGGCTGAAAACAGAATGAAATGTCTTTTGACAGTTTTACAAAGCTAATTTTCATTTTGACTGTCATTCTTTTACTTGCCTCATAGAGGAACAAACCCACATTTAGCTTTTTTGTGCCACTTTCAGGAAACAACATCTAATGCAATCAAGAAAAAGGAGGAAATTTATGAATGTGGCCTTAGGGATGTTGAGTCCAACGACCTGTCTCTCAGGAAAGAATGCTGGACAGTCAGGAGGCCACTTCTTGAGCAGCACTACATCGCTACAACCAGCTGATAAGGGCCAGTTGCTTAGCAACAGTGTCTATCCCATTCACAACTGTTTCTCCAGTGCCTAAAATGCATCTGGCAGATAGTACAGAATGAATGAATGAGAGATGGATGAATGAGTAATTCTAATCTCATGGTGCTGAAATCTATCAAACAAATCATGAAACTGGTCTAAATTTCTTTCGGCATTAAAAAAATGCTGAATCAAACCTATTGTCTTTAAACAGAATTACAGAATGTTAATAGCATATAAAAGTGAGGGGGAAGCTGAAGCAAAAATCTCACTAACAATACAGAACTCTATAAAATTCTCAATAGATCAAAAGCAAGATGATACTTTGGCAACCAAACTTGCTTCTTCAGACAATAGTTTGATAGATATTCAGTGTAGGAAAATTACAGCCTTTGAAAACAAAATAATGCAAAGACCTCTGAAAATGTCATCAGAGAATCAAGGTTTATGGGTGGGGAAGATGGCTTCGTTGGAAAAGCATCTGCCATGTATGAAGTCCTGAGTTTGTTCTTCAGAACCCAAACAAGGGTGCAATACTCAACCAGAGCTGGGAGGGGTTGACCAGCAGAGAAGTCCCTGATGCTGGTCAACCAGCCCACTAAAGGAGCAAGCTCCACGGCAAGTGAGAGCCCTGTCTCAAAAGATAAGCTCTCCAAAACCAAAGCAAACCACCACAAAACAGACAGACAGACAAAAGTAACAGGTAGAGGGCACCTGAGAACACTACTCAAGGGTGACCTCTGACCTACACATCACACTCATGTAAACAAACGAGCACACACATGCGTGAGTGCACACAAGCTTATGTAGTACAGTTGTAAAAACCCTATCAACTCCGATTCCAGAATGCAACACAGGAGGTTCTGAAGGTTCTCTAACACACACACTCTTACTACTTGCTTCTGTTTTGTTTTGAGACAGGTCTCACTATGTAACCCCAGATGGCCTGGAACTCACTATGTAGCCCAGGCTGGCCTCACTCACAGAGAGCTGATGGGATTAAAAGTGTGTGCCATCATATCAAACACTTGGTTTTGAACCCGAAGTGTTGGAAGCAAACACTTCAACAGAAATTGTGGCTTGTATGCAGCCAATAAACAATCTAACATGTGTCCTAAGTCCCAAGAAAAAATACCAAGTATCAGATAAAGTTACAAAACACCAACCTCTTTAATCTCATGTAGTTTTCACTGGCAGCTGGTCGGCATTCCGCTCTCTGTACCACTATTCCTTCCAATGACAGTTTATCTTGAATGGAAAGGGAAAAAATGTATTCAGAGATAACATAACATTCATCATTCCTAAGATGGCATTTTGACACATAACTAAAACATAATTCATAGAACTCAAGGGAACAAAGGACAGCAGTAGGCTGACAGCAACATTACTTCTTGGAACAGAGAAGCCTCGTTCGTAGTGAGAGGCACACTGGAGCATTTCTGGATTGCTCCCTGAGCTGCACTGTCCTGTACCAAGAGCAGCTTTTACACACCCAGACTCAAGAGACCTGAAAGGGCACTCGATCTAATAAACGTGGACACTGCATCTGCAACAATACAGCAAGTCAGAGCACTAAAGCAAAGGTCTGCACACACACAAGTGAAGCTACACTGAGCACTCTGAACCACAGGGATGAATCTCAGTGTGTCAATGTGACTCTGTAAGCTGACGATGGCACATATCTCTAGTCCTAGCACTGACAAGGAAGAAAAGGAGGTTCACACATTTTGGGCCAGCGTGGGCTACATAGCAACTTAAGCAAACAGTGAATCTACTCTGAGTATTTCTCTAAACAGAAAGGAAATTTTCTTTCTTCTAGTGACCTTGACTTGAAAGCCCAGGAGAAACAGAAAAAGGAAATAGAAGCTTGGATCTCATAAGCCCACTGGCATCTGGCACTGTGGCAGACTGAAGTTGATGGGCATGGCCTACTATGAAAGAGGCATATGAATACCTCTCACAGGCAGCAGCCTTATGACAATCCGAAAATCTAAGATGTGCTTCAAACAGCTACAGGACAGTCATATTTCCATGAGAATTCACCTGAGCTCTGAGAAGAGACTAAGAAAATCCTCTAACCACGAACACTTCTGCCTCATCTTTTTAGGGTGACTTACTTCATTCATTCCACTAACTGTAAATGACTACCATACAAAGCCACCATGTGGGTGTTGTACAATCAAAGATGATTAAGATACAGCACCAACAGGTGGGCGTGGTAGCACACGCTTTTAATTAGGAGGTAGAGGCATGCGGATCTCTGTGAGTTCAAGGCCAGCCTGGTCTACAGAGTGAGTTCCAGGACAGCCGGGGCTACATGGAGAAACCCTGTCTCTAAAGACCAAATAAAGAAAAGATACAGCACTGTCTTCAAGGGCACACACTTGCTATACGAACAGTGACACACCAAATAAAACAGACTCATATGGAACCACATCTACACAATCCACAGTAGAAAATTTTCAGCGACCTTCCTAGATTTTTGTCTCCAAAATTCAAGGAGTTATATACTGAGGTTCCAAGTACTAATTCTTGGAACACCATCTGAATTAAATATTCTCAGAGCACCGCAATACAAATACTCTCTACAAAGGCACTTGGAAAGAAGTGCCCAGAAAGCACAATGGCAAAACCTACACCTACCTCACACTCGTGTGCCGGGGAAGAAAGACCATACACGACACAATTCTTTACATTTGAAACCTTATCATGAGTGAAATCAGTAAGACTAGACTTTGAATTTTCTCAAGGAAACACAAATCTTATAGCCTAGTTTGTCTGTGAAGAAAGTGAAAGTCTTAACATGCTTCAGTCTCACAATAACAGCAAACCCTGGGAAATTTTGACATATCGAATATCCTAAGTATCTGAGGAAAAGTCCAAAACAGACACTAAATTCATGCTTTTCTAAAACAAAGTAAGACTGGGATAGCGACAGCATCCCTGATAACAATTTAATTACCAATCCAAGTATTTACTGATGTTGAATGTTACAATGGCTACCTTTAATACCATGTGCTAATGCTCCCCATCTATTTAGCTACACCTACTCTAAGATGACACCCTGAATTTAATTCTTAGAGGGTTCTGCCATCAGTCTTCTACATATCTATGACCCGTGAAAGGGTGGAAAGGAAGCTCAAGGCCCTCATTTCAACCTGACCACCACTTTCTGTTCTTCAGTCAAAGTTACTCACACAGAGCAGTAAGTAGCATGCACTCCTCCAGAGCAGACGTTTCTGTTTACCATATCATCTTTTCAAACTTAAACTTGCTTTCAAATGCTACTCAAGTTAAAGGGCAAGTCTTCATCATTAGAAATAAATTTCCCCAAGAACTGGCTGGTTTTAGTTCTCAGCTTCCTTTACCCTCTCTTAAATTTAAAAGGCCAACTTACTTTGGGTATGGCCTCTCTAAACATGACTTACTTGCTCTTTGTTTAAAGCTAATACATACTTCTTAAAGCCTCTTGGGGACATATTCTTATATTTTCCCACTGAACCATGCATCTTTTCTTCAACACATTGCTTATAGTTCAAGGGAAAGGTATTAAACATGAAATTCTAGTGTAAAGCACTCACTGCACACCACTGTGGGTAAAGTACAATCTGTGCACATCAATACAGAAATCCTTACTTAAAACTACCTTTTGGACCAATAAGAAAGAATGTGAATACTTGAAAAATAATCCTTTTGACTCTTATACACTTTCTATATATTTATCAAGTGACTCTTGTGTAAGAGGCCATGCAAAGCACATTAGAAATAGCAGATAAAGGAAGCATGCCTCTTGTGGTCAGGGAATGCAGAGGGGAGTGCAGCCATTTTCAAATGTTTATTCTGTACCATATATTCTCAAAATGTTTAGATGTAGCATGACTTCGCCATTCCATGATACGTATATATATCAAAAATATACCCCAAACAAATTGCTTTTACTTGTGAATTTACAAAAATTTCAAAATTCAATACATTTAGACTGCCTTTTGCTTTGTTTTTGAGATAGGGTCTCTCTATGTAGCCTTGGCTGACCTAGAACTTGCAGAGATCCACCTGTTCCTGTCTCCTAAGCATTGAGATTAAAGGCCTACACCATGACACCCAAACACTGCTGTTTTAAGTGAAAAGGAAATACACAAGCCCCCAAGTAATTTTCTTTTACTTAACATAAACAATTCCTACTTATATAAATCTGTGTAGGGCTATGTGAGTTATGTGAGTGTGTGTATGTACGGGTGTCCATACAGGTCGGGGACTCAGATTCTCTGAGGCTTGAGCTACAGGTGGTTATAAGTCAGCTGACATTGGTCTTGGGAACAGAGTGCTCGTTCTCTGAGTGAGTACCAAGTGTTCTTAACCACTGAGCCATCCTCAGACCTATGTAGCTTGAAAAATGTACAAGCTACATATGGCTAGCGCCCACAGAGGCCAGAGAGGGAGTTTAATCCCTTGGAGCTGAAGTTCCAGGTGTTTATGAGCACCACATATGGATGCTGGGATACGAACCTGGGTCCTCTGGAAGAGCGCAAGTTCTCTTTCCTGTCAGGCCATCACTCTAGGCCCCTATGGCTATATAAAACACAGGAAATAAGACATTTTTGAAGAATGTGAGGGACTCTCTCTAAGCACTTCCTAGACCATATTCTAGGGGAAAGGATACAAGTTCTGTGTAACGGAAGACTGGACATGCCTCCTGTAATTTATCTCCAGACCAACACAAGCACTCATTTCTCCACTATTAAATACAGGGACAGATGTCCCCATTTCGCCATACACTAGTGGGTAGCAGGTTAATTTCAGCACTCCCACATACTTCTGCTCAAACCTGCTGATACTAGTTTAAGTAATTATGCAATTTGATTACCGATCAGATAAACTTACTAAATTAAGAGAAGGGATGTGGTGCCCGGGGCTGTTTCTATGAAAGTCTTTTGTTAAACACTTGTAAAGGTAAATTGCTTTTAAAACATACTTTCAAATTTGTTATGAACCTAGAGACGGAAGACAAGCTCACATCTATAAGGATTTTATTAGTGTTACTGCAGTACCAAAGTTCTTGCTTTGTGTTTGAAGAAACTAAAACTAATCCTTTAAATTACAGGGTTAATGTCTACAAGAAAAAGAAAGCAGATGGTCAATTAGCATCCATCCTATAATCAAAGCAAAGTTTTATCTTATTTTTGTTTTTGTTGTTGCCCCCCACCCCATCTCACAAGTGTTTCTCTGTAGTTCTGGTTGTCCTTGAACTCTCTTTGTAGAGCAGTCTGGCCTCAAACTCCGAGATCAGCCTGCCTCTATCTCCCAGGTGCTGGGATTAAAGTCGTGTGCAACCATGCCCAGTGCAAAGCTTTATCTTACATTACTAAGGAAGCAGCTAAACACTTTAAGGTTCTGAGGTATAACATAGGAATACTTATTAATTACGTTTTTTCTTTTTTTTGAGAAAGGACTCACTATGCAGCCCTGAAACTTGCTAATGAAATGATTTCCTACCATCTAATTTAACTGAACACCCAATCCTCCCTTATAACCCATGGGGTTCTACTGTACAAAGTGTCTATACTAAGAGTACAGGTCTACAAAGCTGACACAGTGTACTGAGTTAAACACAGGGAGAAATTATGTCCAGCTAGGGATAGAAAAGAGCTTTGCTTGAAACTGACAACTGAGAGATTTAGAGAAGGTAGGGCTAGGGCTGACAAGGGAACTGAAGGTGGCTGGAAGAGCCTTGGCAGTAGCTTCTGACGGACCCAGACACTATTTGACTTTTCAGCTCAGAAACTCAAACCACCAATGCCGAGGACCACATGATCATGCTTGCAACCAGCAAAGAGCTCATTCTACTGAGAACCTTGAATTATTCAGTTTTTCCCTTTCCTTCCCTAGGCCTGGACATTTGTTCAACTCTTCTGAGAATGATGGAACTAAAAACTACAAAACAAAACAAACCCCAAACACTTAGATCTTTTCTAATCTGCCCAACACTTTGGTCAGATTGTTTTGCTAATTTCTATTCTTGTTTTATATTATAGCGAGGAGACTCTTTAAAAGTATAATATGAACAGAGAGAAAAATTAAAGAGTAAATATACAAAAATTATCCTAAAAGCAGATCTGTAGACTCCTAGGGCTGATTCTTCTGACTAATGGAAAAGAAGTAAATAGAGTCAGCTCTAGTTTCAGCAAGTCAGATTGGGAAGTGAGCAGGAAGGGTGTGTTACCACTGGCATGTGAGCAATGCCACCAGCTAGGTTAGGAAGTCCTCAGGCATCCAGAAGTTAGAAACTCATTTCCACAAGACTACTCAGGTTCCATTTGTGAGTGGACACCTTTAAGGTCACTCCAACTCCAGCTACGACACAGATCAGGAGGCTGGTTGCTAAGACTCTGCCCTGATCTTCTAGACTTTTGAAGTGACTCTCTTATTCACAAATCACTCCTGCACCGAACACCTTTGAAGAGCACCGATGACTTCTCCTCATCATGTGTATCTAAAAGGTAAATGATTTCTAATATTCCCAGTAATCTCCTTTCTTTCTCCTCATTTCATATATTTTCCTAGCAGGGTTCTTGTTGTTGTTGTTTTAAATACCTGGATGGAGACACTTGGCACTTTAGCAAACTGGTTAAGTGAATTCAGCATCCTCTGTCATTAAGAGGTGAAAGACAGTCATCATTAATCTGTGAACTGATATTTTGATCTTACCGTCTGACCTTCAGGAATTTGCGATAATACATGGTTTCTTATAGATACCATTCAAATCAATGTGCTGAAAATTCCCAATACAACATAAAAATTTAAAACTGTAATTGAGAACTAGGCTCAGGATCTAGAGAAGAATCCAACTTCTTCCCTCACATACATACTGCTCTTTTTCTTCATGGATGGGGAAAAAAGAGGGATAGGAGGCACAGACATTCACACAGATGCTGGACCCTGCCTACTGCTCATAGGCTGCATCTAGGAGCAGAAAGGAAAATGATTGGTTAAGGGTATGAAAGAAGATATCAAATATGTGAAGAAGTTTGGACAGCCCTGTCATCCTATAGACGCTAAATGGACTATAACATAGTGAGTCAATGTTGTAAAACTACTACTGCATGTGCATTAGTTTAATTTTTTCTACAAACTAATTTCACAAGTCATTGTCTCCCTAGACTTCAGATAACAAATGTTTAGTCAAAACGAAATCCTTTCAACACTGATGTGGACCGACTGCTACAGAGAGACAATTTTCACTGAAAGTTCCTTTCAAGAATATCCAATGGAGGCTAGGGAGATGGCTCAATGGGAAAGCACTTACCATGCTAGCATAGAGACTGAGTTTAAACCCAGAGCCCGTGTGGAGCTAGATGATTGCAATCCCAACAATCCTAGAGGCTCTCGGGCCAGGTAGATTGCTGCACACAGTGGCGAGCAACACACTGAGACTATTTATAACAATGCAGAAAGCAAGGACCAACATCCAAGGTGTCTTCTGTGTTCCACATATGACCCACGGAATGTGAGCCCACACACATACATACGTGCACGCATGTACACACACATACCGCCGTCAGATGGACACAGCAGCCTGCCTGTAATTTCAGCACTCAGGAGGTACAGACAGGAGAAGCAGGGCAAGCTACCTAGCTTGCCTAGTCCAACTGGGAAGTGCAGGTTCAGTACCTCAGTAAACACACTAGAGCACTAGACAGAAAGACCAGTCTCTGGTCTCCATTCATGTGCATGTACCCACACACATAAATACATGTACCTGTGTGCGCATCCATACATATACACAACAAGGCAAATAAATCTAGAAACAAAATAGACTTAGAAAAAAAATGCTGTTTTTATATGTAGGAATATTATGTTGTAATAACAAGGAAAGTCATTCTAATATAGGACAGGCTGAGTATCTGTAGTCGAAATACTTGGGGACAGAAGTGTTTCTAATTTTGAACTTTTATAGATTTGAAATATTTGTGTAGGCTCTACCATTCAAGCACCCCTAATTCAAAATTCCTAAGGCAAGACTTCAAAACCCACTTTGGATTTCAGATTTTAAGTTTCGTGAACACTCAACCTATGGTCTGAATTAGGCCCCAATTAAAGGATACTACCTAGCTTCAGCAGTTATATTTGAAATTAGAGAATTAATTCAGCCCTACACATTAGTAAGTCAGTTGAATTTGATTCATGTTCTGTTAAGCACACCTTTAATAACTCTTGTTCTCTCGTTTTTAAAATCTGTATTTATTTATAAATGTATGACTGTTCTGTCTGTATCTAGATGTGTGTACCACATGCCCACAGTGTCCTCAGAAGATCAAAGGGGGCACTGGATTTCCTGGGTCTGGTGTTCTAGCCAGTTATTACCCATCATGTGGGTGCTGGGAATTGAACTTGGCGCCCAGAGGTGCCAGTGCTCTTAACTGGTGAGCCATCTCACTACCCCCAAATAACTCTTGTTCTCCTGACCTCGTGCAATAGCAATAGTAGTTCTTTATGATTTTCAAGATGCTATTAAGAGTTCTTCCAGCCAGGGAGTGGCACACGCCTGTAATCTGGTGGAAGAGGGAGGTGAATCTCTGATTTTAAGGCCACCCTAATCTACAGAGTGAGTGCCAGCACAGCCAGGCTACACAGAGAAACTCTTGTCTCAAAAAAAAAAAAAAAAAGTTCTTCCAACTACAGAAGTTCGACCGCCTTCCAGAGCCTTGATTCTTGGCTCATGACCCAACCTCCTTTAACTTAAGGCCCCTTCTTAGTAGGGCTTGTTGGCAAATGTCTTTAATCCCTGTGTTTGAGACAAGCCTGGCTTTGAGGACAACTAGGGTTACAAAGAGAAACCCTTCCTGAAAACAAAACAAAAGATAAGACTCCCCTGTCAGAGTATAATTTCCTTAACTGCTGGTTCTTATGGTTGTTTGTCAGCCCCCCCCCCCCCCGAGCTTTGAAAACACGCTGGACTCATTGGCAAAGAGCTCACTTAGCTGCAGTGCGTACTTACTAATTTATTTAGCAACCATCTTCCCTTCTTTCTCTTTCATTCCCATTCCCCAAACATTTACTTCTGTCTTTGCTGAGATATGAAAGGAGTGTCTCAGAGTTGCTTAAAAATGACATCAATTTCAGTAGTCATCATTATGTAATGTACCACCAAGGAAACAAAATGCTGGCATTAATTTTTGGCAAGCCAGTGACTTTAAGATAATTTTAGAAATGTTAAATGCGAAAAAAAATGTTACTGAGACTTCTTCATCTCTAATCTACTACACACAAACTTCATGAAAGTTTTCAAAATCATACCATTCATTCAGAAATGATAGACATGGTTATTAATATAAAATACTTATGTCCCAAAGAAACAGTAAAATTCTACTTTGCCATACAGAACCACAAAAATGAGTTTTGTACAATATTATAACTCGAGAGCTGATCTAATGGCTGACAGAGATGTTTTGCTAATCTGGTTAAAATTAAAGTTTCAAGTGGCCACCCTTATAAACAAACAAACAAACAAACAGGTGAAGTTCTTACCACTAGCTTAGTGAGCTCAGTTCAATTCCCAGGATCCACAGGATGGAAGAAAAGAACCGATTCCCACAATTGCCTGCCCTACCTACCTACCTACCTACCTACCTACCTACCTACCTATCTACATCCATCCATCCATCCATCCATCCATCCATCCATCCATCCATCCATCCGGTATGTGATGTGTGTGGGCCACAGCTTATATCCCCACACATACCACATACCAAACAAATAGTTAAACAAATAAATACAAATTAGAACAAAACAAATTCTCACTAAAAAATAATTTTAAAGCTTAACTTCTACTTAAAAAATGTAAGTTTTATTAAGCAATTCATCCACAAAGTATACACAGAATAAGAATAAGTAAGATTTAGAGTTGTCAAGATTCCCTCTGTAGCAAAAAGCAAGACTGTGGAATGGAATTTTACCTGAACTTCTCAGCCAGCCTGTCATTTTTATTTGCTCTTTTGATAGAACACTCCTGTTTTCTGTACCCTTAAAAGGAGGCTTAAAAAACTGCCAACATAGCCACATGCCCTCAGCTTCTGTAGAGAAGCACTGAAAAACCATTTGTGAGTAAGTGTTCCTGAGGCACGAATAGCACATTCTCATGCTCTTCTGGGCAGACATTATGCCCAGTGAGTTCAAGGATGGCTCTGGTCTTCTGCATAGCTTGCATGTAGCCACTTAGCTGACACTGTACTTGTGTACTGTGTCAGTGTGTGTCTAATCTCAGGAAACACAGTGCAGACAAATTTTATATTTTAAAATGCAACTAAACTTTGACATGTAAACAGAACTAGACTCACATGAAAAAAAAACCTTGATTCAGTGGTGTTTTATTTATTTTTTATTTTATTTTTTATTTTTTTGGTTTTTCGAGACAGGGTTTCTCTGTATAACAGCTCTGGCTGTCCTAGACTCACTTTGTAGACCAGGCTGGCCTCGAATTCACAGATATCCGCCTGCCTCTGCCTCCCAAGTGCTGGGATTAAAGGCGTGTGCCACCACCGCCCGGCTGGTGTTTTATTTTTTAATACATGAAAAGGCTAACATAAAATATTCATAGGCAGTATGAATGCCTCTCACAGCCAATGCTTTAACAGGAGGCTATGAAGAAGCAAGTCACATGTCAGAGCACAGATCAATAAACTGGAAACAGAGAGAGTGGGAGTCACAGAGACAAATGGAGAAGATCAAGTACAAATTGACAGCTATAGTTGTTTTTCACTTTTCTTCCTAAGGTCACAGAACTCACCATTTCAAAGGATAAGGAACACAAGCAAATGTGAGATAACCAAAAGATCTGGCAGGGTGCAGACTGTGGAGAGGGGAGTGTTTCTAGCTGTGCAAGTCCCTGAGACCACATTGCTTTGAGAAATGCAGTGTCTGGATCTCATAGAAGAGGGATCTGTCAATCAGGAGGGAGCTCCCTCTCATGGTATGAGATACAAACAGAGCATGCACATATTATAATCATGTTCTATGTCAAACACTTCCCATTAAGTGCTGGTAGAAGGCCAGGTGTGGTGGTGCACGCCTTTAATCCCAGCACTTGGGAGGCAGAGGCAGGCGGGTCTCTGTGAGTTAAAGGCCAGCCTGGTCTACAAAGTGAGTTCCAGGACAGCCAGAGAGACACAGAGAAACTCCATCTCAAAAAAACAAAAAATAAAAGACATAAATAAATAAACAAACAAATAAATAAAAAAGAGCTTGTAGAAAAGACGGGAATCCCTTCCATTATTAGCCTGATATAAATTTGGCCTTCTACAGACAGTAGATGAGCATTACCTCAGAACGGGAAAGCTGTCTAGTCATTGGGCCTATGTACCCTACAGGAAATGCTCAAACCAGGGACCCATTTAAATTCTCAAACTTGAAGGGTTTTTTCTGTAAGATTTGTGATTTCGGTGCTTAAGAGGTTATCTCTCTATGTTGTCCTCCACTCCTTTTTAAATTTACTTTGAGATAGGGCATTACTATATAGCCCAGGATGGGCTTGAATTCAGGACCTTCTGGCCTCAACTTCTGAGAGATGGAGATAAGGGAATGTAAATTGAGTGTGATCCAACTCTTACAAAGAATTAAGTTGTAAGGAAAGCAGGGCCTCTACTCTTCACAATGGTGTCTTCCTGCCTATAAAGTTATAAAGTTAGATGGAACCCTCTAAACTGGTGATCAAAGCACCTAGAAGCCAATCTCTGGTGTATGGTTTAGGCTCTTGTGATAGAACTGCTGGACTGCTTAATTCCACTTTGTACCATAGTGAGGCAGAGAGACACAGTCACATAAATAGGAACTATCTCAGGTGTTGTTACACAGTACTACTTTATAGTTTTAGAGCTAACTGACTACCTACAATATCTATCACAAATACAGTTAGACGAGTCCACACAAAGCCATGCTGGCAAGTGTATCACAACAGGCAGTGACAATCAAAGAAAGCCTGTAGTCCCATGAATGCAGTCATCTGGCTGAAATGGCAGCAATATGGATAAGGCAGTATCTATTGGATGCCTACTTCCCTTTTTTTTTTTTTAAGTTGCAAGATGACAGACAAGAGACAAAAGTGAAGTCCTGTGGACTCCATCCCTTTTAAGGTACCACAAGAAGGCTTCAGTCACACTACTAGTGGCAGCCACTGCTGGCAAACAAATCATATACGGCAGGTTTGCAGAAGCAATGCACACCAAAGTGAGGATATGAGTGAGGAGGAAGTGTTCCAGTTAGGAGGCACCCAGGGGTGAGTCCTCAGATCGCATCACAGTAAGCCTGTAAACTAGGCATGGTGCCTCATACCTGTAATCCCAGCACTGAAAAGGCTGAAGAAGGGACACTATCAAGACTTTGAGGACAGCCTAAGCTAAGTGAGACCCTGTGTCAAAAACCAAACAAATAAAATAATATAACACAACATAGAGGGCAAGCCTGAAGAAACAGAATGCTCATCAGTGGTGTTGAAATTCTGGCAGCAGGAACAGAGGGCTTCTAATGGCAGACTTTCCTGTGTTCCTACCTGCTCATCACCCCCACGGAAGCCTGTTCTCTAGCAACTACAACATCAAGGCTGTCCCATGAACATATCTACAGACAGGCCAAGGAAGTCAAATATGCCAGAAAACCGATCCCTAAAACTATGATCATACTGCATTGATTCAGGAGTCCTGTTAGCTCATAAAGAGAGGACTATACATATCTATGAACTATTATGCTCTTGCTGATGGTAATAACTTGTAATAACAAAAGCTCCAAGATTTACAAACTGGTACCCTTCAACTATTCAGCTCTTAAAATAAGTCACACCCACAGAAAAACTTCATTCTAATACACACACACACACACACACACACACACACACACACATCCTCCCTCTCTCTCTCTGTCAGAATGTATACTCTTCTTAAATGCTATTGGGCTCAGATTAGTTTATGTCTTTACCAAAGCAAGTTGAGAAACTGTAAAAGCTCTCTGGAATGAAACTTCTTTGATAGAGCAAAGAGGCTGAATCTCATCATTCCACTAAAAATTGATTATGCTTTAGATTTCTAGTCCAATTTCAATTAGTTTTTTTATAATCTCAGTATTAAATGTTAAATCCTGCTATATACAAATATTAAATATCTGCTATAAGAATATGTAGTTTAAAAATACCTAATGAAAATTTATCCCTATTACAGAAAATAAAAGTTGGGCATTTTTAAAGGAGTCCAGAACGGCCACAGATACACAGAGAAATCCTGTCTTAAACAAACAAACAAAGGCTGGAGAGATGGTTCAGAGGTTAAGAACACTGGCTGTTCTTCCAGAGGTCCTGAGTTCAATTCCCAGCAACCACATGGTAGCTCACAGCCATCTACATTGAGATCTGGTGCCCTCTTCTGGCATGCATGCATGCAGGCAGAACAGTGTATACATAATAAATAAAAATAAATATTAAAAAAAAAATCCTGTCTCGACCCCTAACCTCCAGCCAAAGAAACATTTGACAAAAACAAAACAAAACAAAAAAAAACAAAAACGTCAAAACAAACAAAAACAAACCCAAACAAACAAAAAAGGGAGAACCTATTCTAAGACCTTTAACAAGATACAGATAATTTTAAAATTAACATTAATGCAACAGTGATATGAATGACTTTCATATAAAAGCCAAAATCTTACTCTTAAAAACAACAGAGTTCCCCAGGGTAATTTAGTAGACAAGCTGCTCAAGTAATATGTACTGGCAAATGTGTCCAGATTTCTTGCCACGGGGCCCTTGATTCTGGAAGTATAAGCTCAGAGTCCTAAAATGCTTTGGAAGGCAATTTTAAGGTCCAAGGGACAGGGAGGCATTTCACTCACACTATTCTATCATTCCTGGTGAAACAACAAACAAAACCTTACTTGCCCATGACACTACTATCAGGTAGGCATTTAGAATCATCATTCTCTATGTTCCTAATACACATTCATATATATGGCTACAGTATTCTCTGTAGTAGCCCAAGACTGTTCAGCACTGAAGCAGGGTAAAACATGCTAATGGATTTCCCATAGGAAATCATAACCAATAAAATGTGAATACCACAAAGCTAGCCTACATGACTTTTTAACTTTGAAGTAAAAAATAAGTAAATAAACAACCTTTTGTGAAAAGAAGTTACGCAAATTTCTTCTTGTTTAACAAAGAGATCCAAATCCAACACACACACAGATTCAACTAAATTCAAATGCAAATTCACAACAGCAAGCCCAAATATTTTTGTGTGGGTCTACAACACTGCAAACACTGGTCTTTTACAGGAGAAGATTCTATATGCTAGTTTCTTTCCCCTTAGGTTTCCTATTATGATTTACTTTTAAACAATACCAGTGCAACACATGTTACTTTCCAAAAGATGACAGTGTAACTCAGTATTAGCCCTTCCTGATTAAGCAATGACTTAGACCTTTAGAAATGGACAGAAAGTCTCATTTACCTGGGAGTTAAACTGGAGTGGCAGTTTAATTGGTAGAGGGAAGTCAATTTACAATGACTAAGTCTCAATTCCTCAAAGAACAGACATAGAAATCCTTTTGCAACAAATCCCTTCCCTGATACAGTTAAATGCAAATTCTCTTTTCTGTCTTACTCCAGAAAGCCCCTGTATGCATGCATAGCTGACACGCCACCTACTGCAAAACCCAGCTGCCAGCGCAGGCGGTGCTGCCAGCATCTCACTGCATCGCCAGGCTGGGACAGAATAAAGGCGTGCTTGTGTGGTAGTGTTTCTTTTTTAAAAGAAAAAAAAACCTCCACGGCAAGAAGAACAAGCTGAAACAGCAACCTGAAAATGGAGCGTAAAATCATCAGAAGAGAAAAAGAAAGGGAGTACGAAGGGAGGCACAACAGCCTGGAAGATGCTGAGCAAGGCAAGAACTGCAAATCTGCACTGATGACCCTCAACGTTGGTGGATATTTATATATTACTCAAAAGCAGACACTGACCAAGTACCCAGACACTTTCCTTGAAGGTATCGTAAATGGGAAGATCCTCTGTCCATTTGATGCGGATGGCCATTACTTCATAGACAGGGACGGGCTCCTCTTCAGGCATGTCTTAAACTTCCTACGAAATGGAGAACTTCTATTGCCCGAAGGATTTCGAGAAAATCAACTTCTTGCTCAAGAAGCAGAATTCTTCCAGCTGAAGGGGCTGGCAGAGGAAGTGAAATCCAGGTGGGAAAAAGAACAGCTGACACCCCGAGAGACTACTTTCTTGGAAATAACAGATAATCACGACCGTTCACAAGGACTGAGAATCTTCTGTAATGCTCCTGATTTCATATCAAAAATAAAATCTCGCATTGTTCTGGTGTCCAAAAGCAGACTGGATGGGTTTCCAGAGGAGTTTTCTGTGTCATCAAATATCATTCAATTTAAATACTTCATCAAGTCTGAGAATGGTACCCGACTCGTACTAAAGGAAGACAACACCTTTGTCTGCACCTTGGAAACTCTTAAGTTTGAGGCCATAATGATGGCTTTAAAGTGTGGTTTTAGACTGCTGACCAGCCTGGACTGCTCCAAAGGGTCAATCGTTCACAGCGATGCACTTCATTTTATCAAGTAATTACCTGCCTCATGAACAACGGCAACAAGCATGCAGCCAGCAAGCTTCAGAAGCCACAGAATCAAAGGCGTCCCAAACAACGTGCCCAGCTAGCTCGTTCCAGAGTCCGGCTGCTCATCAAGTACTGTGAGCTAACGGTATGTAAACTATCCCTACAGACAAATGTCCTTTTCTGCGGTGTTCTGCCACCACACTTCCACCTACAGGGAAGCTGTGGTCTTCTACACTGTAAATAGAGACAATGCTTTTGCTATTTTTTCCCTTAAGCTGTCTTTCAATGAGAATGTAGTGTACTTACATCTGTCACTCACTATAGCAAATGCTAACAACAAACGGTTCAAAAGCCTTTGTATGTAGAGCATAAATCTACAAAGAAGCTGAACTGGTAAAATAAACACGGAGAGCAAAATAAATGTACAGAGCTGCCTAATGCAAGGGCAATGGTGAATCAAAATGGGATTGTAAAACCTATTCGAGCTACAGATTGGACTTTTTAATTAGCAGGCACCGAAAGCTTTATTCCAGTTCCTGTATCCATACTAGAGTTGAGGCTGAACTGATTTTCTGCTGAACATTCCCAGAAAACTGCTTGATGACAATAAAAATAAAAGCACTGCTAGCTTCTTTGCTTGTATTAATGACTGCAATAAAAGTTACATGTGTCACTTGAAAAACAGTGCCACTTGATGACTGTGCATGATGTTCTGCATTGATGCAATCAGCTGTTGGGCTACAGCACCGTGCTGGTCCGGCAAGGGACAGAAATTAACAACTGCACTTCCTGGCACACTGTGCTCCAGCATGGCATGGGTGCTTGGTCCCAGCTGAGCACATGGTGTTAGAATGGAAGAGTCCATTTTCACAATCACTCTACTCATTTTTCAAGCTCAAAATAATAAATGAATATTATTCAACGAACACTCTTACAAAAGAACTTTACTGTTCCTTTAAAACTTTATTACGTAAAAAGTTCTTTAAAAACTCAGCTACTAAAACCTAACAAAGTCAACACCAACTACTCAATTTCTTTGTTATGTTATACTAAAAATACTTGTTCCCATGCTAAATCTCAAAGTCACAGAGTTATGCTGATTTTTTTCTATTTCATGCTAACATTTACAGAAAATTTAAACCTTATTTTATGAATGACGGTTTGAGGACTAATCTCCCAGCTAAACTCTAAACGTGAGTGCACGCCTTGTCCACTTACTCTGCAGAGCACCTACATCCCTCCTATGGTTCTTAAGAACAAATTGTCTTAAATTTAAAACAAACAAGCTGGAAGTGGTGATCGATGCTTGAATCCCTCTAGCTGAGGCAGAAGGATTATCACAAGTTTGAGGCCACCCAGGGTTACTAGGTGAGGCTCTATCTAGAAAAAGACAAAGCAAAAGAAAGCAAAAGGGAGAGGGGAAGCAATAATTAAAACTGACAGCTATAATCTAACCTTAATTATAATAAACCAACAAAACTGATTATCTTAGCTGAGCTTAAACAGTTAATCATATATTACACCATTTTGATTATATATAAAACTTAGAATAAAGCTCAATATTAATTATCTATAGCTGACTTTCACTTATAAGATCTAAGGTACTATAAAAGTTGCCAGTACAGACTAAAAAAAACAAAAACAAAAAAACCCTTTAAAAGCTACTGTGCAAACAAAGTCCTTCAAAAAAATTACACTAAAACAACACTCAATGTCAACTACATAATTTTCTGATGTTATATTAAGACAAAATGTTTTTCCTAAAGTATCATATTTTCTTAATGAACTATATGGATTTTCTTAATGAACAGCTTAATCAAGACTTAATGGGACTACTAAAACAAGGGGAAAATGTACAATTTGCCAGTTGCTACTATCAACTGTTTACATACCTCCTCAGACTAGAGTTTACTTTTCCTTGGCATTTGAATTTGGTAATGAAAAATACTGGTAGTGATTTAATGTCAGTCAAGTTTTTTCTCTACCAAGATTTCACTCCAGATAATAAAGACACACTGACAGAATCTGTTGCAGGAAATGCAGCTGAACAAATCTTAGAACTGTAAGGAAGGCTTCCCATGACTTCACGAGAGAATTTAGCTTTCTTAACGAAGTTATTGCTGTTGTTATGAATCACCAAAGGAATCAGGCTCATGTTTATGTAGCTCTTTAAATGAATATTCACATCTGGATTTAGGTTTTCAAATTTTAAGGCAGCATATTAATCTACAACAATTAGTAGTCTACAGAAAAACGTGACTACACCGGTTATGTTATACCTCTTTAGAAATGCACCTTTACAAAATCAAAATGAACTGTCTTGATAGATTCAAGTCCTAAGTGTTGTGCTGTGGGTATGCAGAAAATTTTAGTTTTCTAAAAACATTTACAAGGCTCTTCCTCTCAAGGTATCTTACACAATGCCAATTCCAAGAGAAAAGCTTCCCTGACAGTTTTGTTTCAATGAGTGTGTAATTTCTTTCTCACAAGCAAATGTTATAAAGAACTAATCAGTGTCTCTATCTTTTTAAAAAAAAAAGAGATAAAGGTTATTTGCTAACTTGCCAGGACCTAAGCATACATTCTCCTGTATCTGGAACTAGCCTACGCAGTGATTCTTGTGCGCAACTTCAAAATATGAAAAACAAAAATGTAATTGTGGCTTTCTGCTGTACATTAGTTGAGGTTTGTGTTCCGTTCATTCTCATGCTGCAGAGACACATCTTACAACACAGCAGAAAGGTGAAAATACTGAATAAGCCTGTTCTGGCGTTTCTCATGTAGTCTTAAGTGCTATGTTGAAGGTACTACTAATAAAAAGGAAACATTCATTAAATTCTTGCTGTCTGGTTTTAGTTTGGAAGCAGGTCCTCCAACTCCTGGTGCCCCTCTAGCTTTGAGGGTCCTGGAGCTGGGTTACAGGTGTGAGTGACGAGGGCTGCCTTGAAGTGTTTTACTATATGTGAATAGCACACTGCATCTCAATTATTCCCGGAGCAAATGGACAATCACTGTTTCCCTCTTACAGATGACAGAGAAAGAAGGGTTGAGAACCCCACCCTACCTCACACACAATTACCAAGGCTCAAGGTTCACAGATGAGACACAGGCGAGAATGTTCTTGTGAACTAGGTCACTCAGGTCTCCAGTACCTAACCCAGAGCCTGGCACAGAACAGACATTTATGAACTCCATGTGAATACAAAATACCAGATACAGCCTGTCTTACTTGTACACTTTCACAATGCAAGTATTCTAAAAATGTTAAGGGAAAACTTGAATTTTGGAATAGCAAATAACATTTTAATGTCATGTCATTTAAAGAACATGAGGTGAATCTGTTGGACTGAAAGGGGAAACTTCTGGGGGGAAGAGGGTGGAAGGGCGGGATAGGAAGGGGGAATAGGGAGGGGTTTGTGACTGAGATGTAACTTGAAGAAAAAAAAATAAAGTATTTATAAAAAAAAGAGTTGATAGAAAAAAAAAGAACATGAGGTGAATCATTCATCTCATAAGACTAAAGAATATTCAAAATTTGTCTATTTATGAGTCTAAATTTTCTACATATCAGGTTTGCTAAAAAGGTTAGTCTTTTAGCACCTGTATTATGAAAAATATTTTTCTTATGTTATGAGCAAACTATGCTCAAATGAAATTCTCCTGCATTCTGGAATGAGATTCTATTAACGTTCACAAACTAGCTTAATGCTTTCAAGCTTTTAACCTTGTCACTGGGAAGTTTAAACTGTGAGTTGTGCGCAAAGTGCCTCCACTTCAGACTTTCAGGATAAGCATTAATGAGTTACTCAGTGCAAGGGCATTCATTCTCCTGGTCACAAGTGCTAGCCATGTGAAATGCAGGGCAGTAAGTTAGGCTTCCTTTTTACATATAAACACAGAATAAACCTTTTAATAAACATATGATTGCTTATGCAATGAAGAGAGATTTGTAAGACACAACATAGACTTCATTTTATTATTAAAATAATACATAATTTTCTTCATCCTGACTTTCTAGCCGAATGTAAAAATTTATAACAAGATAAGCTAGCATTATTTTACTAGCAATTTTTAAATAAGTGAGAACAATGCAGATGTTAAAGTAATCTAAAAGCTACGCCTATTTACTGACCTATGAGTAAATACCTCACAATGCACAGGTGTTGGCTGAGGTTAGAACTGGCCTCTGAGTCCTAGTGATCACTGCTCGGAAGCAGGTGTGACACAACCATCCAGTACAGATTGTAACTCAGAGAGTGTGTGTAGAGCTCCGCACCACACGACTTTGCTGTAGCTGGCTTTCTAGTCATATTCTGTTGAAGTTACTATTAAAATTCATTTGCTCTGTCAACACACACAAGGGGAGAGTGTAGAATAAGCTCGTGCTGGGCACAGAGATATATCTAGGAGGAAATCTAAATTTACCTGAAGTGATTTATGAAGAGGTGACAACATTCATTTTCTCTTGACAAACATGTAACTGGTGTAAGTGTCTCTATCAAACAAGTCACTGCAGTGCACTCTGCCTGCTGTTAGAAGTCCCTGCTTTACCAATGTCAAAGTTGCGCACCGTGGGCTGCGGGTGACCTGGCAGAGGGCCTAGCCTAAGGCCCTCCTGGGTTTGATCTCCAGCACTGATTGCTGGATGCGTGTGTGGGAGAAGGAGTATGTGTGTATAACTCAGGCATTAAGTATGCGAAATACTGAATTAGACATGAGAGAATAACAAAATCAAAAAGGGAAGTCTATTAGATATCAAAGAACAAGGCAACTCTACCATATTCCTTTACAACACATGACAGGTTATTCCAAGTGCAGGACTCCAGGACATCTGGTCACACCTCAAAACAATTTTTAATAATTACCCACAAAGATCTACTTAATTTTCAGAAATTCCTTTTTGAGGCTAGCTCAATTTCACACTTTAATGTAGAAGAATTTATGCTTAGTGTCCTGGAAGATATTAATCAAAATTACTTGCATAAAGTTGAGCCTAGCCTATTGATTTAGTCTTAATTACACCCCATTGATGTTGCTTCCTTGAAACAGATGTTCATTAAATCTTTTTTTTTAGAATTCTTAAGAAATGCTGAATAACTAATTTTAATCTCAATACTTCCCTGAGTTTGAATCTTTCATCATTTAATTTAGCTTTACAAATAACTAAATGATTTCACATTTACTTTAGGCATATCATTTAATGATTAAAAATTAAGTATGACTGAAGATACTGTGATTGCACATTTTGATAAACCATTTTGAGTTTTGTGTATTTTTCCATAAACATTTTAAAACAAAGTTTTATGTTTTTAGTTGATAAAAGTTTAAATTGTATATGACATGATGTTTTGCAGTATATGAGCATGTGGAATGGTTAACAGAATCATTAATGTATCACCTCACATATCTTTTGTTAATGAAAACACTTGAAAGTGTACAATATTAATTATAGTTAACATGTTGTAAAATAGTTTTTAAAAGTTAAAAGTTAGTAGGGCCAGATTACTAAACAATAAAACAAACTAACAAAAATTCCCCACAACTGCAGGGCCTTATGACATATGTGCGTCTGTTACAATGTAACCAAAAAACACATCAAGATTAGTATATAAAATTCAGTTACCTTGAAAACTAAAACACATTAAAATGTCATTTTGGTCCCCAGTTTTATTTCCTTCTCCCTTTGAGTCTCAATGAAAATTTTGGAATAAAATGGTCTGAGTGTTGGTAGAATGTACTAATGAGTAAGAAAAGGGAGGGAACACTGCATCTCTTGCAGAACAAAGCATTAGTGTGTATATTAGAAATAAAAGTCATTAACAGTGGACACTGAAATAGCAAACTGTGCTATGTTCAACTTTGGCAATGGATAATGAGATGCTTGGCAAACTCAAAAGCTATCTATGCATTAAACAAGACCATTCCTAATGTTCATTCTTGTACACTCATCACTATACCACCAACACCAACTAACTGTCTGGTAACAGTCCAAGGCTGTCCCTTTAACCTTTAACTATAGGACATAATTTTAAAAATTCAAGCATAATTACTTTTAATTCACTTCATTTTTAAAAGTTGCATTATATTTTTACTTTTTGCTTTACGTATGTGTGTCTGAGAGAACGTATGCTGGGACTGATTAGGTGTGTGTGTACGTGCGCCAACAGAAGGCCAGAAGTGGGTGTCAAATGCTCTGGAGCAGCAATCACAGGCAGTTGTGAGATGTTTAACCTGGAACCTAAGGGAGAACAGGAAGTGTTCTTAACTCTTGAATCACCTCTTCAGCCTTTTCATTTTATTTTATTTTATTTTTTTAAAATGTTAAACATTATTTAATTCAAACTTTTTCTTTGACAATAACTGTATTTTTTTTTTCAGTAGTAAGTTCTAGGTAGTAGAAAAGAAAAGTTGAGGATTTCAAAATCCAAGTAGGAAGTACCAGTAACGTCAAACCCTAAAATCCCTGAGAAGCTGATGGTTCCCCACAAGAGGTACCAAGCATAGTTCACAATGTAATTAGACTATCACTCTTCTGGGGAAAGCATGTGAATTAATCAAGTCAGAAAAAGTAGGAGGTGCTGGGAATCCTATTCCCTAAGAGAGGGCATTACAGTGCTCGGCATTGCTGAGGTGCAGTATCAGGGACCACCACCCCCAGCCAAGTTTTTGTTTTTGCTTTTGTTTTTTTGGTCAAGTGGGTAACATGTTAAATTATACTTTTGCCAGCACTTAGTAACTTTTTAACAAGTTAAAAAAAGAAATGAAAGTGGTTAAAGTCATTTTTCAGACAAAACAATTTCAGAAAAATATTTAGCTTGCTAACATCACAAAAATTGTTAATGTTTATGTTCATGCTTTTGATTTAAAAAAAAGTAATTTTAATCCAAAAGACACGCAAACTTGCAATTACACTCAAGTTGAGGTTTTCATATACCCTTTTACAACATGTCATTGTAATCTGATTCATTATAAAAGCATGATAGTAAATACCAACTTTTCTTTAAAAGTTAGACAAAATATTTATAATCACTTAATAGTGTAACTTTTTATTCCTTAAAAATGGACAAATATGCCAGGTGTAGTGGTGCATGTCTTTAATCTCAGCACTTGGTGGGCAGAGACAGGCAGATTTCTGAGTTTGAGGCCAGCCTGGTCTACAAAGTGAGTTCCAGGACCCCCAGAGATACAAAGAAACCCTGTTTTGAAAAATGAAAACAAACAAACAAACCAAAAATCCCTGACAAATACGTTACTATTCTTCCTAAAATGTGCATACTAATGTCAAAACTTAACCCCCCCCCAAAGAATCACCAGCACAAAGGGTTTTAAAGTGTATTAAGCATGCAGCAACTCTGTCACAACACACGCAGATTTCCTTCCCCATTTTTCCATATAAGCATTGCCTTCTTCAAAGGACTGAACATGACAATGTCCTGAGCTCCTAAGGAACAGACTTCCCAGAACGATCTTCTCTTCCTTTGCTAGGAACCTAACTGACTGTGAGGGGGAAATAAACGCCACCAGATTACCCCTGTATTTCCTGGTGTTCTAGGGTTGGTGGGTGTGCTTTTACCAATGGTATATAAGCATATGTAACTTATAATATGCTCCTTAAAGAGCAGAAAGGCTGGCTGAGTCCTTGGCCTTTTTCCTCTTGCCTCTATTTTGCTAGCAAGATGCAGACATGACAATCAGTTACAGCACTCATACTAGATAACCACGAAGAGAAGCAAACAAACAAACAATAGCAGAGGGTACCTGATGAGCACAGAAACAGAGCAGTCAGGGACTTGTCATCTTAGAACTTCTATCAGAGTGGGGGACTGTATCTACGTCACTGATGCCTCACGATGCCAGCTAGTACAGTCAATCTGAAGTAGCTGGGGAGTGTCAGCACTCTTATTTTTAGAGGAAACAGAGACACACAGATGAGGACAACTTGTCTAGTCCCATAGCTAGCAAACAACCTTCAAGTACCAAGCAAGTCACTCTGCAACACTGCCTTCAGACTAGACCTGAAGAACTCAGTGAGAAACCTGACTGAAAACATGAGGCTTGCAAATGTCAAGACAACACTGAAGAAAGGTCAGGACCTTTGTTCATTAGATCAGGTCAGGCCTTAGTTTGATACAATGTGAGAAGCCACAGTTAACCATAACTGAATTCAGCTTGCCTTGATAAAGAATGCTGCAAGAAAAACGAGGGAAAGGAATCCATTTCCTACTGGGACTACAACTACAGAAGACAAAAGAGAATAGGCAGGGATAAGAAGTCTAGCCAGGGGACTGGAGAGATGGTTCAGCAGTAAAGAGTGCTTGCTACTCTTGCATAGACCACAGTTCAATTCCCAGTAGCCATGCCAGGTATTTTACAACTACCTGTAACTCCAGCTTCAGGGAATCTGACACTCTCTTCTGACCGCCACAGGCACACGTACGAACGTGTACACACACACACACACACACACACACACACACACACACACACACACA
>CAJQZJ010034344.1:998698-1011589 GCA_907164525.1 Lophiomys imhausi
ACACACACACACACACACACACACACACACACACACACACACACACACAGTCAAGAGGGTGGAGAGATGGCTAACTGGTTAAGAGCACTTGCTGCCTTTGAAGAAGACCTGGGTTCAGTTCCCAGCCCACATGTGGCAGTTCAGTCACTCATAACTTTAGTTCCAAGAGATCTGATGTCCTCTTCTGACCTCTGCAGGCACCAGGCAGGCATGAGGCACAAAGACATACATGTTGGCAAAAAATTCATACACATAAAATAAATAACTCTTAAAACAAATAACAAGCCCTCTGAAAATAATAAATAAAAAAAATTATCCAGGAAATAAACCATTTTGAGGCTTGTAAAGTTTTTCATTCATACACAGAATAATCTTTGGATTAAGTTGAGAAGAAATGACTACAGCTGGGAATAACTATGAGATTGATCTCCAAAACTCAATTAAAATTGTTTTGAAACATGAGTAGAGTATTTAAGCAAACAAGGGAAGAAAAGTATTTGCGTCAAGTAAACACAGTAGATATCAAGCAATGCCTCCGTTTAGTGGCACAGGAAGATAACTGAGGTGAAGGGCAGGTGATATAATTCTGCATCCTTGCAGTATCGAGAATCTTAGAAATCCATAAAGCACTTTGAATATCGGTTCACAACATTCTGTAAAGAATAAAGAACATTGGAAAAGGGAACTTGAATGTACAAAACTGAACTAGTGAGTTAGAAGAGAAAGGTGGTCAATTTCTAGAAACAGTAAAGAACGCACGGAGAAAGTTACATTAAGGGCTGCCTCCACAGAGACCGCAACATTAGGTCCGCAGGGTACCCACTAGCTTCCTAGTAGCCTACACAGCTATCTTCAGTTTTCCCAAATTCATAAAATTACAGTAAATGATTCAAACAACAGACATGTCCTTCCAATAACATGTCAACAAAAACATTAAGAACAGAGACATCTAGATTTTGTATATATAAAACAGAAAGACACTGATGCTAAAACATACATATACTTTTAAATTGTTATTGGATTTTACTTATTTTTATTTGTGTGTGTGTATGTGTACATGTGTGCGTCAGTTCTCTCCTTCTATCATTTAGGTCCTGGGTATTGAACTCAGATCCTCAGGCTTGGCAGCTGGTGTATTTACCCACTAAGCCAATTTGCTGGCCAGGCAGTGTTTTGGGTTTTTGGTTTTGTCTGAAGCCAAACTTATCCCTAGGTCTCAGTGCAGGGGACATAGGGCCCATGAACAGCAGAGTTGCTGTGGCAGCCATCTGAGCCAGCTCCCACCATGAAAGGATGGAAACTGAATTTGACTTGGCTGCAGCCAGGTAGTGTTTCTCAAAACAGCCAGGGCGTGGGGGACAAAGGTGCCTAAAAACTGTGACCAGAATGTGTTCAGGACTTAGTTAGAAAACGATGAGCACTTAAAGGCACTCACTCATCTCCAGGTTAGTGGATCCTCTTTTAAGTTGCTTCTAAATATATACAATTACTTATAAAATAAAATATAAAACTATTATTTTAAAAGCCTTATTTTTTTAAGTACTTTATTTTTTTTTCTTCAAGTTACATCTCAGTCACAAACCCTTCCCTATTCCCTCTTCCTGTCCCACCCTTCCACCCTCTTCCCCCCCAACAGCTTCCCTTTTCAATCCAACAAATGGTTCTTTCTCTTATAACAGTAAATTCTATACAAAACAGCAGAATTAAATATGCCACATTTAGGAGACTTAAATGGCCCAGTATACCTTCCCAATGTCCAGTTCATACATATTTGGCCCCTGACTTTAACCTTCTACCTTCTAACCATCTCCATGAGTTTAAAGTTCTATAACTGACTTAGCTTTCATACTAACTTGCATCACTATTATAACCATCTTCTTAGATCTAGAACGCCCTCTTGATTCCTAAACAACTCAAAATTTAGCTATGAGACTCAAGCTGTCTATTCTTCAACCACCTCAGAGAGCTGAGAAGGATAAATATATCTGATTATATAGGAAGTGCAGGGCCTGCAGCTTCCAATACTAAGAAATGACAAACCAGTGACTACCTGGACAGTTCCCATTTTCTCTCCATACATTCCAGCATCAGTCTTCAGCCTTTGGGTCCTGTTTCTATGACAGACATTTATTGTAGAGCAGGGATTATGAAGGACTAACCTACCCTGTCTTGGCAGAGTTAGGCTGTCGACTTCCCTGCTACCAAGTTTTGTCCTTTTTGGACAGCAGTCTGCCTGCAGTTAAAGCAAGGAGTTTTTACATGCCAAGAGATAGGCTTGCCACTAATTCAACCATCTCACACTGGAGATTCTTCGATGCTTTTCTTCTACTTGGAGTAGAATAGGGGGTGCTGTCAGGAGCTGATATGTCACGATATCAAAAAAAAATCTTAATTTAAGACCACATCTTTGAATGCCATATTCTGCAGATCTCTTGGGGTTTTTGAAGATGCCCTATCTATCTCTTGTATTTAGATAAGCAAATGTTGCTTGTCTCTTAACAACTTGATTACTGAGTAGCTTAGAGAATATCTGTGATAGACTGTCATAGTAGCTAACAAGGTGACATGCATGCATGACTAGGAGTTTGTTTTTCTTAACTATCCTAAACAGCTTAAGACGGTTGGTATCAAGAGGCCAGAGCTTCATATTTCATTTTTAAGTATCTCTAGGTACGATACCATTAGGAAGCGTTACCTTTAATTTTGTATCAATATACAAAGATCTATTCAAATGTGGCTAAATATACTCTTAATTTTGTATCAATATACAAAGATCAATGCCTATGTGGCCCAATACAATCTTAATATTGCGTCCATATACAAGGGTCAATACCATTGTGGCCAACTATAATCTTAATTTTGTATCAATATGCAAATATCAATACCAACGTAGACCAATACAATCTTATTTTTGCATAATAAACAATGGTCAATACCACTTTAGCCAAATATACTACTAATTTTCTATCAATATACAAAGGTATAAGGGCATATTCAATAATCTGACCCTTCTTCTTGGTCCTTCCTGTGCTATGTCTATGTCTCAATTTTTCTCAAGTCCGTGCATTCCTACATAGGAGATAAAGAAGGATACAGAAAAGAGAAAGAAGGAATACCCTGGGTCTAACCTCCAAAACCCATTAAACAGGACCATTTAACAACTTGTAATCTCTTCCCCTAAATAACAGAGTTTTCAGTTATCCTTCAAATAACCAAAAAAGGGGGGGGGCGGAGAAACAACCTCCCCATCCTCTGGGTATGGGACGTCGCTCTCTTAAAATGACTTCCTGCTGATTTGGGTCGTAGTAAACCTGTTTGGGGCCCAAACCAAAATGGAAAAATGGTTAAAAATGTTAATACAATCCTTTTATGTTCAGTCCTTCTGTTCTCAGCTGTTTAGATGTCCTAAGGAGTTTGTAGGCAGAAGCTGAACTTCCAGGCTTTACTGAGGTTCTGGCTGGGGCATTGTGTAGAGCTGAACGGTCTTAGCGATATTGAGTTGTTGTGGTTGTAGGAAAAGCCTTATTTTTTAAAGCCACCAAAAAGACCACTGGAAACAAAAAGCATCTTAAAATTAGAGAAACATCTTGAAATTAAGAAATCGAAGGCATAAACAAAGAACCCAGGCACCTTAAGTTTCTAGTCACCTTGATTTTATTAAATCACCAAGTTACAATAAAGACTGAACAATGCCATCATTCTGAAGGCCTCAAGGGAGAGGCTTAGTTCATATCAGTCTTTTATAAGATCACACAGAGAATAAAGGACAATGACAGAGCCACTAAACATGCCCAAAACCTTCCCTTACAATAACAGTAGACCGGTATTATTTTTTTGTAATTAATACAGTCCAGAGAAATTCATTTTTAGACCCATTTTAAAAATATTTTTTAAAGATTTATTTGTGTAATTTATACACGTGAGTGTTCTATTCACATGTGTGCTTACATGACAGAAGAGGGCATCAAATCCCATTATAGATGGTTGTGAGCCACCATGTGGTTGCTGGAAATTGAACCCAGGATGTTTGGAAGAGTAGCCAGTGCTCTTAATCAATAAGTCTTCTCTCTAGCCTTACATACATGTTTTTAAGACATCTACAATGGACACTTACTTAAAATTATTCTTCACAGCCCAAGACTCCTGCCTGTCCAAAATTCTAGCTCATATCACCATGGGCCACTATTACACATGCAAAAGAGTAACATAAGGATATAAGGTGATAAATACGAAAACAAAAGAATTTTTTGTTTGTTTGGTTTTTCAAGTTTCTCTGTGTAGCCCTGGTTGTCCTTGAAGAGATTTGCTTGCCTCTGCCTACAGAGTGCTGGGATTAAAGGTGTGTGCCACCACTGCCTGATGAAAACAAAGTAATTTTTTTTTTAAGCAGAAGAAAATGCCACTGGCATATACTCCCACCATGCACTTTGGTAACCCTTGCTAATTCTACCTTCGGTTTAAAAATGGAGAAACTGAAGCTTAGCAAACAGGAAGCCACTGCAGATCACACCGCGCGCGTAACAGAGCTCTGAAGTCAGCTTCAAAGTCCACTCTTTACCCAATACACATTCTCCTACTTAATTCTCTCTCTCCCTTCAAAAAGTAGAGAGCTGTTTCTCACCCCTACTCCATTTTCTAAACAGTATTTATCACCAATACAATTCAGAGGTAAAGCAGTCTACCTAAAAAAATGTTTTTTAAGAGCATTAGGAAAAAAATCACCATGTTTGAGTAACAGATACATTTAAAGCATTATTATTCATTCATAGAATCCACAAAGGGTCTTTCTTAACTAATTTTTTTCACTCTGATTTATTGTCTGATGGTTAGTGTTAATTGTCAACTTGACAGACTCTAGGATCATTTGGAAAATGGGCCTCTGGTTGTATTTGCAGAGAATTATTTTCATTATATTGAGGTGGGAAGATGCCCTCTGTGGGTAGCACCATTCCTTGGCTGGGATCCTGGACTGTGTAAATGAAGAAAGGGAATGGAGCAGCAGCATGCATTTATCCCTTTCTGCTACCAGATTGTGGCTGTGATGTTACCAGTCACTTCATGCTTTGCTATCTTGTCTTCTCACCATGATGGAATATGCACTCACACACACACTTACACACTTCTTCCCACAGATGCACACACACACCTCAAAAACATGTAAGAATCCCTTGTCTCTGTAGTTGCACATGGCTTGTCTCAAGATGTAGAGTTAAGCTGGTAAGAAGACTCAGCAGGTAAAGGCACTTGCCAGCAAACATGATGATCCAAGTTTGATCCCTGGAACCCACAGTGAAAGAACTCAACTTCTAGGATGGATGGACAAACAGACAGACAGACACACCCCAAACAAATGTAAAGCAACACACATACCCTAAACAAAAAAAGTGGAGTCTATCCATTTTTCTAAGAAATCCCTGTAAAATGAATCTCATCTTCATAGATCTCGGGCTTCCTGAAGGGCCTGGACTAAAAATAAAATCAATTTAGTATGAATTTAGAAAATAATTATGTGCTAAATGAAATAATTTAATGAATCCTCTTAGAGCATTTCCCCTTCTTTTAGTTTAAAATTTTTAAACTTCAGAAAAACAGAGAATGATATAATAAACACTTAAGTGCCCCAAACTTGTACTGGACTAAATGTAACACGTTCTCATGATGCAATTTAGATACAATTTTCCAGGAAGATGCCTACCAATTCAAAGTACAAATGCTGTATTTAACTCCCCAAATTCTAAAGCACTAAGACAATAGGATAATTAGCTGTCAAATTCCCCAGAGTTTTAAATAATAAAAACAGGAGGGATTACAGTAAATAATCCGTAGCCACACACAAAAAGGGGGAGATAGAAAGGAAAGGTGGTGGGGGATTATTTCTTGTTGAATTGGGCTGGCTCTGTGAGGAGATGAATCAACTGCGGCTGAAGAACCCTCCCCACCTATGATGAAAGGCACAGATGCTGATGGATGACTATACACGGAGAGCACTGCATTGTGGGAAGGAGGACCAAGGACCCTGAACACTGAACCAGTGTTTCAGAAGCAGTACCAGAGGCAACTCACAGCTGCATGCAGATGTGTGAGCCACTCGTGATAGCAGCTGGGCAAAAGGCCTTCTGGCCTGACTGATGCCCACACAGCCATGGGAATGCTGCATCATTATTTTAAGCTCCATTTTGGGGTATTTTCTTACCCAGCAATAAACTACTAAAATAGTGGTGAGAACTGGTAAGGATCCCAAGGGCCTAGTGGAAACAAGTCAAGTCCTCTCTGGAAGAAAGAACTTTGATGTCAGAGATTGGAATTCTTTAATATAGACTGAAATATCTGTGCTGTGAGGAACACAGTAACAATCAGCTAGTATATTTAGAAACTTAAAAAACATACAGATAGAATTTAAACGTCACTTGTTATGTTTAATATTCCATTAGACACAAGTAAAGAAATCATTCAGTGAGTTGGAACATGAAAAAAATAAATTCTGCAAAGTATACAGCATGAAGGAAAAAATAAAAAAAATTAGAACAGAGATGCAGAAGATAAAATGAAAGAACTGAGCATATGTTCAAAACATTTGTTCCATCAGGGTTTCAGAGGGAGGAAGAAAAAGGTAGAGAAGAAACAACACTTAGAGGAAAGTCTGAAATGTCCTATGATTGAAGAAAAGCAGCAATCAGCAGGCCTGGAGCTCAGTGAATCCTAGGCAGCTTAAAGGAGTAACCTACTCACAAAAAATACCCTACTGAGACTGTAAAGTATCAAAGAGAATTCCCAAAAGTCTTCTTTTTAAAAATGCACCCTATGTCAAGAAGCATCCACGTGTAAGAGCTGGCAAAGGACTGTTTCCCTCTGGAGCCATATGACAAACTAAAACTCTGTCGGAAGTTGCTTCTGATCATGAGAGTCTATCACAGCAACAGAAGAGTAACCAATACAAATGCCAATCAGAGAACACTAAATACTTTATGATTTATCTGTCTAGCTTCCAGATGGATAACTACAGTACTGACAGCAGCATAGAGGCTGGAGTGGGGTCAATGGAGGACTGCTTATTAGATGAAATGGTTCAAAATGGAATGTTGTGGCAGGTGTGTTGCACTGTAGATATATACCCTATATATCTACTGTACCCTATAAAGGATTGAAATGTGAATTAAAGCTTAATAAAACTACAATACAAAAAGTAACATAATGCAAATATGCCTTTTCTTTATAAGATCTCTAAGTAATGTCAAACTCACTTAATGATGAGATTGGGTTATGAAAAATGAAGAAATTCAAAACTAGGAAGCTTTCTCTCTAGAGCTAATTATTCATATATGTTACTCTTTGGAATGGCTTAGGGAGAAGAAAAATCCCTGAGGGAGAAAGACCCACGACTAAAGTAATTACTTTGAGGTAATGGAACCTGGATTTTCTTTCACATAATCCAGATAAGGCAGATATGAAAGAGGTAAATCATTAACAACTAGCCATTTATTATTAGTATCTGAAGGTGGAGTAAAGACTGAACAAGGAGTTTATATTCTCTGTACCATATTTACATTTTCTATGTAAAAAGAAAAATATAACCATACGTAACAAGCTTACAAGATATTAATAGTATTATGAAACCAGTTTTACAAAGTTACCTGTGTTTCTACAAAAATGATATAACCAATGATTTTCCAACAAATCTGGCTGCCTGAACAGTTTACATAGCATTGCAGTAGCCAGCAAAACAAAGCAGAGTTCTTTAAAATCAAACTTTTACCACTTACATATGATATGATTTGATTTAAAGCTGTTAGAATGTGAGTCTTACTACTTATAAAATGTCACTATAGCCAAGTAACACTAAACATTACGCAATCACACAATATATCAATATTCCAACCTAAATTAGTTCTAATGAAGTCTAGTAATTACCACAACTGTAAGGACCTAAACTGAATTATAAATACTTAAAACTATAAATTCCACTGAAGAATAACTATGAATAATTATCATAAATGTAAACTTTTACAAAGGTATTTAAAGCAATTTTAGAATCACAAATGTTCTAGAGTTAATGTAACTCAAGTACCATGCACTGCCTGAATAAAACTCGACATATTCCTATAAAACAGACTATCCATTAGAATGAACAAAGACAATGAATGGTTCATTTTCGCAGTTTGCCCACAAATGTCAGAAACATTCCAGAACCTTCAGAAGAAACAAGGTGAACTATATATTGTTCAGGATGATATCTGCAGCTGTGTGATGGTTAACTTCAAAAGTTAACACTGGGGCTGGAGGGATGGCTCAGCGGTTAGGAGCACTGGCTGCCCTTCCAGAGGTCCTGAACTCAATTCCTAGCACCCACATGGTGGCTCACAACCACCTGTAATGGAATCTGATTCTCTCTTCTGGTGTGCATGAAAACAGAGCACTTATATACATAAAATAAATTTTTTTTAAGTTTAACACTGGGTTGGTCTTCTATAAGAAAGCGGTAGCCCCACATCATGGTGAGCGCCTATAGAATCAAGTACTAAATATTATTTCTCCCTTCCCCAAACCTTCACATCTCAGTATTTGGAGATGCTAGCACCACAGCACCAACCTCCTAATCTGTGAGAAGTACCAACCTTTACACTCCCCATGGATTTTCAGGGAAGTCAGTCTTTTCATGAGCATCATTCTTCTTATCAGAGGAGGGGTGAGCAGAAGATGGTGCAGCTAGACTCACTCCTGTGTATGACCTCTAGCCCTATGCTTCACACACCATCTGGCATGTTCCAAGTTCCTCTCGCTCTCTCACCTTTTGTAAATGCCACTTCAGTGTGCAAGAGGCCTTACCCCCTGGTGTGAAGCACTTAACTGAGATACTAGATGTTCATGGAAACTTTTCACACTCATCCAATATAACTCTGTTGGGTTTTGTTGGTGGTGGTTGGCTTGGGTTTGCTTTGTCGTCTCCCCCTGCCCCTCTTTTGCTTTCACTGAATGCTTCCCCTTCCCACCCATCTTCTAAATTCAATCCCTTGGAAAACAGAAACCATGTTTCTTCAAAATATGTAGTTTTTAGGGCTAGCTACATCCTTTTATCCCCACCCCTTTTAATTCTTCTTCCAGCCAGTCTAATCTGAAAAATGAGAAAAATGAGAGACGTGGTCCCTGACTCTCTTGGACGAGCTCCCAAACACCACCTGCCAGACTCTCCCACACTTAGAGTCTCTATGTTCTCCAGCTTTCAGAAGTAACTAACAACTTCAGAGCTACAGAATCTACTAGAGTAGAATTTACTCAAAAAGGCAGTTGCAAGGGGAGTATATGCCATGTACAAAGCAGCTTATTAGCTTAGAAAAAAAATGTCATTTGGTGGAAATAATTTCATTTCAAGAATAAAAAAACTCATGAAAAGTAATTCAAATAAATTACCTGCATCACTGATTCAACTGACATTCACTTTCCACAAATACTTTAACTTGCTTCTAAATCATGTCAGATGAAAAAAATATTAAAAGCTGTTAAGTTAGAGAAAGAAAAATTAATTGGAGCCCCAAACTAAATGATAAATTTACCAGCCTATGTGTCTCAATGAGATAACTCATTTCTTATTTATTTAAAAAGAAAAGGAAAATATATATTGGTAGCACAATTCTCTGTTTTGCCTTAACATACAGTGCTTCCGAAGCTTGCTATTTTTTAATATTTCTATTATTTCTATTTCTAAATAATACCTGTATCCATATAAAACCTATGCTCAAAAATGTAAAAGAGTAGTGTATATTACAAGGGAGACGAAGTTGCTGAGAATATGTAGAGTATTAGTCTAGATCTATGAATTAAAAATCAAAATAGGAGTTGGGTGAGGTGACCCACACCTTTGATCCCAGCATTTGGGAGGCAGAGGCAGGTAGATCTCTGTGGGTTTGAGGCCAGCCTGGTTTACAAATTAAGTACTGGGCCAGTTAAGGCTACATAGTGAGACCCTGGCTCAAAAAAAACAAAACAAAACAAACAAATCATCAAAGTAGTGCTGGTGAGAGAGAGAACCAGCCAATGCATTTGTACAAGCTCCAAGACTGCTACCTTAGAAGCGTCACTTCACTTTTCTGAATAAAGAGGTACAGATACATTCACTTTTGTCTTGATCCCTCCAGAAGCCAGCTGTGAGACATGGTCTGAAAGGGAGGTAACTATCAGGAAACACTGACAGAGGACTGGGGAAGAGGAACCAAAAGAAATCCACAAAGAGACTAGTCTAGAAAACCAGTGCTAGCTGAACCTAGTGTAGACTGTTGCTTAGTCCAGCTGCAGAGCTCGGGAAGACAACAGGACACTCCCCCAGAGTATCCCAATTGCTAGTTAATGGAATAACCACTCACTCCCACTAAATCTTCTCTGATTAGATTGACAGGCTGTCTACAGGGTAAAAGACAGTAGTCTAGCACTCTGTCTGTCCCTCCCTATGAGCAGGCAAGCTAGCAGAAGAAACAGCTCTCAGCTAGAGACAGAGAGGCTACAATGTAGAAGTGAGTCTAGGTACACAGAAATATTGGAACCAAGGGACATTCATGGCTAGCACAGACATCATTTATACCAGTCCCAAACCACAGGGGCCTGTCCAGTTGTGCATACAAGTAACACTGGTGTTCACCAAGACACAGCCTTGAAAGTTATGAAAACTGTTCTAAATCCCAGTTTCCCTTTGGTATTCATCTGAACAAACAGGTAAATTACAGTATGTAACAAGTTACATGGTAGGTAAAACTGTATCCCATCACCACAGGCATTAAATTCCACAGTCATATGTAAGATACTGAGGCTGTGAACAACCCTGGGCGGGGAAGGTTTATTTCCTCTATCAAGAGAGAAAATTATACCTTCATCCCTAAAACATTCTTAAGAAAGGTTCTTCAGAAGGAAGGGTTGGGGGAGGTAAACCAGTGTGCACCTACTGGAGCAGCTAGTTACAATGTCTGTAAGAAAGAATCCAAGCACTGACGCACATGCACAGAGTGCTTCTGAAGCACCGGCCAGACAGACAGACTCTGCTGCCTTTCTCTTCAAACACAGCAGTCTTTGAGTATCTGCTGGTTCACCATCAACACTTCTCCCTGGCCTGGCCACAGCTCTCTACTTCTTCTACTACTTGGCAGTGGAATACAAGACTGTGGCTTCATCTCATAACCTTAAACTGCTTATTGAGTGATTTTGTATAATGGAATATAAAACGACGAAAGAAATTTATGTTCGTTCAACTTAATCTTAGTGAAATTGTCCTCTCTTCTTTTTATCAATATCTTTGATATTCAAAGTAATAAACTGGACTTTACATACAAGTTATAAACAATGCCCTCCTGTAACAGAGACACATTTCAAGTAGTCCCTATTCATACTCTATGCACTTAAATAACCTTTTTTATCCCACTCACTATATAAATTCTCACAGAACGCGTCCCTTTATTTTGTTAACTTTTACTTTTAAAGTCTTCTGCTTCTTAGATTTTGCATTTCCAAGCATATCTGTTGTTGACTATTCTGACAAACTAAAAATAACTCAATATATTCAGTGAACAGCATATCCCCCAGCACGGTCTCAAACGTGACCCCAGTGCCTTGGAACTGCCCTAGAAACGATTTTCTATTCTTACACATTTTCATCACACAAATTCTTCAGTCTACAGAAAGATCAAGCTGCCACAGCAGTAAGGATGACTTGATGAACTGTATCTCCCCCATGCAGTATGAACCATGCTTACTTCTGACAAAGTTATACCAAAATAAAGAAAACAAGATGTATTTAAAAAGAAAAAACTAAAAGTTTAAAACGTCACAGGAATTTGAGCATTAACAGTTCCCATTAACTATACCTATGAAGGCTTTGAGGATTTATATTATTTTTGTACCTATCCCAATGGTTTGTGGTAGAATATCTTTTTGAAAAAGAATGCATTTGGAGATATGCACTGAAAAAGAGTGGAATGATATGCTGAAACCATCAACATAACCCTGAAGAGTGACTGCGCTACATCTGAACAACCATGAATATACCTGGTCTCCTTGAAAGAAAATAAAGACATGACTGCTCTTACGGAGGTTTTAAAAATAAGAAACTGGGGCTGAAGAAATGGTTCAATGGTTAAGAGCACTTGCTATTCTTCCAGAGGATCTGGGTTTAATCCCCAGCACCCATAGGCAGCAGCTCACAAAAATCTGTAATTGCAGTCCCAGGGGATCTGAAGCCCTCTTCTGGTCTCCTCCAGCACTGCACACACATTGTGCACAAGCAGATACAGGCAAAACATCCATATACATAAGGTAAAAATTAACATTAAAAGGTAAAAAGATAACTGTAAAAACAGAAAAACTAAAATTAAATTCTGTCAATGACATAGTGTCAAAACCTCAAATAAATAACTTACACATTGAAACTAGTTTTTCCACACACTACTTGGTTTATAAAGATGCTAAGTTCTCCCTAAGTACTTGGGTATACAAAAGTCTAAACAAAGAAGCAACTTCATGAACTGGAAGCTACAAGAAACGAAAAAGGAAAAACAAGCATCTTTGTATCCCCTGCCATTTTCTCTGGGTATGACAAGTTTTCTAAGTTCTTCATAATCGTTTTACCAAACTAGAAATAGCCAGGTTGGTCAAATGCATGTATCAAAGTATTTCAAGAATAGGTAAATAAGTATTTGGCTGGAGAGAGGACTCAGCAGTTAAGAGCACTTGCTGCTCTTACAGAGGGCCACAGTTCATTCCCAGCACCCCTGTTGGAGAGCTCACAACTATCTGTAATTCCAGCTCTGGGGCCAATGCCTCTGGCTTCCATGTACCCCAGCACTCATAAGTACATACCCACGTGCAAACACACACACACACACACACACACACACACACACACACACACACACA